>JAKELK010000033.1:0-539833 GCA_021525775.1 Lactarius deliciosus | reverse complement strand
GTTTCGACGCCTCGAGTCCGATCAATTGTCATGTGCGTATCATTTCCGTCCTTCCTACGCTCGCCTGACCTCCGCAAAGCTATGGATTATCTTTGAGCTCGTGAGTCATCTCTTTCGGTGGAGAACGACGGCTGAGGACCTCCATTTCGGTAGATATTTGCTTGCTCGGCCTTTGCGGCCGCCTCACTTCTGATCGTGCTTCGCATGTGCATCTATTTCGATGCCAAACCTTCTCCCAAACGACCGCTCATATTGTGATTGTGCTACGTAGATTCGCCATCTGGGATGGCAACAAAATCGCCGTGTCGATTGCGATGAGCGCCTGGCTCACCAACGTTGCATTCCTTATCCAAGGTATGTCCCCACCCCGTTTCTCGAAAAGATCAGAAAACTCACGGGCCCGGTTTTGTTGTGCAGATATCACACAGGTGAGTTTACCTGACCACCCGCCTAGGGTTGCCGACTCAAAGTTTGCAGCTCCGCGCTATATGGGTGCCTTTGCAAGGCGTCTGCGCAGTGCTCAATATCGAGACCAGCAAAAAAACCGTCATCGTCACACTCGTTACAGATGTGGTCTTATGCTCCACTATGCTCGTTGGCTTGCTTCGCCTACGCCAACCCGGCACCACCATGGTGGCCTTGTGGAACTTCCTCTGGAGGCAGGTAGGTAGTGGGGTGTCTCACCCTCTCCGATCGCTCATACGTTTCCCATTTGAAAGGGTCTCATTTGGGTATTCTTGGCCACCGTCGTGCAGATCGTCCCGACAGTCAGTCTGACCACATCCCTCGTTCTCTTGTCTTCGTCTCACTGTCGTTCTTCTACTGTAGGTGTTTATCAGCTTGAATTTGAACGGTAAGACACTCACCTTCACCGCCAGTCTGTAACGAAGAATAACGAACTTTGATTCCGTTGGGAAAACCAGATCCTTCGACATCGTAGGTTTCCTAGGAAGTTTCTGCTACAAGCGTTTTTTTCTCACGCCGCTCCCTACCATACAGATGTTCCAAACACCCTCACTCATCGTCATGTCAATCGCTGCGACGCGGATGTATCGCTCATTGACAGACTTTACGAGCACCTCTGGGCTGTATGTGCTCTCCCTTCCTCCGTTTTATCACCACGCTAACCGCGGCCGACGTCGCAGTCTCGATAGCACTCAGACTCGGAGCGGGCGCACGACCACTTCAGAACCCAAACGGATCTCCACGGCGCCAATTCCGCTCGACCGGATAGGGATGGAGGTGGCCGTGCACAGGTCGTACGAGGAGGATTACCCGCCGGTGCATGGGGACCGATATAGCTCGTATGTCAGCACGGATAGTCACTCGCAGGACAAGCCGCCCGCGCTGGACGCCGACAACGACCTCGAGAACGGTGTCAAGGCATGATGAGCCTGATGGCAGAAAATATCACCTGGGGCCCACAGCGTGTTTGTCGTTTGTACGGAGTGGCGCTTAGTCGACCCACCTTAGGTTTATGGTCCAAGTAGTAGTAGTAGTTGTAACTTATTTCATTGATTCTTGGGAGAGGGCTTTTCCTTGGCGATGAGGAATTTTACGTCCGTGGGTTCGGGGACACGTGGATAGGGATTTGTAGCTTCCTTTTGGATAGCTTGCGGGACCCCAACCTACTGTAATCTCAGTGTCTACTTATGTGACCATCAACTCGTGAAAAAATATGGCACACCTTATCCTAGAACATGCAAGAGCATCACAGAAGACGACCAGACGGAAGGCACGGGCACCTCGGAGATAATGGGGACAGAATGTGTTTGGTAACGGGGCTATGTACGTTCACATGGTGCCATATAGCTTGGAGCGGTCGAGATCATGAGATCCACGCTGCAAATAATACAAGTTATACAACGCTCCGCGGAATCGTGTTGATCACAGGTAGCACTGTCCTAGGAGCGTGGATACGAAGAGCACCTCAGCCGACTTGGAAATTCCTCTCAGCATGTCCAAGGCTTTACGGGAAACCCTTCAGATGCTTCCTGGACTCCATTTACTAGATGATCGGTATTTTCCAGAACAAAGAGTTTTGACTTCAGACTCGTAGTACACCGTACCATGCCATCGAGGCTCAAGCTTGAGTTAGTACGGGTACGGTTTATGGTATCCTGTCACTGGTATCGTACTAGTGGCATGTTCTACTACTAGTATTTCACGTGTCTGTACCAGTAATAACCACCACTACCCGGGCGGTGTGTCCTCTAAAGCCCATGTTTCACATGTACCACGCCCCGACAAGACCTCTGCGATCCTGTGCTGTCCGCGTGCCATCGCTTCTTGTATTGAAGTCGTCCAAAGGCGTTCCGAGCATCCACATCTGCGCCACGCTCTACTAAGAGCAGACATATATCGAGGTACCCACATCGATCCGCAATGCAATGCTGTCGCCCCTCCCCTCGTTTTTCCATTCACATCGGCACCATGGTCGAGTAATAATCGCGTAACCTCCAGATGTCCAGAATTTGACGCCTGAAGCAGCGGGGTCCACCCGCTCGGGTCCGCGAGTTCACGTTTGCGCCGCGTTCAATCAGTAATTTTGCCACCTCCAGTCTCCCCGAGGCCGACGCGGCTTGTAATGCAGTGCTACGCCATCTGCCCATTTCGTCGACATCCGAACCTCGGTCAAGTAATGACCGTACGACGTCCAGCTGTCCATTTCTGACGCAGCGTGTAACGAGGGTGCTCGACGTCAAGGAGTTTCTACCTTTTCTCCATGTTTCGGTGGCGGCTGAACAGTATTAGGGGCTGATTTTCGCGGTCGGAGCATCGGCACTGCACCCGCGATGTGTCCAGATAGGAAATTTGCCACCTCGAGTTTCCCGTTATCGAATGCCAGATCCAATGGCGCCTTATTGTCTCATTAAATATGTTGAAATCTGCGCCACTCTCGAGAAGAGCTTCACGATGTCGAGATAGCCATTGCTTGCTGCTGATGCAACGGGGTGCGACCTTTGTTGTTGGGGGTATCCGAGTCGGCACCGTTGTCAATTAAAGAGCCGAACGACGTCCAAATGACCGTTCTCCGATGCCGCATTCAGTGGATTCCAGCCGTCTAAATTTCGATGGTTCAGCATCCGCCCCGCGCTGGATTAGTAGCCGTGGATATCTCCACAGTCCGACCATGGAAGCAATGACTAATGGATGTATAGTACTCTCTGCTCCTCTGGAAGATCGACATCTGCGTTGTGTCTCGGAGTAATAGCCGTACAATGTCAGCGCGTCCGCCTTGCGATGCCCGGTGCAGTGGGTTGTGCCCGTAAAATCCAGAGCATTAATTAGCGCCAGACCGAAGAAGCGAGCATGCGACATCAGTGTCGCCAAGGTGTAACGCCGCGATCCATGAAGTGCTGTGATACCCTCCCCTGGCCATCACATCCCCCGGGTAGGTCGCAATCAGGTGATCCACAAGCCAGCGGAGACGGCATGTATGGCCATAAAATATAATGGCGGCGCCTCTGGTCGCTCGGGGTGCTTCGTAGGCATGGGTTCTCGCCAATAGTCGTCGATGTCGTATATCCGACCCATGCAGAGAACTGTGGATTCTCCCGGTCAAACAGCGCTCCGTGGCCTCCCGGATTGTCGATGACACATTCTCGAACTGGCCGTGTTCGAACCAGTGTCGTGCCGCGTAATCCGCGAGTGGAAAGCCCCTGATGCTCTCTTTGTCGATGCGGTTCGTCGAGTTTGAGTAAGACCCCGAGGGAGGCTTGCGCAAGGGTGGCATGTGCCAAGTGAGGGACGATGCGATAGCAAGACAGATCCTCGCTCGCGGCGATAAGCCGATCGGATGTCAGGAATTCCTTCACGGAAAAATGAGAAAACTGAACGATTCGAGACCCGTTTACGTTGATGATAGTGATGAGACTTGAGCACGCCGAAAGTACGGCTTCTTCTGCGTCGCCTAGTCGCCAGCCAACGTTGAAATGTGGGGCCGCTCCTGGACCGAACCGGACCGCCAGAATCTCTGCAAGCTCCTCGACGCGAAGTGGTCTAACAGATACGGCGAGACATTGGAGGAGTCGGTGTGCGAACTGCCGCTTCACTTTATTGATCCTGCGTAACGTGTGTTCGTATGTTTCGTCCAACGTCTCCGGCAGGTGGTCCAAAATACTATGGATACTTGCAGGGAAACATTGGCGCAGGATATCCAACAAGCAGTAAACCCATCTGAACCTGCCACATTTATTAACCAACAGTCCAGAAGAACTATAGAAGGAATGGCTCACATGCCGTCTGCCTTCTCTGAGAGTCTATTGATAACCAGCTGCCTATTCTCTGGCTTCCATCTTCGCATATGTCGATCGGACTGGACCACTGATTTGATGTATCCTAAAATGTCCGCCGTTTGTCCACTTTCTTCATGGAGTGAAATACGGAACGACGCCAATGGTTCGAGAATGGACAGGATGTCGACCTCCGGCCGACTGGAAACACATATATGGACATTTGAAAGTTGGAAACCGATAAAATCTTCCAGGAACTGGAGCACATGTTCACGAGACGTCGGCATGCCGGAGATGTTCGGAGACTCGTCGAGAGCATCTATGATGATATACGTCGCTGGCTGTCCTGGGACCTTGAGCATGTCGGTCAGACATTGTGAAAGTGCGTCGTCTGAAGGCTGCTGGGCTCCTTCATCGTGGTCCAATAGAAGCGAGAGAAGATATCATGGCAGGCGTCAGACCTGGCACTGAGCTGGAAGAGAAGGGAGGAGAGTAGGTCGCGTCGCTGTTGCTTGTGAGTGTCCCTGAAGTCGAAGAAGAAGTAGGCCATCAAGGCGAGTCCGGCCTTGCGCATCCTGTCGATCTCTCGGACGATCGTAGACCTGGAGATGTGCGTGAATATCCACAATTGGAGGTGGTGAAGCACCACTTACATCAGAATAGTTTTCCCGGAACCGGCTACAGAGAGGGAAAGTAATCAGGATTGTGGCAAGGCCAATATTGGAAACTCACGCTTTCCGTGGATCCACAACAGGGAGCCCTTCGCGTTCCACTCTGCGAAGACATGTCCCTCGCAGAACCACGTCGCAGTTCCGTCTTGATGGATGTCACGCGCAATGTTGTAGTTGGATGATGGATCCGGAGGGGAGAGCCAAGTTCGGGACTCCCTTTGTAAGCGGTCACCTGCGACTAGATTTAGCACCACAGGACACCATGGTAGAATCGATTAATAACGAACGCCTGATCTTGTTTATATCGTTCGCAATCTGTTGCATCATATCTACCATCCTGATCAGCTTCTGCGACGCCGACTCATGGTCATGATGACAAATGCAATAAATGCTCACCTAAAGCCTTCCAGATGCCGTCCACTGATACTTTGCCATCTATTGAGACAGCTCCTCATTAGACCCTTTATCGCCATCTGAGAAACCTTGCATACCATCGATAACAACCTTGACATTGTTCACGAGTCTGCAGACGACCTCGAGCGTCTGGGTCATAGTCATCCGACCTTCCTCTTGGGTGAGACGGTCTAGCCTGCGTAGGACAGCCTCTATCTCGCTTTCTCCCAGCAGCTTCTTTGCGAATTTCTCTGCGCAGCGTTGAGCCTTCGGGTATCAAAGAGATGGATCAACTTACTGAATCTGCCCTGCTTAATCTGTTTGGTAGCGAGAGCAAGCACGGAAAGTAGCTCGACCATTATTTTCACGCTTATCTCCGTCATCTCAGGAGTCAAGGGGAGGTCGGTATAGATTCGAAGTCGTTTGAGGAAATTCGCGAGGCATTCAAACAAGTCGACGAGCGCATCGTAGCTTGAGCTGACGCCAGTAGCCGCCTGTAGGGCTCAGATATGACGAGGGGATGGAATCAGCGAATGCAACGGGATACGTACTGCGATGAGGACATCCACGCCAGCAAAGACGGCCTTCGCTGGTTCGAATGGAACCTGGGAACAGGGTTGGTGAAAAAGAAGAACGAGGATATTTGGACTCACCAAGGCAATAGACGCGCCAAGAACAGCAGATAACGTGTGGACGACGTGGACTACTGGGCTAAGCCATTTCAGCAACTTGCGATTTCCGTCGCGAAAATCTTTGAATTGGCCGGCCTTGTCCTCGAGTACCTTAAGGATATCATCAGGAGAACTGCCAGTTCGGAGTCTGTCTGCAAGGGGGTGTGTGGCGAGGTCTATTTCAACCTGCCTGCTGTAGTCGGCGAGAGCTGCATCGAGGATGGGTTGAAATGATATAGCAGGCATTTGTGCACAGTTTCACGAGGTGATTGATATACGAGGGTGGTACGCAAGGTGGTACGCAAGGTGTGTGGTATAAATACTCAGAGAGTGCCCGCATTCCCACCATAACACTGCTCTTCCCTGGAGTTAGTTCCAGTTTAGACACACAATTTCACGATATGAATTAAATTGATACTTACGAGAGACGCGAACTTGAAGTTGCGATGAAAAAGGAAAGTGGGGTGGGGAACAAATACACGTGAGAATGTTCGAAAAAGGGGGCTGTACAATACAGTGATCTCCACCTCGAGTCATCACCTTCCATCACCTGCTACATAAATCCAGATTTCACCGCACCTATGATAGGATCTGAGTCGACTCGTAAAGGATGACGCTTTCCATGAAAATTTCTATGATGTAGCAATCCATTGACCATTTGCGAACTGCGCTTCAATCTTCTCACTTATCGAACGAGCCTTTGTGTGAGCCATATCACCGCCCCTAAGACCTTCTATTCCATCTTGATTGCACTACCTCTCAATAGGACTGCCTTCCCAAATCGCAGAACTGGTGTATCAGGTTTGATGATCAAACCCCCTCGATGATTTATGACAAGCTGTTTTGAGACTGTCTCATATCGTAAAATTGCGCTTCTAACCTAGGACATAGAAGGGACTTCTATGACGGTGTTATGGTAGGACTGCTTGGGGGAACTGAACTTGTTGTCACCGTTCACCGCTATAGGGGCAAGCGCACCCCTCCCCCACTCCGACACCGCTTTTCGTACGTTTGCTCTCCGTTTCCTTGTTGCGATCGCCTTGGCCAGCGTCACCTCCGGCACTACCCGCACTCTCAAACTGCGCTAGAGCGTTGGGCCTCCACATAACTGGGTCAACCTAGGTCGCGCGCCGTCTTCCTACATCATCCCGCTACGTATCGCGCTTCGCCAGCTGCGCTTCTCTTATCTCTAGCAGCACCTCTCAGAGATTAGTGACCCGTTTCACCCAAGCTATGGGACGAAGGAGGACGTCGAGGCGCTTGTGGCGCCGCCTGCGATCAGCGTCGACGCGGTCCATGAGTGGCTGGAAAGTCATGGAGTCCAGAAGGGGGCGTGTCACATTTCGCCTGCGGGCGATTGAGTGACTGTGCGTCTGCCTGTTGCGCAGGTGGAGAAGATGCTCGGAACGGTTGGCCACCATGCCTCGTTTTTGCGAAGTCCAACTCAAGGCACGTTCCAGGAATTCCGCATGTGGAAGCATTCCGAGGACCGTGACGGCCTCTTGCACACAACCCAGTACAGCCTGCCCCCATACCTCGACGAACACATCGAGCTCATACAGCCGGCAACGGTATTCAATCGCGTCAAAGCACTGCGCGCCACATACCACTTCACAGATCTCGACTCGGATACAGCTGCTTCCTCCCAATCCCCATCCGCAAAGATCACCGTGCCTCGGTCGGGGGTAACAGTGGACGCGAGCTGCAGCAAGTCGATCACGGTTTCGTGTCTCAAGCAGCTTTACAACGCGGTCGATTACGTCCCCCAGGCCGCAGATAAGAACTCGATCGCGCTTACAGGCTATTTGGAGCAATTTACTAACTTTGCTGATTAGCAGCAGTTCTACGCAGATCAAAGTGGTGAGGATCCTTTTGGCCCGTCTCCTTCTTACAACCGTTTGCGCATACAGTCCCCATGGATTACGCGCACCGTGTATGCCGAGGTTTCGCTCAGCTTGGTTCTCCACCTTCTCTACCCGTCGTTATATGATAGACAGAAGATGGTTAATAGGTGCACGCGGTGTCTCGTTGTTCTTTTCAGGCGATGGGGGCGTTGTGGATGGTGACCCGGACCCCGCAACACGGATCTGCTTCAAGTTCACGAACCACGGTAAAACGAGACCAGATTCCTCGTTGGTTTCCTTGCGACCTGTCCGTAGTAAACCAGCATCATTTACTTATGTTTCCTTTACAAATGTATTTTTTTGCGGCTGGTGCAAGTGTTACCGCAATTGGCAGCACCACCCACATTCCAGAAGTCGCTGCTAACTTTTCAGGAATGCGTCTCCTTTTATCCCTTGCGCCGTCGCAAATCTGATGGGCGCACTACAGTTCCAACGCCCGTCCTGGAAAGGGGCTGCAGTCACCAAGTTCTTAGAATCGCTACCGGAGGGCACCTACGCAGGGCTCTTCAATGATTCAGGACGTATATGGACCCGCAGTTTCGCGAAATAATTCTGAACCCGACGACTTATGTCCGTCGTTTAATAGTCATTCCCGGACGTCTCAGTGCAGGCAGAGTCCTTCCGGATCTTCCATCAGGGGCGCCTGGCGCATGGTGGCAGAACATCGGCGTCGGGACCATCGGTCGCTGCCTTTGTGGCCCTACTCAACAACGCACGGATTGCCGCGGGCAAGCCCGCATTCGGCTTCCTCAATCCGCTAATATATGCGTTGAATGGAGTAGGATTCAATGACATCACGACCGGGAACGCCGCAGGATGCGGGACGCCTGGGTTTAACGTAGTGCTTTCCCGCACTTCTGGGTCTGATGTACGTCACGGTATGGCTATGAACATATGGCTAGGCGACGACGGGATGGGACCCCGTGACGGGTTTCAGGACACCTGATTTCGAGGTGTTGAAAGAGATCGCGCCGACGGTCTGAGACGTTTGTGATGCATCCGAGTCGGCAAATTAATCGAGGTTCTTGGATTCAAAAGAAGACGCATTTTAATTGGCTGTGTTTGCCGCGGACCCATGTTTACTTCTGAATCTTTCTTTCATTCACCTTTTGAGTGTTAACATCTACAGAACGCTTGCGACTGAGTTTACGTTTTTTGTATTAAAAAACATTCGAATTTATTACCACACTCATGTTGCAAGGATACAGTCACCACCTTGGTCACCACATAAAGGTGTTTGCGCTTACTATGTAAACGTGTCAGAACAATCCCTTCAAAGCCTGAGGTCCCTTTCTTAGCCGAACCACCCTCCAGGCTGCTCGCTCCTGCACACTTATGCTTCGTAACCTCGGGCTCTAGCATCTGGGCCTATTTTCGGCCACCCCCTACTTTCAGCCCACATGCTCCGTTGCTCGGCATTGTATTTCTTCCCGCTCCAGTACCTTTTCTATACCTTCGCCTTCGTGAATATACTCCCTCACGTTGCAATGGCCGAGGGAGAAGGAGTCGGTGCCAGTGGGTCTTCTTTGTACCTCGAAGGTGCCCTTGGCATTGGACGAGTGGAGCACGGCGGAGGAGACCGCATCCGAGCTGGTGTTGGTGAACTGCTGCTCAAATCGATTAACTAGATCGTGATTCTCGACTGATTCTCGGCGTACGTGAACAATGCGGACTTGACATCCGCAAGCGGATACGGGGCCGCTGTGCTGCGATTGCAGTCAACAGTCTCAGAACGCTGAATGCATGTTATACCAGATAATTTGCATATGAATCCCCTGCCAGACCTTTCTCTCATGTTTGACTTTGACCAAGGTCCAAGGGAACGCACTTCCGAATGGCACCTTTCGGTTTGCTTAAAAACATTCCCGTCAGACCATGGCGGAGGTCATTCAAGCGCACTTCCCCGTGCTCTGTACGCTTTCTAAGCGCCGCGTTCGCTTCACCGCTTTCCCGTGCCGAGTGCGTGCTCCTACTCACCCCGGAACCTTCCCTCCGCATTTTACCATTTCCCTTCCCCTGTTCATCTAATGTACCCTATCCCTTAGCCATTATTCAGTATATATAACTCATGTAATTACCACTTTACACCTAAGACCTCTAATAGCAGGCGGCTACCCTCAGATTTCACACTTTTGAGCTCAGTGCATCTCTCCCCCTCGTGTTCTCCAGCGCGCCGCACTCACGCGCGGCCTTAGCGACTCGAACACGACGCGTCCCTGACCCTGGTGGCCATCTATTCAAAGTTTCGCCCCACGCCAACGCGTGCGCGACCGTTTCCGATCACTTGTGACCACTCGCCCTCAGGCTCTGTGTAGCCTCTCCCGACTTCGCCGCACTCGTGCGCGCCCTTAGCCCTTCGACACCGACGCGTCTGCGATCGCCACGGACCTGCCTGCGACATCTCGCGCTCCGCGGAGGCCTGCATGACCACCTTGCGCCGCTTCACACCTCAAAAGCGTTCTCGGCAGAAAATGTAAGGTGCGATTGGTCATTTATCTACAGAGCATCGCTCCATTCTTAAAAGAGCGGGAGCAGCAAAAAGGCAAAAAACGAGTGCAGTGACGGGGAAATTATTGGCATGTAGGTCCGAAGACTTACCTCTGGGGTTGCTCAATGGTACGACGCGGTCCTCCAAAGCCCATACTTCATATGTACTACCACCAACCACGTTCCGACAAGTCCTCTACGACCCTATGCTGTCCGTGTGCCATCGCGGTTTGTCTTGGAGTCCGCCCATGAGCGCTCCGAGCATCCACATCTGCGCCACGCTCTACTAAGAGCAGGATAATATCGAGGTGCCCCCACGCCAATCCGCGATGCAATGCGGTCTGCAGGACCCTCGTTTTTGCGTTCACATCAGCACCATGGTCGAGTAATAATCGCGTAACCTCCAGATGTCCAAAGTTTACCGCCTGATGCAGCGGCGTCCAGCCGCCTGTGGTCCGCGAGTTTACGTTTGCCCCACGTTCAATCAGCAATTTGGCCACCTCCAGTCTCCCCTCGCCCGATGCATATTGCAATGCAGTGCGACGCTTGTTGTCCATCTCGTCGATATCCGAGCCTCGGTCAAGTAACGACTGCACGACGTCCAGCTGTCCGTCTTCTGACGCGGTGTGCAACGAGGGTCGCTCAACGTCGAGGAGTTTTACCATTTCTCGGCGTTTCCGTAGCGGCTGAACAGTATTAGAGGGCTGAATTCGCGGCCGGAGGATTGGCACCGCACCCGCCATATGTCCAGATAGGAAGTTCGCTACCTCGAGTTTCCCTGAGTCGAATGCCAGGTCCAACGGTGTCTTATTGTCGTCATTACGTATGTTGAAATCCGCGCCACTCTCGAGAAGGAGCTTCACGATGTCAAGATGGCCACTGCCTGCTGCTGAATGCAACGGGGTCCGGCCTTCGTCGTTGGGAGAATCCGCGTCTGCACCATTACCAATTAAGAGGCGAACGACACCCAGATAACCGTTTTCTGATGCTACATTCAGTGGAGTCCAGTCGTTTGAATTTCGAGAGTTCACATCTGCGCCGTGCTGAATTAGTAGCCGTGATATCTCCACATGTCCGATAGAGGAAGCGATGACTAATGGAGTCCAGTGATTCCCGGATGGAATATCGACATCTGCGTTGTGCTCGAGTAACAACCGTACAATGTCAGCGCGTCCGTTTTGCGATGCCCTGTGCAGTGGATTGCTCCCGTCATATTCCAGAGCATTCACATCAGCGCCACATCGAAGAAGCGAACATGCAACATCGATGTCGCCAATCTCGAGTGCCGCGATCCATGAAGTGTTGTGAAACCCTCCCCTGGCAACAATATCACCTGGGTAGGTTGCGATCAGGTGATCCACAAGCCAGCGGAGACGACAATGTATCGCGTAATATAATGGCGGCGCCTCTGGCCGGGAGGGGTGCTTCGTAGGCATCGATTCTCGCCAGGGGTCGTCGATGTCGTATATCCACACCCACGCAGAGAACTGTGGACCCTCTCGGTCAAACAGTCGTTCCGTGGCGTCCCGGATCATCAATGACACATTCTCGAACTGGCCGTGTTCGAACCAGTGGCGTGCCGCGTAATCAGCGAGTGGATAGTCCCTAATGCTCTCTTTGTCGATACGCTCGTCGAGCTGGAGTAAGACCCCGAGGGAGGCTTGCGCGAGTGTGGCATGTGCCAAGTGAGGGACGATGCGATAGCAAGACAGATCCTCGCTCGCGGCGACAAGCCGATCCGATGTCAGGAATTCCTTCACCGAAAAATGAGAAAACCGAACGATTCGAGACCCGTTCACGTTGATGATAGTGACGAGACTCGAGCACGCGGAAAGTACAGCTTCTTCTGCGTCGCCTAGTCGCCAGTCCGCGTTAAACTCTGGGACCGCTCCAGGGCCGAACCGGACCGCCAGAATCTCTACGAGCTCTTCGACGCGAAGTGGTCTAACAGATACGGCGAGACATTGGAAGAGTCGCTGTGCGAATTGCCGCTTGACTTTATCGATCATGCGTAGCATGTGTTCGTATGTTTCGTCCAATGTCTCCGGCAAGTGGTCCAAAATACTGTGGATGCTTGCGGGGAAACATCGGCGCAAGATGTCCAACAAGCAGTAAACCCATCTGAACCTGCCGCATTTATTAGCCCACAGCTCAGAAACTCTATAGGAGGGATGGCTCACATGCCATCTGCCTTCTCTGAGAGTCTATCGATAACCAGCTGCCTATTCTCTGACTTCCATCTTCGCATATGTCGATCGGACTGGACCGCTGATTTGATATATCCTAAGATGTCCGCTGTTTGTCCATTTTCTTCGTGAAGTGAAATACGGAATGACGCCAATGGTTCGAGAATGCACCGGATGTCGACCTCAGGCCGACTGGAAACACATAGATGTACATTCGGAAGTTGCAAACCGATGAGATCCTCCAGGAACTGGAGTACATGTTCACGAGGGGTCGGCATGCCAGAAATGTTCGGAGATTCGTCGAGAGCATCTATGATGATATACATCGCTAGCTGTCCTGGGACCTTGAGCATGTCGGTCAGACATTGTGAAAGTGCGTCGTCTGAAGCCTGCTGGGCTCCTTCGTCGTGGTCCAAATAGAAACGAGAGAAAATATCATGGCAGGCATCAGACCTGGCACTGAGCTGGAAGAGGAGGGAGGAGAGTAGATCGCGTCGCTGTTGTTTGTGAGTGTCCCTGAAGTCGAAGAAGAAGTATGCCATTAAGGCGAGTCCAGCCTTGCGCATCCTGTCGATCTCTCGGACGATCGTAGACCTGGAAGTGTGCGTGAATATCCACGATCGGAGGTAGTGGGGCACCACTTACATCAGAATAGTTTTCCCGGAACCGGCTACAGAGACGGAAATTAATCAAAATTGCCGCGAGGCCAATATTGGAGACTCACGCTTTCCGTGGATCCACAACAGGGAGCCCTTCGCATTCCACTCAACGAAGACGCTTCCCTCGCAGAGCCACGTTGCAGTTCCGTCTTGATGGATGTCACGTGCAATGTTGTAGTTGGATGACGGATCTGGAGGGGATAGCCAACTTCGGGATTCCCTTTGCAAGCGGTCGCCTGCGACTAGCTTTAGCACCACAGGACCCAATGGTAGAATCGATTAGTAACGAACGCTTGATCTTATTTATATCGTTCGCAATCTGTTGCATCATATCTACCATCCTAATCAGCTTCTGCGACGCCGATCATCCATCATGATAAAAATGCTCACCCAAAGCCGTCCAGATGCCATCCACTGACAATTTTCCGTCTATCATGTCACCTCATTAGACCGTTTATTGTCATTTGAAAAACTTTGTATACCATCGAGGACCTCCTTGACAGTGTTCACAAGTCCGCAGACGACTTCCAGCGTCTGTGTTATGGTCATCCGACCCTCCTCTTGGGTGAGACGGTCTAGCCTGCGTAGGATGGCCTCTATCTCGCTTTCTCCTAGCAGCTTCTTTGCGAATTTCTCTGCGCAACGTTGAGCCTTCGGGTATCAAAGAGATGGGTCGACATACTGAATCTACCCTGCTTAATCTGTTTGGTAGCGAGAGCGAGCACGTCAAGTAGCTCGACCATTATTTTCACGCTTATCTCCGTCATCTCCGGAGTCAAGGGGAGATTGGTGTAGATTCTTAGGCGTTTGAGGAAATTCGCGAGGCATTCAAACAAGTCGACGAGCGCATCGTAGCTCGAGCTGACGCCACTGGCTGCCTATGGACCCAGATGTGACGAGGGGATGTAATCGGAAAATGTAATGGGATGCGTACTGCGATGAGGACATCCAGGCCAGCAAAGACGGCGTTCGCTGGTTTGAACGGAACCTGGGAACAGGATTTTTGAAAAATGGAGAGAATGAGGATATTTCGGCTCACCAAGGCAATGGACGCGCCAAGAACAGCAGATAATGTGTGGACGACATGGACTAGCGGGCTAAGCCAGTTGAGCAACTTGCGATTGCCGTCGCGATAATCTTTGAAGTTGTTAGCGTTGTCTTCGAGTATCTTAAGGACGTCATCGGGAGAATCGCAAGATCGAAGAGTGTTGGCAAGGGGGTATGTTGCGAGGTCTATGCCAACCTGATTGGTGTATTCGGCGAGAGCGGCATCAAGGATGTGTTTAAATGATATTGAAGGCATTGTCCACGGTCTCTCGTAAAGATGTGCTTGGATGGGGGGGATGGCGTTCAATCAGTACTTAAACCGTAGTAGGCCGCTCAGCAATGCTTGCATTATGATTCACCACATGAACCGTGATGCACAAATTGACAAGATCATGATGGAAGCCTTGATGGAAGCCAGAGCCTAGTGTTGGTGTATCTCATACATCATACTAGTACAACTGTACAAGGTCGGTACGAAGTCAGCGAGAGTCACTCAACCAATGACATGTCCCCCGTCTCGTCCGGGAGATCCACAAGAGGGTGCATACATCGGGTTCGTCGTTGTATGCGCTAAACCAAGCGCTAAACTTTTGTACGAGAAGACCATCAGGCAGGAGGCGTGTCAGCAATATCGGGGACCAGCCGGAACCGCTCAATCGTGCGCGCTCTGAATTTGCGTCTATCTGACAGTCCGAGAGGGGCTGGCAAGTCAAGTCTAAGATGTGGCTCAAGTAGTCTTTGAGTGAACGGACGGGGCGGCACGGACCACGGCACGTGCTCGCATCCTCTCTTTCGTGCCACCATCCTATCAAGCTCTCGACTGGTTCAAGGTACCAGAACACTTTTATTTCACCCGCCCGCCACGCCCAGTAATTGCCCAGGGATCGGTGATGAGGCTCCCTGTTTTCCGACCCTCATCAGTTCGCTCCGGCCACCCGCCCGTCGCGACCTTGCCTCGGAAACGAGAACCCCTCATCCCCGATCGAGAAGCACTTCGTGCTTCAAGACTGCTTCAACCCAGTCTCTGTGCAGTCCACCAGCTTAGTTGTTTCCTTGCCACAGCCTCACATGCGCCGGCCTCCTTCCCACCCGGCGCCATACTGAACCTAAACGGAACAGTGACTCGCAAAGACGGCTTTGCGAAGACGTGATATGATCCTGCTATCCCAGGTTCTGACCCGGACCTGTCTATATAGGAGTTATGCAGGAAGCGCTCTACCCCCAGATCACGCCTCTAGATCTACTATCTCACCCAGTTGCTTGCCTGCCAAGATGGTCAGTTTCCACGATTCCGGCCCCGTCCTACAGGACTCTCCGTACGTACACTTCCTGGCCTGCGTCTAGGGCCCAGAAATTCCGCTGAACTCGTTCAAGTTCTTTACCTTGGCAATGTCGGTACTACTCTCGGTAGTGAAGCTAGTGAAGCTCTGGCACACCATAGAAGGCCTTTTCATGTGAGTCCTCGCAGTCTTCTCAGCGGTCTCCTTCCCCCAGCCGTGTTGCGCACAATCTCATCCACCATTCCCTTTCCTGTTCCAGATGGGAATTCTTCATCACTCTCGAATATGAATTGAGCGTCCTCCGAGGGCATCGCCCATACCGGTGGCCAATATCATTATCATAGGTCTGTCCCATGCTTTTTTTCGGGTTCCGTTGCTCGCACGCCCAGGGCCTCATGTTGATCACCCCTCTGTGAAGATTTACTCTCCGACACGCGTGTGCACTCTCGTTGCCGTAATTCTTAATATGCTCGGTTTCGACGCTTCGAGCCCGATCAATTGCCATGTGCGTATCTGTTTGTCCTTCCTACGCACTTCCTGACCTCTGCAAAGCTGTGGAATATATTTGAACTCGTGAGCCGTCTCTTTCCTATGGAGAACGATAACTGATGGCCTCCATTTCGGTAGATATTGATATTTGCTTACTTGGCCTTCGCAGCCGTCTCACTCCTGATCGTGCTTCGCATGTGCGTCTATTTCACGATGCTTCCCGAAACGACTGCTCATAGATCAAAAGAAAAAAAGAAAAAAAAAGAAACGACCGCTCATATTGTGATTGTTGCTACGTAGATTCGCCATCTGGGATGGCAACATAATCGCCGCGTTGATTGCGATGAGCGCCTGGCTCACCAACGTCGCATTCCTTATCCACGGTAAGTCCCCGCCCCATTTCTCCAAAAGATCAGAAAACTCATAGGCCCAGTTTTGTTGTGTAGATACCGCGTAAGTGAGTTTTCCTGTCCACCCGTCTAGGATTGTCGACTCACTGTCTGCAGCTCCGTGCGCCATGGGTGCCTGTGCCAGGCGTCTGCGTAGTGTTAAATATCGAGAGCAGCAAAAATACCGCTATCGTCACGCTTGTTACAGATGTGATATTATGCCTTACTATGCTCGTTGTCTTGCTTCGCCTGCGCCAAAACGGCACACCATGGTGGCCTTGTGGAACTTCCCCTGGAAGCAGGTAGGTAGTGGGTCGTATCTCGCCCTCTCCGATCGCTTATACGATTGTAATTAAAACGGTCTCATTTGGCCACCGTCGTGCAGATCGTCCCGACGGTCAGTCTGATATCACGTCCCTCGTTCTCTTGTCTTTGTCTCATTATCGTTTTTATACTCTAGGTGTTTATTAGCCTAAGCCAGTTGAGCAACTTGTGATTCCCGTTGCGATAATATTTGAACTTGTTAGCGTTGTCTTCGAGTGTCTTAAGGACGTCATCGGGAGATTTGCAAAACCGAAGGGCGTCGGCAAGGGGGTATGTTGCGAGGTGTATGCCAACCTGGTTGGTGTATTCGGCGAGAGCGGCATCAAGGACGGCTTTAAATGATGTTGAAGCCATTTGTTCACGGTCTCTCGCAAAGAGAGTGGTGAGTGAGTGGGGGAACGGCATTCACTGGCAGTCAGTACTTGAGCCAAGGAAGGCCGCGGGCCCCCGTCACTTGCCCAAGCCAGCACTGCTTCTTGCATCGTGTATTATAATTCTCCACCTGGACCGTAGCGGATAGGTTCAAGTTGACAGGATGGACAAGGGACACTCCCGAAGCCAGATGACGTGTTTCATAGGACAGTAGTAGTCAGTCACACGTCCGGTGATCGTACACCTACACACCAGCTTCCTATTCTTCCCTTGATTCTTGCGAAGGCAGTTACCAGAGAAGGTGCAACGAACAAGGACTCGGATTGGGCCCGGGGCCAACTTCAGGCCCAGAACCCGGTAACCGGTAACCCGGGATGCAATCTGCGCCTCGCGGTAAATCTCTCAGGCTCATCCCCTTTCCTTTCCACACATAACAACTTGAACTGCGCGATGCTGACGAGGGCGCCGGCGAGTGTATGCGCCGGCGCCTGCATGACTGCCGAAGAGCAAATAAATGGGGACGTGAAGGGAGGGGGGGGATCTCGCGCACCACCGGGTACCATGAGGTCTGCGCCACTGACCAAAACGGGAACAACGGTGGTACGGATGGTGAGTACCGGTGAGTGCTGGGAGCAGCGTTGGGTATTTCCAGAGTGTGTATACTGAAGCCCGATCGATCGATGTACGTCAGTGTTCGGGTGTGCGCACCTGTGGGGATGAGGTCGTCGGACGGTGAACTCGAGCCCTTCCCAATGCCGAACCAGAGCGGGTCGCCATCCCTTGACACGTAGAGGACCTGTAAGAGGAGTAATGGTGCATAGCGGACGGTCAACCCATACGCTTTATCTTCCGTCTCGTCGGGGTGATCTACAGAGGGCACTTACACCGGGATTACCATTGGATGCTCTAAACTTTCGCACGAGAAGGCCATCTGGCACGAGGGTGTCGGCAATTTCGGGAGCCAGCTGGAACCGCTCGGTCATGCGCGCTTTGAATTTGCGCCTGTCCGACGATCTAAGGAGGGCTGGAAAGTCCAGCTGTAAGATGCAGCTCCAAGTCAACTAGAATGACTGAATCTACCGAATGTCTTAATGTCTGCAAGTGGTTTCTTGAACATCTGTGCGAATCGTGGTTGAAAGAAACGATGGTGATATGGCCAAGGATATGGCGTATTTGAAGAGGCGCTCTACTCTTGGCTCTACTGCGCTCACGTCATAATCTAGACGACTCCAAAGAACTACAGTATAATACTGTAGTACAGTACGTGGCGCCGCCCAAGCCGACTGCCCCGCGGACCGACATTCACACGGGTCATCCATCTTATCAACTTTCCCCGTTGTCTCGGGAAAAGAACGCTGGATATTTCCCTTTCTGAGATTTTACCTTTATGCGCATCGTTCGTGTCATCGGTGCTCAGGCCTCAGGGACTATTACTACTCGGCACTGTCACGCCGGTTTCTCTTTCCCATACTCCGTATACTACCATTTACTGCTACAGAACACCATACCGTACCATCGAAGCTCGAACTTGAGTACTACGGTTTGCGGTTCATGATATCCCTGTCACCGAACCAGTGCCATGTTCTACTACTCGCATTCCACATGTCCATACCCGCAATAAATTCTACCTGGGCGGTGTGTCCTCCAAAGCCCACGCATCATACGTACATACTACGCTCTAACAAGACCTCTGCGACCCTGTGCTGTCCGAGTGCCGTCGCTTCTTGTCTTGGAGTCCGCCCAGAGGAGTTCCGAGCATCCACATCTGCGCCACGCTCTACTAAGAGCAGGCAGATATCGAGGTGCCCCCACGCCGATCCGAGATGCAACGCGGTCTGCCGGAACCTCGTTTTAGCGTTCATATCAGCACCACGGTCGAGTAATAATCGCGCAACCTCCAGATGTCCATAATGTGACGCCTGATGCAGCGGGGTCCAGCCGCCATTATTCCGCATGTTCACGTTTGCGCCGCGTTCAATCAGCAATTTGGCCACCTCCAGTCTCCCCTCGCTCGATGCAAATTGCAATGCAGTGCGACGCTTGTTGTCCATTTCGTCGACATCCGAACCTCGGTCGAGTAACGACTGTACGACGTCCAGCTGTCCGTTTTCTGACGCAGCGTGCAATGAGGGTTGCTTGATCTCGACGAGATGTACCTTTTCTCCACGTTTCCGTAGCGGGTGAACTGTATTAGGGAGCCGATTTCGCGGTCGGAAGATTGGCACTGTACCCGCCATGTGTCCAGATAGGAAATTCACCACCTCGAGTTTCCCGGAGTCGAGTGCAAGGTCCAAGGGTGTTTTGTTATCGTCATCACATATGTTGAAATCTGCGCCACTCTCGAGAAGGAGCTTCACGATGTCAATATGGCTATTGCTTGCAGCTGAATGCAACGGGGTTCGACCTTCGTTGTTGGGGGTATCCGCGTCTGCACCGTTGTCAATTAAGAGCTGAACGACATCCAAATGACCGTTATCTGATGCCACATTCAGTGGGGTCCAGCCCTCTAAGGTTCGATGGTTCGCATCCGCGCCGTGCTGGATAAGTAGCCGTGATGTCTCCACTTGTCCGACAGAGGAAGCAATGACTAACGGTGTCCAGTGATCTCTGCTTGTTGGAAGATCGACGTCCGCGTTGTGCTCGAGTAACAAGCGTAAAATGTCAGCGCGTCCGCCTAGCGATGCCCTGTGCAGTGGGTTGTCCCCCTTAGCATCCAGAGCATTTACATCAGCGCCACATCGAAGAAGCGAACATGCCACATCGATGTCGCCAATCTCGAATGCCGCGATCCATGAAGTCCGGTAATACCCTCCCCTGGCATCAACATCCCCTGGGCGTGTCGCAATCAGGTGATCCACAAGCCAGCGGAGACGACAATGTATGGCATAATATAATGGTGGCGCCTCTGGCCGCTCGGGGTGCTTCGTGGGCGTGGATTCTCGCCACGGATTGTCGATGTCGTATATCCAGACCCATGCGGAGAGGTGTGGATTCTCCCAGTCAAACAGCCGTTCCGTGGCCTCCCGGATCGTCGACGACACATTCTCGAATTGGACGTGTTCGAACCAGTGTCGTGCCGCGTAATCTGCGAGCGGAAAGTTCATAATGCTCTCTTTGTCGATGTGGTCGTCGAGTTGGAGTAAGACCCCGAGGGAGGCTTGCGCGAGAGTTGCATGGGCCAAATGAGGGATGATGCGATAGAAAGGCAGATCCTCGCTCGCGGCGACAAGACGATCCGATGTCAGGAATTCCCGGACCGAAAAGTGGGAAAATTGAACGATTCGAGACCCGTTCATATCGACGACAGTAACGAGACTCGAGCACGCGGAAAGTACGGCTTCTTCTGCGTCGCCTAGTCGCCAGCCAGCGTTAAACTCTGGGACCGCGCCTGGACCGAACCGGACCGCCAGAATCTCTGCGAGCTCCTCGACGCGAAGTGGTCTAACAGATACGGCGAGACATTGGAAGAGTCGGTGTGCGAATTGCCGCTTGACTTTATCGATCCTTCGTAACGTGTGCTCGTATGTTTCGTCCAACGTCTCTGGCAAGTGGTCCAAAATTCTGTGGATACTTGCGGGAAAACATCGGCGCAAGATGTCCAACAAGCAGTAAACCCATCTGAACCTGCCGCATTTATTAATCGACAGTCCAGAAGAACTACATGATAAGGCGAATGGCTTACATGCCGTCTGCTTTGTCTGAGAGTCTATTGATAACCAGCTGCCTATTCTCTAGCTTCCATCTTCGCATATTTCGATCGGAATGGACCACTGATTTGATGTATCCTAAGATGTCCGCCATTTGTCCACTTTCTTCGTGGAGTGATATACGGAACGACGCCAATGGTTCGAGAATGGACCGGATGTCGATCTCCGGCCGACTGGAAACACATAGATGGACATTTGGAAGTTGCAAACCGATAAAATCTTCTAGGAACTGGAGCACATTTTCACGAGACGTCGGCATGCCAGAAATGTTCGGAGATTCGTCGAGAGCATCTATGATGATATACGTCGCTGGCTGTCCTGGGACCTTGAGCGTATCCGTCAGACATTGCGAAAGTGCGTCGTCTGAAGGCTGCTGCGCTCCTTCGTCGTGGTCCAAATAGAAGCGAGAGAAAATATGATGGCAGGCGTCAGACCTGGCACTGAGCTGGAAGAGGAGGGAGGAGAGCAGATCGCGTCGTTGCTGCTTGTGAGTGTCCCTGAAGTCGAAGAAGAAGTAGGCCATCAAAGCGAGTCCGGCCTTGCGCATCCTGTCGACTTCTCGGACGATCGTTGACCTGGAAATGTTCGTCAATATCCACGATCGGTGGTGGGGCACGACATACATCAGAATAGTTTTCCCAGAACCGGCTACAGAGAGAGAAACGAATGAGGATTGTGGCGAGGCCAATATTGGAAACTCACGCTTCCCGTGGATCCACAACAGGGAGCCCTTCGCGTTCCACTCTGCGAAGACGCTTCCTTCGCAGAACCACGTCGCAGTTCCGTCTTGATGGACATCGCGCGCAATGTTGTAGTTGGACGAAGGATCTGGAGGGAAGAGCCATGTCCGGGACTCCCTTTGCAAGCGGTCACCTGCGATTAGCTTCAGCACCACAGGACCACAATGGTAGAACCGATTAGTAACGAACGCTTGATCTTATTTATATCGTTCGCAATCTGTTGCATCATATCTGCCGTCCTGATTAGCTTCTGCGACGCCGACTCATCATGAAAATGCAATAAATGCTCACCCAAAGCCGTCCAGATGCCGTCCACTGACAATTTTCCGTCTATCAAGACACCTCATCAGACCCCCTATTGCCGTCTGAGAAACTTTGCATACCATCGAGGACCACCTTGACAGTGTTCACAAGTCCGCAGACGACTTCGAGTGTCTGGGTCATAGTCATCCGACCCTCCTCTTGGGTGAGACGGTCTAGCCTGCGTAGGATGGCCTCTATCTCGCTTTCTCCCAGCAGCTTCTTTGCGAATTTCTCTGCGCAACGTTGAGCCTTCGCGTATCAATGAGATAGGTGGACGTACTGAATCTACCCTGCTTAATCTGTTTTGTAGCGAGAGCGAGAACGGAAAGTAGCTCGACCATTATTTTCACGCTTATTTCCGTCATCTCAGGAGTCAAGGTAAGATTGGTGTAGATTCTTAGGCGTTTGAGGAAATTTGCGAGGGATTCGAACAAGTCGACGAGAGCATCGTAGCTCGAGCTGACGCCACTAGCTGCCTATAGATCTAGATGTGACGAGGGGATGTAAGAATGGAATTGGATACGTACTGCGATGAGGACATCCAGGCCAGCAAAGACGGCGTTCGCTGGTTTGAACGGAACCTGGGAACATGATTGGTGAAAAAAGGTACATAGAAGAATGAGGATATTTCAGCTCACTAAGGCAATGGATGCGCCAAGAACAGCAGATAACGTGTGGACGACATGGACTACCGGGCTGAGCCAGTTGAGCAACTTGCGATTTCCGTCGCGAAAATCTTTGAACTTGTTAGCGTTTTCTTCGAGTATCTTGAGGACGTCATCAGGAGAATCGCAAGACAGAAGGGCGTCGGTAAGGGGGTATGTTGCGAGGTCTATGCCAACCTGTTTGGTGTATTCGGCGAGAGCGGCATCAAGGATGGGTTTAAAAGATATTGCCAGTGAAACCATTTGTTCACGGTCTCTCGCGAAGAGAGTGGTGAGTGAGTGGGGGAATGGCGCTCACTACTTAAGCCAAGGAAGGCCGTGGGCCCCAGTTACTTGCCCATGCCTGGACTGCTTCTTGCATCATGTATTATGATTCTCCACCTGGACCGTGACGGATAGCTTGACGAGATGGAGAAGGGACACTCCCGAAGCCAGATGATGTGTTTCATAGGACTGTAACAGTCAGTCACACGTCCGGTGATCGTACACCTATACAC
This sequence comes from Lactarius deliciosus, assembly GCA_021525775.1. Lineage (NCBI taxonomy): Eukaryota > Fungi > Basidiomycota > Agaricomycetes > Russulales > Russulaceae > Lactarius > Lactarius deliciosus. The sequence continues at coordinate 516,814 of JAKELK010000033.1, read as the reverse complement.
CAGCTTCCTATTCTTCCCTTGATTCTTGCGAAGGCAGTTACCAGAGAAGGTGCAACGAACAAGCACTCGGATTGGGCCCGGAAGGGCGCCGGCGAGTCGCCGGCGCCAACTTCAGGCCCAGTAACCGGTAACCGGTAACCCGAGAAGTCGCGGCGGTAAATCACTGGTAAATCCCTCAGGCTCATCCTCTTTCGCTTCCACATGACAACGTTTTCCAGCAAGTTCGAACCTGATGACCTCCAGCAATCCAAGCTGATCTAGTAGCGGTCTCGAGTTTGAAAGAAAAGGCGTCTCAGGTAAAAACCGCTGAAGTCAAATCCTACAGTTTGGCGCGAGTCAACTGAAGCTTGCTTCATCTGGTGGCTCCTCCACCTCCACCGCCCAGGATGGTATCCGGAAAACAAATGGGCGACCTGAGAACGGTTAGCCCGCATCTTTCATCTTCGGATGTCCCCGGGGGAGCCACAGATGTTGATAGGATCGACTGGGGGAACCTTTCGCATGAAGACAAGCAAGACTTCTTTACATGGCTCGATGAATTCTTCGCCGGCTATTTAGACCAGCCCCAGCCTTCTGTACGTGTTTCTCCCGTCGGTGGACCGAATACATATGCGCCACCGCCGCGGGCCTCCCCGTCTCTCCCGCCTCGCAGAGATAGCCCCCAGGCAAGGTTTGTTGCAGCGTGGACCTGTACGCCCCCTCTGTACTGCATGTAAATTGTGTCATTGAGACTATCATAACCGAAGATCAATCTTTCGACCAGACCCCCAGCACCTTCAGATCGCCGATACCGCCTCACCTAAACTCAAGACCCTCTCATTCTGGAGATTCTGGTTCGTGATCATCGAGGCCTTTCATTTGTTTCCGACCTCCAGATGTCGTTCCCTCCCCTTTCTGAAAACGGCTCTGCTGTCGACCTCGCGTGGTACATGCACCCCTCCACGTCTTGGGATACCGACTGGTATGCCTCCAACTCGCCGATCCCGCTGCACCTCAACGGATCGCCGGAGATTCGCTTTGCGAGCGCCTTTGGTCTGGATTGAAGTACCAAGGCGGCGCGTGGCGTAATGGTCTTCTCGGACTTCAGTATGTGCTGGTACCTTTTGACATACGGCAGCGGGACGCCCGTACGCTGGGACACATGAGGCGTTCCTGCATGCTGCGTCCCTCTGTGCGCCGCATGACGCCCCGATCTTGAGCACCTCTCGCGGGCACGGCCACTTGCTCTTCTGTGGGCGGCCTGATGTTGGCGAATGGCGTACATTACTTTTCTTGTCTTTAATACCCGCTGTCTCTATCCAGCGTTTTTGTACCCCCCAAGCTCTCAAACAGCTTTAGCACCACCTGCGTCTGTTTTCCCTGGACCACCACCTCTTGTCCCCCGCTGGCCACCAGCGATTCCTTGTGTACGCGATAAGTGAATTCGGTTGCTATATTCAGAAGGGACATGACATACCTCAAGCCGAAGACGCGCAGCGCACCCTCAGTGCTTCAGCCAGGAATGCTTCGAACCCGTGATATGCGTGTAGGCCCTGCCGTGGTAGCCCTGCCTGGTCTTACCGCGCCTTTCCTTGCTACGGAGACTCTGCCTTGCCTTGCCACGGTGGCCATGCTTAGTCTTGGTAGTTACTGTAATTGATCTCAGCGCACTCTTTTTGACGATAGACTCGTCTCCGGAGACCGCGATTCGGTACAATAGCTACATGTGTTTACACAATGTTCTAAGCGCTTCCTCATGCTTTGCGAATTACAGGGCGGGGGTAGTACCCTTGGTGTTCGGAGGACCGTAGCCTGAGAGCGCGGCAGCCAAGACAGCGTCCGATTTGATGTTGATGAACTGCTGCCAAGAGCGGTTGACTAGATCGTGCTTCAAGTCGTGCTTCTCGGCGTACGTTGAACGTGCTCGAAAGCGCGTGCGTGAGTAAACGTGGGCAGAGGGTGGCTATAGAGGTGGCTATAGATAAAGGGGTGTAAGAGGAAAAGCAGCCAAAAGATGGGGAAAGGAAAGTGGGAAATATCCTTCGAGTGCCCGCGTTTGGGCCTGACTTCCGGGATATTCACACTAAGAGAGGGGGACAAAGGGCGACCGGGCGCTGAGTATATTCAGCAGGAAGTAAAAGATTATATACAATAGATACCTGTAGCTAAAGCTAAGGTAAAAGAGGAATAGAAAGGGAAACATAAAAGAGGAATGAAGGCGTAGACAAAGGACCGCGTGGCCGAGGTGATCGAGTGCCCGAAAGCGAATGGTTTCGGACTCAGAGGCCGAGCTACCGTTACAACGTGAACAAGGCGGACTTGACATCCGCGGGCGGATACAACGCCGCTGCGCTACGGTGGTAGTAAAGGATTCATTAGTGGAGAGAATGAGGCAATGGGAGAAACTTACTCGAGTCCGAGATCTTCAAAAAGCGGCAATACGCCAAGGTGCGGCTTCCACAACTCGGTCACTGTGATGGCCGTTTCCGCTTTCGCGGCTTCGGCCGCCTGCTGTGCTTCACGCTCCTTCGCACGTCGTCTCCTCCCGTCTTCCTCCCCAACTGTGCGATGAGTTCGATGCGTAACAATATTTCTGTGTGTCAGGAATACTGCAGCGACTTGCACGTCCGACCGAGCAATGAGCATGTTTCAACTTGAGTAGCCCCCCCTTCTCCGACGCACGCAAAAAGGCGGAGAGCGACTTGAATGCGGCGTTCTTGATGTCGACGGGGGAAGTGACGGTGCGTGAGAAGGAGCGCGCAGGGAGGATGTGTGCCGTGTACAATGTGGTCGTGGGCATCGGGAACGCAGAATTCGGCAGCGCGGCAAGGGACGTTCGGAGGGCTTGCAGAAGCTCAGCGTGCAGACGAGTGGATACTTCTGAGTAATCGGACCACGTAGTGAGGAAAAAGGGGCACAGTGAGCACCGGCACTATACCTTCAGGCCTGAGTTTCTCTATCTCCTCAATTTTGACGGGGCCGTCTTGTATCACGGCGGGAGCATTCTCTGCGGGCTCTTGGTCCGCACTGGGCTGCGGTGCGTCTGCGCCCCCGCCGTTTCTGTATGCACCATCACCGCCGTCGCTGGCGCCGCCCGTCGCCTCCCCGCCCGTTGCTGTTGCTGCCGCCACTACTAGGATAGCATCAGGTTGCTAGCCCCGGGACCCAAGAGCCGACAGGTGATCCTTCGACATATGCAGCACGATGACCGCCTTGAAGTTCCCCTTATTCACGTCGTTATTGTCGATCTTATCCGCGTCGATGGCCATCCGGCCCACCGCGATAGGTCATCTGGTACGATGAGGGAGTCGGCAATTTCCGGAGCCAGCTAGAACCGCTCGGTCATGCGCGCTTTGAGTTTGCGCCTGTCCGACGATCTAAGGGGAGATGGAAAGTCCAGCTGTAAGATTCAGCTCCAAGTCAACTAGAATGACCGAATCTACTGAATGGCTTAATGTCTGCGAGTGGTTTCTTGAACATCTGTGAATCGTGGCTGAAAGAAACAATGGTGATATGGCGTATTTGATGACTCCGAGTCTCTGGCGGTGCGCTGTTACGCATTTCTCTTACTCTCTCGAACCTTCTCGCAGTAACCCAACGTGTCGACTCATGTTCTGTATCCTTCGGTTACTTTCTCCCATATTCCGTTCGTTTCTCGTGACTTCTATTGACTCGACCCTCGTAGTACTTAAGGACTGTCCTGTAACTACCAGAGCTTTAAGCTCGACCTATTGTACTCAACTACAGTAGCTGACTCGAATACGACTCTTGGCTTCACCGAAATCCCGAACCCCGAACGATTCTCCTTTCGTCTTGTAAACCCTCGCTCCGCCGTCTGTTGTCGGCAATCGCCTTTTGAACTTCGAACTCCGATCGAACCCGAAACCCGAATACGCCTTACTGAGCGTAACATCAGGTCGAGCTTTCCCCGAACTACGACCCCCGAATAGAACATGATGAACATCGACTCAACTTACGCTGAGAGTGACGGAGGAGGACGTCTGCTCCTTCCGTTTGCAACATCACCGAACCTCGAAGATAACATCGCGCCTCATCTGAAACTGAATACAGTCTTCTTACAGATGGGACAGAGCGGAGCCCCGTGGACCGGGTACTACGTTAACTGGCGAGGAACTAAACAAGCCATCCGGATGTACCAGGGAGTCTGGTTCGAAATCCGATATGAGAAGATGGCGGACGTCTGGTTCGCATACCGCGTTGCGCGATCAGCCTTCAATCTGTCATGGACGCGTATTATTTTCCTTATTTTTCTGTATTTATACGGATTTATATAAGGGAGATATAAAGGGCCGAAGTACAGAGACTTCGAGTTAGTCACAAGGGCTTGCCACCCATGTGCACGTGATCGTGGGACTTAGGTCCCTTATGCGTATGTTAGTTCTGATTGGTAGATAAGGACGGAAGGTTCTGGAAGGATCTAGAACACGCATTAGTAGTTTACGCTTACTCGCTGTATTAGGTTTTACTCAGCAAAGTGGAGCCGCTCGTAAGCGCTATGACAAGTGCCTCAGTCAGCACAATAGATAGCGCTATTAATAGACACGACGCGTCAGCTCCTGAGTCATGGAGTCTTACTATACACTTAGTAATAGTGTTCAGACTCAGTTCGTACTCAGCCGCAGTAGTGTATATAAGCTTCCCTGTAGCGTCCTGAGTGGAACCAACTTGTCCTCTTGGTTCTCCACTCAGGTGCGTATTTCCCTTGTACTCCTTACTCTTTCACAATCTGAACTTGTCCTCTTGGTTCTCCACTCAGCGTGCCACAGCGTGACCTCCTGCAGTTAGAGCCCTGTAAAAGGCCTCATAAGTTCTGCGCAATCCGCTGTGACTGTACGTCTAGCGCGTGACTTGTCTCCGCGCTAAGTTGAGTGTGCCACCTTACAGTTCACACTTATTCCTACACTTGACTTGGCGTAGCGCGGCAGTCGCACCGCTACATTAGGACAAGTTCCTTCTTCACTCCTGAGCCCCGCGCTCACCAGTTTTATCACTATCCCTCCAGGTGGTTGACGACCATCAGTCCCTTGTGTTATCCACCTCATCCTTTGCCTGTGGACCTCCGTAAGCAGATTCTGCGCTATTGTGGTACAACTGTAGTGTCCGTAAAACCGGCATACATTGTGCTTGCCTATAGGCTCTGTATCTGGTCACAGTTCAGAGTTTGGGTACTTGCTGCAGAACTGGTCACCACGCCAGATAAGCTGCAGTGAGACGAGAAGCCAGCCAGGCCTAGCCTGCGACAGCTGTACGCGTAGTAAACAGAAAAGTTTGAGAGCACCTCGGTGTGAGAGGCAGCCAATAGGTCGAGAAGACTGAGGCAGACAGCCTTGTGGCTCTACACATATCCCTACCCCATTCCTGAGTGTCCCTTTATCGCCGCAGCCTCGCGCAGTGTGAAACAATCACTGTGTATTGGTCTCGCTTGATAGGGCATTCCATTCATCTTCGAGTTAGCGTTACGCGCTCGTCGTAACACGTCGTCTAAAGCTCCACCTACTCATTTCCAAACTGCCTCGCACATTCGCAAACCTTCGTGCCCGTCTTCGTAGTGTCTTCAGGAGGAGACAAGCTTCAATATCACCAATCCCTACCCCCGAAATTCAAGCCTCTGCTTCGGCATCGCTTCACGTACTCCGGGATCACCAGTCTGAAGAAGACCGGATCCCCTCACCTATCTTTTCATCACCATCTCCTACCGCATCCGCGGAATCCTTTCACTCCGCGCATTCCTCCTCCCAAGACACAGCCGCCGAGTCAGGCGAAGACATCCTCGACGAGAACAACATTGTCATTCGGATCCCCCACTTCCAGTTGGAAGAAGCACCACGTAACCTTGCCGAACAATACGTTCAGGCAATTTACTTCGATCCAAGGTACAGCAGACCTCTCCTCGAGCTCTACGGCCTCTACGGCATAGTCGAAGACACAGGGTACACCGCCCCCCAACTAGTCGGATTCGCGGCCAACCTAATCCCTCACCTCCCCTCTCCTCCCCCATCCGAACGTGGCTCCTCGCAAGGGGAAGCAAGCGGCTCATCTAGCACAAGCTCAGTATCCACAAGGAGCTCGCTCGAAGTTCGCCCTTCCTCCCCCAACTAAAGCGGAGAAGGAGTTCATCTCTCGTATCCAAGATTGGGACGAGATCTCGCCCGACGAACAGCTTGTTCTATTAGACAACTTTCGAAAGGCACAAGAAGAGGCAGAGAGAAAAGAGAGACAGAAAAAGCTAGACGAAATGGCTAGCAATCCCGGCAGTTCCACATTACCCCCCACAGTCCCTCCAGTCCCTGTTCCCCCACCTACCATCGATGATTGCTTAGCACTCATCAATCAATTGGGCCTCGCCATGGGTCAACTTGCGCAACAGGTCGCCGACCTAACCACGCAAGTAACCATAGGCGCGAGTCGCCCCTCGTCAGGAAAGCAGAAGGAAGTAGTGGCCCGTCCCAAAGCCTGGGATGGGAAAGGCGACTCTACAGACGCCCGTCACTTCCTGGCCGCTTTCCGTAACTGGGCAGGATCATCTGGAGATGCCATGAATACCTGGCATGCTGCTGATAACAAATGGTATATCGACGAGCACCGCTGGATCGCGGCAGCTCTCAACTTGATGGAAGGAGATGCAAAAACCTGGGCCCTCCCATTCCTGGAGCAGGCCAATAAGGGAGGAACTCCGTTTGGAGGAACCTTTGACGGGTTCACCGAACAGTTCAACCGCAGGTTCAGCCCTCTGGACGTCACAGAGACAGCTCGTGAAGAGCTAAAGAAAGTCAGACAAGGAAAGAAGCCAGTCGCCGACTACACGTCGGTATTCGAACAATACTCAGGGCAAACTGGGTGGTCTGAGGCAGACCTACATACAAGATTTTACGATGGACTCAACGAGGACATCAAAGACGTCTTATCATGGTCCAACCTCCCCCAGAAAACCTACGACGAATTAAAGAAAGCTGTACAAACCATAGACCTGCGCATACGCCAGCGCAAAAGCGAAAAGAGCGGGAAACCCTCTACATCTCATAACGTACACACCCCGGACCCTAATGCCATGCAAGTAGACGCGACGCGTCAGCAAGGCATCCAGAAGAAAGGGGAAATCTTCAAAACAGTCGCAGAGTACCAGAAATGGATGAAAGGCAAGTGTTACGGTTGTGGATCAACCGAACACGTCAAGAAGGATGGAAACCACGAAAGAGACGTGTGCAACCACTGTCAAAGAGTTGGACACCGGAGCACCGTCTGTCAAGTAAAGAAAATGGGGAAACCAGCTAAAGCGAAAGCTGCAGCAACCACGGAATCCCCCAGCCCACCTTCATCATCCTCGAATACCGCGGCGACAGCCGCTTCAACAAGTACAACTCCAGCAAAGACGCCACAGGTAGACGTAGCTAAGTTATTGGAGTTGATGAAAAGCCAACAAGAACAGCTGGACGCTATTCGAGCGGCTTTTTAGTTAAGGGGTCGCGTATAGCTGCGACCGGCCCCTCTACAGTAGATGACTCGGCTTCATGTAGTTGTAAAATATGTTTACGTTCTTCTCGCCTCGTTTCGGACTCATCTTCTGTAATTCATACGAACCCCCCCTCTACCTGTAAGTTAGATAGTAGTGATGTTTCTCTTTCTGGACTTTCTGAAACCACATCTACATCTGCCTCGGAGATGAACAATATTAGTAGTGTTCCTGTTGCTCCACTTTCTTTCGAAGCAGCGCCGCACGTGATGATTTCTGATGCAGCACTGTTTTCAACTATTATTCCCGAAACAAAAGATAAAAAATCACATTTTCATATTTCTGTGTATTTAAAAGGACGTCATCGTACTGTAAAAGTAGCAGCAATGGTAGACTCCGGAGCAACTTCGTTGTTCCTGGACAAAAAGTACGCTGACCGCCATAAGATGTTGCAGGTTCCTCTTGAACATCCCATCACCCTATACAATATAGATGGGACGCTCAATGAAGCCGGTAGTATTACCCATAAAGTCAGACTTACTCTACAAGTCGGCCCTAGTGAAGATAGTCATGACTTCTTAGTCACTTCACTGGGCCCAGAGAACGTCATACTGGGACTACCTTGGCTCAGACTACGGAACCCCAACATAGATTGGCAGGAAGGCACTATGCGTCTCAACTCCACCGCTGAAATAGCGCAACCGGAGCTTGAGATAGAGGTGACGCGCATCATGGCGAACCGTATGGAACGTCGCCGTCTCCTTGCGGAGAAAGTGTTAGATACGGCCCAAGACGAAGTTTTCTGTCTGGCAGGCTTCACATACTCTCAGCAGATTGCAGAGAAAGCCACAGCCGCCAAACCTAAGAAAACCTTCGAAGAAATGGTGCCAAAACACTACAGAGACTTCGCAAAAGTATTCTCTGAGGAGGAATCCCAGAGGCTCCCCGAACATCAACCGTGGGATCACGCCATAGACCTAGAACCAGATGCAGTCAAGCACTGGAAGGTCAAGTCATATCCCATGTCACCAAACGAGCAGACGGAACTAGATAAGTTCCTGGAAGAACACATTTCTAAAGGATACCTGGTCCCATCAAAATCACCGATGGCCTCACCAGTATTCTTTATAAAGAAGAAAGACGGAAAGTTACGTCTAGTGCAGGATTATAGGCGGCTTAATAAAATCACCATTAAAAACCGCTATCCACTTCCGCTCGCTGCCGACATTATCAATCGGTTGAAGGGAGCCGAATACTTCACAAAGTTCGACGTCAGATGGGGCTATCACAATATTCGAATCCGAGCCGGAGACGAATGGAAAGGTGCTATTGTCACCAACCGAGGATTGTACGAGCCGAAAGTAATGTACTTCGGCATGACAAACAGCCCAGCCACTTTCCAAGCCCTTATGAACGCCGTATTCGCCGATCTCATCGCACAAGGAGAAGTCGCAGTCTACATGGATGATATTCTCATCTATAGCCAAGACTTAGAGCACCACCGTCGCATAGTCCGCGAAGTGCTCAAACGTCTCCAAGACTACGACTTGTACCTCAAACCAGAGAAATGCGATTTTGAGAAACGCGAAATGGAGTATTTAGGGATGATCATCCGACCCGGAGAAGTGCAGATGGACCCTGGCAAGGTCTCTGCAGTAAAGGAGTGGCCTACACCCACGACGCTCAAAGAGGTCAGAGCTTTCGTCGGGTTCGCCAACTTCTATCGTAGGTTCATAAAGGACTTCGCGGCCATCGCCCGACCCTTACATGACCTTACGAAGAAGGACACTCCATGGCATTGGCATTCTGAACAGCAGGAAGCCTTTGACAAGCTAAAGGAGCGTTTCATACAAGAACCTATTCTAAAGGTGTATGACCCAAACCTCCCGACGCGAGTCGAGACTGATGCTTCAGGATTTGCTACTGGCGGGATACTTACTCAAAAGTACCCAGACGGTCTTTGGCATCCAGTTGCGTATCGCTCGGAGTCAATGAGCAAGGAAGAGCGCAACTACGAGATTTACGACAGAGAAATGCTCGGCTTAATCCGCGCCTTAGAGGACTGGAGACATTTCCTCGAAGGCATCTCCTTTGAAGCGATCACCGACCATAAGAATATGGAATGGTGGGCAAGCATGAAAGACTTAAATCGCCGGCAAGCACGCTGGGCGTTATATTTAAGTCGCTTCGCCTTTAAGATCACTTACAAGAAAGGAGACTCTATGCAAGCCGATGCACTCAGTCGATTCTCAAAGGACCATGTCAGGGACAATGAGGATAACCGCCAGGTTCAGGTTTTACAACCTAAGCATTTCCTCAATGCCGCCAAAGCACACTTCCGCCCAGAAGTGGACTCCCTAGGCAGCCGCATCAAACTCGCGTCTATTAAAGAAGCCGAAGTTATAGAGGGTCTTAAAAATCTACAAAAGACCGCTCCTAAGGCTCTTACAGACGGAGTTGCGCTGTGGGAAGAAGAAGACGGTTTCGTTTACCATAGAGGAAAGCTCTATGTACCCAACGACCGTGCCCTACGTAGAGACGTGGTAAAGACATGCCACGACAGCACTACTACAGGACACCCGGGTAAAAACGGAACTATCGAGCTAGTCAGTCGCTACTACTGGTGGCCACGCATGGCAGGCTTCATAAGCTCATACGTAGAAGGATGCGATCGATGCCAACGTTATCGCAAAGATCTGCACCCCAAAGCTATCATTCAGCCGCAAGAAGTACCCGAGGGCCCATGGCAGTTAGTCGGAATCGATCTAATCGGTCCACTGCCCATGTCACGAGGAAAGGATATGATCCTTAACATAGTGGATCACTATACAAAACAGATCCACCTGTTTCCTGTGACCTCTCAGATTACGGCTGATGGGGTAGCATCCATCTACTTTGAGCAAGTCTTCCCTTTGCACGGGATCCCTCGCAAAGTCATCAGCGATAGGGGACCCCAGTTTGCTGCAAGGAGCATGCGGGCACTTTACAAGCGACTCGGAATAGACGCAGGCCTCACCACAGCCTATCACCCTCAGGCTAATGGACAGGTAGAGCGCAAAAACCAAGAAGTAGAAGTCTACTTGCGCTTGTTCATTAGTAAGAGACAGGATGATTGGGCAGACCTGCTCCCTACAGCGGAATTCGTAGTCAACAGTAGACTCAACTCAGCCACGGGTCACACACCCTTTGAGCTACTATATGGCTATACGCCTGACTTTACAATTCCCGCTGGTAGGCCAACTGGTATTCCAACGCTCGATAAACGTCTTCAGCACTTAGTTTCCTCAAAAAAGGATGCAGAGGCAGCTCTACGCCTAAGTAAACGGCGAATGCAGACGGACGTTGAGCAAAGACACAAGCCATACGTCTTCAACGTTGGGGATAAAGTTTGGTTGCAAGCCAAGCAGATAAAGATACACCAGCAGTCGTCAAAACTGGGACCCAAACAGCTGGGCCCATTTGAAGTCACTAAAGTCCTAAGTGACGTCGACTACAAGCTTGCACTCCCCCCTGCATTACGGATCCATGATGTATTTCATGTAGACCGCCTCTCCCCCTACAAAGGAAACGAAGTTAACGGGCTTTTGCCACCTCCACCTGAACCCGTCACAGTTGAAGGGGAAGAAGAGTACGAAGTCGACCATATAAAAGACAGCAAACTCTTTGGTCGTACTCTTAAATACCTCGTTCGCTGGAAAGGTTACGGTGAAGGCGAGGATACGTGGGAACCTGCTAAAAATCTAGCGCATGCCCCGGATAAAGTACAGGAGTTCCACTCCTCTAACCCGGGCGCACCTAGAAAAATAGCAGCTCTCATTTACGCGTCCTTGCCTTGGCAGCCTTCTCATATGTACACAGAGGCCAACGCGGACGTCGACCCTTAAGGAGGGGGGTGATGTCATGGACGCGTATTATTTTCCTTATTTTTCTGTATTTATACGGATTTATATAAGGGAGATATAAAGGGCCGAAGTACAGAGACTTCGAGTTAGTCACAAGGGCTTGCCACCCATGTGCACGTGATCGTGGGACTTAGGTCCCTTATGCGTATGTTAGTTCTGATTGGTAGATAAGGACGGAAGGTTCTGGAAGGATCTAGAACACGCATTAGTAGTTTACGCTTACTCGCTGTATTAGGTTTTACTCAGCAAAGTGGAGCCGCTCGTAAGCGCTATGACAAGTGCCTCAGTCAGCACAATAGATAGCGCTATTAATAGACACGACGCGTCAGCTCCTGAGTCATGGAGTCTTACTATACACTTAGTAATAGTGTTCAGACTCAGTTCGTACTCAGCCGCAGTAGTGTATATAAGCTTCCCTGTAGCGTCCTGAGTGGAACCAACTTGTCCTCTTGGTTCTCCACTCAGGTGCGTATTTCCCTTGTACTCCTTACTCTTTCACAATCTGAACTTGTCCTCTTGGTTCTCCACTCAGCGTGCCACAGCGTGACCTCCTGCAGTTAGAGCCCTGTAAAAGGCCTCATAAGTTCTGCGCAATCCGCTGTGACTGTACGTCTAGCGCGTGACTTGTCTCCGCGCTAAGTTGAGTGTGCCACCTTACAGTTCACACTTATTCCTACACTTGACTTGGCGTAGCGCGGCAGTCGCACCGCTACACAATCTACTACACGAACCAAACGAACGAATGAATATCGACGAACTGAAAGCGCAAACCGCCTCGCAAGAGGTCAAGGCCAGCAACGCTCCTGCACCACCAACATCCGGATTCACCATCACCCACGCCACGACCACTCCGCACGCCCCAGCCACCGATAGCGAGCCCGCGAAAGAACCAGACACGTCGATCCCCGGGATCGGTGCTAACTTCGGCGAAGGCTCGAGCAAAGACAAAGGAAAAGAACCGGCCAAGATGACAGCCGGTGAGTTTAGCAAAGGATTCGGCAGTAGCGGTAAAGATACGTCTGGCGCCGCTCCCGACGGAGGGGACGACGACAGCGACAATGATACCGGCGACAACGAAGAAGATCGCAAAATGAAACGGTTTTTCAAGGCCATGCGCGGAGAACGCCTCGAGGGGAGCCTTCCCTCGCCGTTCACCGGCGATCACACCAAAACCAAGAAGTTCCTCATCGCCTTCGACAGGTATTGCTACCTCAACCAGGACACGAACAAGATCAAAGACCCGATGAAGCGAACAATGATGTTCCTCGGGCTCTGTACCGACAAAGCCGAAACATGGGCAGAACGCGCCTCCGAATGGCTCATGAAAATCCGAAGCGGCGACGAAATCGTCCCCTTTGGATTCGACGTTTGGCAGATCACCGAACGCGAGTTCCGTGACGCGTTTACCGACTTCGCAGACGCAGACAAAGCCCATCAAGATCTATTAAAGTTACGCATGAAAGAAGGACGACTCGACGAATACGTCGGCGAGTTCCAGGACTTAGTCAATCGCGCCGGAATGGACATCAACGAACCAAGCGCACTTTGCATGTTCGCGCAGGGCCTGCAGGGCACTCTCGCCCACACCTGTATTTTCCAGAATAACCCCGAGAATTTCCGTCAGTGGGTCACGAGCGCCCAGACGAATCACCGCAATTGGCTCAAGGTGCAAGCCCTCAAAGAGCATAACCCATTCCAGCAACAGGCACGCCGCCCCGGACAAAGTCCGTTCACGCGCCGATGGAACAATAACAGCAGCGGAGGCCAACGCCCCGCTCGCCACCCCGACGCAATGGACGTCGACACCATTCGCAAAGCCACAACCGAAGACGAGAAACAGAAGTACCGCTCCGAAGGACGCTGCTTCAACTGCGGAAAACAAGGCCACCTCAGCCGCAACTGTCCGGATCGCAAGCCACGCATCGCTAACGCTACCATAGATCCGGTCCCGCGCATCGCAGTCGTAACCACGGCCCCTCAGTCACCACCCCAGGAAACGGCGGTCATCGACGACGCCTTCCTACGCAAAATAGCAGCGATCTCGATGCGCATGACTCCGGAGCAGCAGGATTTCTTAGCTAAAGAATTGGTTTCCCATGGCGCGGATTTTCAGTAAGCTCGGGCCCGTCGTCCTGGATCCGAGCTCTCGTCCCTAGCAGTGTTTTTGTACCTCAAATCAATGCTCTCAGAATAGACGTACATTTTCTGCAAAGTGAAGAAGGCGCCCGATTTGCCGCTCTAGTCGATACTGGAGCAACTCATAATTTTATGACCAAAGATACCGCAATCTTTCTCAACCTACACCCCCGAAAACTACGCCAACCACGAACAATCCAAAACGTCGACGGGACAGCAAATAAAAGTGGACAAATCACCGAATACGTCGATCTGTTCCTTCGACCTGCATACAAACGAGGAAAGGCCAGAATACCCGACTTCGAAGGAACATCACACCGCTTTTACCTCGCTGATCTCGGAAGCGATGCCATTATACTCGGATACCCGTGGATGGCCAGTCACAAAGAACCGCTCGACTGGGAACAGCCCAACAATAATCCTGTACTACTCGCAAACCCAAAAGACTGGCTCATGCACTTCCTTGAACTAGAAGACGGTGATGAAGTCATCATGAAGATCTGTAAAACTACGCACGCCCAACAACTCGCAGAAGCAGCTCACGACAAAACGGAATGCCCCTGGACGGAATTGGTCCCCGAAGAACTCCACCGCTTCGAAAAAGTATTCAGCGAAACAGCCGCACAACGTTTCCCAGAATCAAAACGATGGGACCACGCAATTGATTTACTCCCCGACGCCCCGGCCACTCTCGATTGTAAGGTATACCCGCTGTCCCTAGCGGAACGAGAGGCGCAGGAAAAATTCCTATCAGACTATCTGGAGAAAGGCTACATACAGCCATCTCATTCCCCATACGCCGCACCTTTCTTCTTTGTCAAGAAAAAGGACGGGAAATTGAGGCCCGTCCAGGATTACCGCCGCCTCAATACCTGGACAAAGAAGAATAAATACCCACTTCCGCTCATCGCAGAACTAGTCACTGAAGCACCTGGGCACGACTGGTATACCACAATGGATGTGAGATGGGGGTACAACAATGTGCGTATCAAGGATGGTGACCAGTGGAAAGCCGCCTTCAAAACGAGCAAAGGCCTGTTCGAACCCCTTGTCATGTTTTTCGGCCTCACCAATTCACCCGCGACCTTTCAAATGATGATGGACGAAATCTTCCGACCGGAAATTGCACAAGGATGGCTCAAGGTTTACATGGACGACATTATGGTGGCAACAAACGGATCCCGCATCGACCATCTAAATCATGTCGCCATTATCCTCAAACGACTCCAGGATCACGACCTTTTCCTTAAACCCGAAAAGTGTCGATTTGCCCAAACCTCAGTGGAATATCTCGGTGTCATCATCGGCCGAGAAGGCGTCGAAATGGACACAGTAAAACTCCAAGGCATCCTTGATTGGCCTACCCCAACCACAGTCACTGAAGTCCGCTCGTTCCTTGGCTTTGGCAACTTCTACAAACCATTCATTGCGGACTACGCAAAAATCGCCCGCCCTCTTCACGATCTCACCAAGAAAGGAGTCACCTTTCACTGGTCTGCAACCCAAGAAACAGCTTTCGCCACGTTAAAATCACGCTTTGCCTCCCGACCCGTCCTAGCGTCCATCGACTATGACCGCCCCTTCACACTCCAGACCGACGCCTCCGCATTCGCCCTCGGTGCCACGCTTACGCAACCACAAAGCGACGGCCACCTTCATCCTGTCGCGTTCTTCTCCTCCTCACTCCTCCCGGCGGAGGTCAACTACGATGTATACGACCGCGAATTGCTGGCCATAGTCAAATCTTTCCGCCACTGGCGCCACCACCTGCTTGGCGCACGTCACCCGATTACTGTCCTCACTGATCACAACAACCTCGCCTACTTCCGCGCACCTCACAAGATCTCGGGGAGGCAGGCCCGCTGGATGGAGACACTGGCTGAATTCGACTACACACTCCACCACGTCCCGGGCAACTTGAACACTGTCGCAGACCTCCTCTCCCGACGACCAGACCTTAAAGAGGGGGTGATCGACGTCAATGACAACATCACAATTTTACCCGACCACCTTTTCATAAACAAAATCCAGCTGACGAACGACCCAGACACACGGCGGAAAGCAATCTCCGAACTACACGACACACCAATCGCAGGACACCCAGGGATTGCAAATACTTGGGCACTCGTCAGCGAACGATACGAAGGGGATAACCTCAGACAATTTACCGAGCAATACGTCAAAGGCTGCCCACAATGCCAAACCAACAAAAGCCAGCGAAAGGCACGAGCACCACTGCAGCACCTCGACACGCCGGTAGAAGAAGGCCCCTTCCAATACGTTAGCCTGGACTTAATCACGGACCTACCACCAAGCGGGAAATTTGATGCCATCCTCACAATAGTCGATCAGGGATGCAGCAAGGCAACCAAGTTCATCCCATGCACAAAAACAATCACGGGTGAAGGAGTAGCAACCCTCTACGTACGGCACCTCCTCCCCTGGTTTGGAATCCCCAAACGCATCATCTCCGATAGGGACCCCAGATTCACAAGCGCATTCACCACGGAAATCTGTACGCAGACAGGCATTCGACAAAACCTTAGCACAGCCTTCCATCCACAGACGGACGGGCAGACGGAACGCATGAATGCCTGGGTAGAGCAATACCTACGACACTGGGTTAGCCAGCAAGGACAGGATAACTGGGCCCAATACCTCCCTTTGGCAGAATACGCACACAACTCATGGCCACATGACATTACCAAACAATCTCCCCACGAACTCCTCTTCGGGATGAAACCGCGAATACATGTCGAACCTAGCGGAAATGATCGATCACCAACGGCGACTGAACGGCTAATACAGCTACAGCGGGCAAGACTACACGCCGCAAACGCACTCCTCAGGCGATACAAGACTCGTGAACCACGGGTCCAATACGATGAAGGTGATAAAGTCTGGCTGGAAGGGAGAAACCTCAACCTTCGCGTACAATCACGGAAACTTGCCCCGAAGCGGTACGGCCCTTTCACGATCATCAAGAAAGTGTCGCCGGTCGCCTATCAACTACAGCTTCCCGAGTACATGAGGATACACGATGTCTTCCACATCGACCTCCTAAGCCCATTTAAGGAGACGGATCAACACGGGCCAGCCTTCTTACCGCCACCACCTGACCTCATGGACGGGCAAGAAGAACAAGAGATCGAAGCGATCCTTGACGTGAGAAGAAAGGGACGAGGGCGTAACATGCAGTACCTAATCAAGTGGAAAGGCTTTCCCACCTCGGAAAACGAGTGGGTTGACAGCAAAGACATGCACGCAGACGACTTGGTAAAACAATTCTATACCTCGCGATTGACGAAGGATAAAAGGACGACGAAATGAACGGAACGACAACATTCAACACCCACTCCTTTCCCAACATGACTTCTCACTTCTACCAACTCTTCTATACCGCCGCCACTGAAACAGCCATCTATGCCGACCTCTGGTTACGAATCCGCGAAGGAAATCACGAAGC
Source organism: Lactarius deliciosus (assembly GCA_021525775.1). Taxonomy (NCBI): domain Eukaryota; kingdom Fungi; phylum Basidiomycota; class Agaricomycetes; order Russulales; family Russulaceae; genus Lactarius; species Lactarius deliciosus. The sequence continues at coordinate 499,860 of JAKELK010000033.1, read as the reverse complement.
AGGACCACCACCTACGCTCCGAGAAGTCCTCTTTCCCCCCATCTTCGTACCATCCGAATCACCACCGCCCCCCTTCGAAGAACTCGAAGACACCGCAGTAGAAGACGAAATACTGCCATTCGCCAACAACACCTTAGTAGTCACCACCAATCAACGCACCACCATCCCGAACAACCATCCTGGAGGGGAATGGCGTTTCAATCACCCGAAGACAAAACGCGCATACCCGTTTATGATCCGCCAAGCTGGAAATCTGACGAGAGCCCGTTATATCCAGTACAAAAGAAACCAACGGTATCCGCAGATCGAAGGTACGATGGGAGAAGGAGAGCGAGTCTACGAAGCCTTCCTCAGAGCGCACGACATGGATAAAGGACGCCCACTCCTGACGCCACCACAGATCCGCGTCTTTGACAGCGACACCACAGGTAGACCCCACGTAGACCGCGCGCTGCGCACGATCGACGACTGGCCATTGACAGCCGAGGTTCAACACTATAGAACCTTTGTCGCCGACTTAGAAGAGCAGCACGATCAGGCGCTCCGCCTGCGACATGCCATCGCTGAAACCATGGCACGGATCAAAAATTCGGTTTGGCGCCTCTCTCAGAACAATGTTTACCAACGTGTGCAAACCATCATTCAGCAAGAAGACGACCCGACCCTCTGGGTCAGCAACGGCAACCTCCGAGTTGAAATGCAATACACGCAAGAGTTACCAGACTCCGTCCCCACCTACACAAACGTCTGCAGATGGTGTCAAGAAGCTAATCACAACGCCGCCCATTGTCTCACCTTCACCCAGTGTCCGTACTGTCAGAAATTCGGACATAGAGGCAAACAGTGTTATCGCCCCCATCAAGACTGCCACCTCGAATGCCTTGTCCCGCGTGAACATCGTCGCTACAACTACCCATGTCGCCTACGACCCGTACCGGACGAAGATAACATCGACACGGAATTCAGACGCCGCATGCGCCGTAATGATCGTATCACTCGTCGAAGGGACCGCCGCGCCGGACTCTAAGGAGGGGGTGATGTTACGCATTTCTCTTACTCTCTCGAACCTTCTCGCAGTAACCCAACGTGTCGACTCATGTTCTGTATCCTTCGGTTACTTTCTCCCATATTCCGTTCGTTTCTCGCGACTTCTATTGACTCGACCCTCGTAGTACTTAAGGACTGTCCTGTAACTACCAGAGCTTTAAGCTCGACCTATTGTACTCAACTACAGTAGCTGACTCGAATACGACTCTTGGCTTCACCGAAATCCCGAACCCCGAACGATTCTCCTTTCGTCTTGTAAACCCTCGCTCCGCCGTCTGTTGTCGGCAATCGCCTTTTGAACTTCGAACTCCGATCGAACCCGAAACCCGAATACGCCTTACTGAGCGTAACAGTGCGCAGTGTAATCAAACTTCAAAGGATTCCAAAGAACGATAACTGAACTATAATGGTACAGTACGGACCGACATTGTCATCTTATCAACCTCCTACTGTTGTTGTCTCGGGAAACGACATGCTTGATATTCCCATCTCCGAAATTTTACTTTATGTGCATCGTTCGCGTCATCGTCGCTATTAATATATTAATACTCGGCACTGTCACGGTTTCTCTTTCCCATACTCCATATACTACCATTTACTGCCACAGAACACCGTACCGCGCCATCGGGACTCGGACTTGGGTACTACGGGGTGTGGTATGATATCCCTGTCGCTGGATGAGTGCCGTGTCCTACTACTAGCATTTCACATGTCCATACCTGCAACAAATTCTACCTGGGCAGTGTGTCCTCCAAATCTCACGCATCAGATATACATACTACGCTCTAACAAGACCTCCGCGATTCTATGCTGTCCGTGTTCCACCGCTTCTTGTCTTGGAGTCCGCCCAGAGGCGTTCCGAGCATCCACATCTGCGCCACGCTCTACTAAAAGCAGGCAAATATCAAGGTGCCCAGACCCCGATCCGTAATGCAATGCGGTATCCCGGGACCTCGTTTTCGCATTGACATCGGCACAACGGTCGAGTAATAATTGCACAACCTCCAGATGTCCGTAATGTGCCGCTTGATGCAGCGGGGTCCAGCCGGCTCTGCCCCGCGAGTTGGCGTTTGCGCCACGTTCAATCAGCAATTTGGCCACCTCCAGTCTCCCCTCGCCCGATGCAAAGTGCAGTGCAGTGCGACGCTTAATGTCCATTTCATCGATATCCGAACCTCGGTCAAGTAATGACTGTACGACGTCCAGCTGTCCGTTTTCTGATGCGGTGTGCAACGAGGGTTGCTCAACGTCGAGGAGTTTTACCTTTACTCCGCGTTTCCGTAGCGGCTGAACAGTATTAGAGGGCTGAATTCGCGGTCGGAAGATTGAAACTGTACCCGCCATGTGTCCAGATAGGAAATTCACCACCTCGAGTTTCCCGAAGTCGAGTGCAAGGTCCAAGGGTGTCTTGTTATCGTCATCGCATATGTTGAAATCCGCACTACTCTCGAGAAGGAGCTTCACGATGTCAGTATGGCCATTTCTTGCTGCTGAATGCAACGGGGTCCGATCTTCATTGTTGGGGGTATCCGCGTCTGCACCGTTGTCGATTAAGAGCCGAACGACATCCAAATGACCGTTTTCTGACGCCGCATTCAGTGGAGTCCAGCCGTCTAAGGCTCGATGGTTCACATCCGCGCCGTGCTGTATTAATAGCCGCGATATCTCCACTTGTCCGACAGAGGAAGCAAGGGCTAATGGAGTCCAATGATTTATGCTTGTTGGAAGATCGACATCCACGCTGTGCTCGAGTAACAATCGTACAATGTCAGCATGTCCGCCTCGCGATGCCCAGTGCAGTGGGTTGCGCCCCGAAAAGTCCAGAGCATTTACATTAGCGCCACACCGAAGAAGCGAGTATGCGATATCAGTGTCGCCAAGGTCGAATGCCGCGATCCATGAAGCGTTGTGATACCCTCCCCTGGCACCAACATCCCCCGGGTAGGTCGCAATCAGGTGATCCACAAGCCAGCGGAGACGGCAGTAGATGGCATAATATAATGGCGGCGCCTCTGGTCGCTCGGGGTGCTTCGTAGGCATGGATTCTCGCCACGGGTCGTCGATGTCATATGTCCATATCCATGCAGAGAACTGTGGATTATCCCGGTCAAACAGCCGTCCCGTGGCCTCCCGGATCGTCGATGACACATTCTCGAATTGGACGTGTTCGAACCAGTGTCGTGCCGCGTAATCCGCGAGTGGAAAGTTCCTAATGCTCTCTTTGTCGATGCGGTCGTCGAGCTGGAGTAAGACCCCGAGGGAGGCTTGCGCGAGGGTAGCATGTGCCAAATGAGGGATGATGCGATAGCAAGACAGATCCTCGCTCGCCGTGACAAGCCGATCGGATGTCAGGAATTCCCTGACCGAAAAGTGGGAAAACTGAACGATTCGATGTCCATTTACATTGACGACGGTGATGAGACTCGAGCACGCCGAAAGTATAGCTTCTTCTGCATCGCCTAGTCGCCAGCCAACGTTAAACTCTGGGAGCACTCCTGGACCGAACCGGACCGCCAGAATCTCTGCGAGCTCCTCGACGCGAAGTGGTCTAACAGATACGGCGAGACATTGGAAGAGTCGCTGTGCGAATTGCTGCTTGACTTTATCGATCCTTCGTAACATGTGTTCGTATGTTTCGTCCAACGTCTCCGGCAGGTGGTCCAAAATACTATGGATATTTGCAGGGAAACATCGGCGCAAGATGTCCAACAAGCAGTAAACCCATCTGAACCTGCGGAATATATTAGGCGACAGTCCAGAAAAACTATAGGAGGAATGGCTCACATGCCGTCTGCTTTCTCTGAGAGTCTATCGATAACCAGCTGCCTATTCTCTGACTTCCATCTTCGCATATGTCGATCGGACTGGACCACTGATTTGATGTATCCTAAGATGTCTGCCATTTGTCCACTTTCTTCGTGGAGTGAAATGCGGAACAACGCCAAAGGTTCAAGAATGCACCGGATGTCGATCTCCGGCCGACTGGAAACACATAGATGGACATTTGGAAGTTGCAGACCGACAAGATCTTCTAGGAACTGGAGTACATCTTCACGAGGGGTCGGCATGCCGGAGATGTTCGGAGATTCGTCGAGAGCATCTATGATGATGTACGTCGCTGGCTGTTCCGGGACTGTGAGCATGTCCGTCAGACATTGGGAAAGTGCGTCGTCTGAAGGCTGCTGCGCTCCTTCGTCGTGGTCCGAATAGAAACGAGAGAAAATATCATGACAAGCATCAGACCTGGCACTGAGCTGGAAGAGGAGGGAGGAGAGCAGATCGCGTCGTTGCTGCTTGTGAGTGTCCCTGAAGTCGAAGAAGAAGTAGGCCATCAAGGCGAGTCCAGCCTTGTGCATCCTGTCGATCTCTCGGACGATCGTAGACCTGGAAATGTGCGTGAATATCCACGATCGGAGGTGGTGAGGCACCACATACATCAGAATAGTTTTCCCGGAACCGGCTACAGAGACGGAAACGAATGAGGATTGTGGCAAGGCCAATATTGGAAACTCACGCTTTCCATGGATCCACAACAGGGAGCCCTTCGCGTTCCACTCGGCGAAGACGCTTCCTTCGCAGAACCACGTTGCAGTTCCGTCTTGATGGATGTCAAGCGCGATGTTGTAGTTGGATGACGGATCTGACGTGGAGAGCCATGTCCGGGACTCCCTTTGCAAGCGGTCACCTGCGACTAGCTTCAGCACCACAGGATCACAATGCTAGAACCGATTAGTAACGAACGCTTGATCTTGTTTATATCATTCGCAATCTGTTGCATTATATCTGCGGTCATGATCAGCTTCTGCGACGCCGACTCATCATGATAAATACAATAAATGCTCACCCAAAGCCGTCCAGATGCCGTCCACTGACAATTTTCCGTCTACCAAGACCCCTCATTAGACCGTCTATTGCCATCTGAGAAACTTTGCTTACTATCGATGACCACCTTGACAGTGTTCACAAGTCCGCAGACGACTTCGAGTGTCTGGGTCATAGTCATCCGACCTTCCTCTTGGGTGAGACGGTCTAGCCTGCGTAGGATGGCCTCTATCTCGCTTTCTCCTAGCAGCTTCTTTGCGAATTTCTCTGCGCATCGTTGAGCCTTCCCGTATCAAAGAGATGGGTTGACTTACTGAATCTACCCTGCTTAATCTGTTTTGTAGCGAGAGCGAGCACGGCAAGTAGCTCGACCATTATTTTCGCGCTTATCTCCGTCATCTCAGGAGTCAAGGGGAGATTGGTGTAGATCCGAAGGCGTTTGAGGAAATTTGCGAGGCATTCAAACAAGTCGACGAGCGCATCGTAGCTCGAGCTGACGCCGATGGCTGCCTATGGATCCAGACACTGGCTTGACAAGGGGATGTAATCGGAGAATGGAATTGGATGCGTACTGCGATGAGGACGTCCACACCAGCGTAGACGGCCTTTGCTGGTTCGAACGGGACCTGGGAAAAGGATTGGTGAAAAAAGGTAAATAAAAGAATGAGGATATGTCAGCTCACTAAGGCAATGGACGCGCCAAGAACAGCAGATAACGTGTGCACGACATGGACTACCGGGCTGAGCCAGTTGAGCAACTTGCGATTTCCGTTGCGAAAATCTTTGAACTTGTTAGCGTTGTCTTCGAGTATCTTAAGGACGTCATCAGGAGAATCGCAAGACCGAAGGGCGTCGGCAAGGGGGTATGTTGCGAGGTCTATGCCAACCTGGTTGGTGTATTCGGCGAGAGCGGCATCAAGGATATGTTTAAAAGATATTGAAACCATTTGTTTGCGGTCTCTCGCGAAGACTCGGAGAGTGGTGAGTGAGTGGGGGAATGGCGCTCACTGGCAGTCAGTACTTAAGCCAAGGAAGGCCGCGGGCCCCGTCACTTGCCCAAGCCAGCACTGCTTCTTGCATCGTGTATTATAATCACCACCTGGACCGTGACGGATAGATTCAAGCTAACGAGATAGACAACTTGAAGGGACACTCCCGAAGCCAGATGATGTGTTTCATAGGACGGTAATAGTCAGTCACACACGTCCGGTGATCGTACACCTATACACCAGCTTCCTATTCTTCCCTTGATTCTTGCGAAGGCAGTTACCAGAGAAGGTGCAACGAACAAGCACTCGGATTGGGCCCGGGAGGGCGCCGGCGCCAACTTCAGGCCCAGTAACCGGAACCGGTAACCCGAGAGGTCGCGGTCGCGGTAAATCCCTCAGGCTCATCCTCTTTCCTTTCCACATAACAATGTTTTCCGGCAAGTTCGAATCTGATGACCTCCAGAAATCCAAGCTGATCTCGCAGCAGTCTCAAGTTTGAAAGAAAAGGCTTCTCAGGTAAAAACCGCTGGAGTCAAATCATATAGTTCGGCGCGAGACAAGCTCGCCCCATCTGGTGGCTCCTCCACCGCCAAAGCAAAGCCTCCTCCACCGCCACCGCCCAGGAAGGTATCCGGAAAACAATTGGGCGACCTGAGAACAGTTAGCTCGCATCCTTCATCTTCGGATGTCCCCGATGGGGCCACAGATGTCGATAAGATCGACTGGGCGAACCTTTCACATGAAGACAAGCGAGTCTTCTTTACATGGCTTGATGAATTCTTCGCCCGCTATTTAGACCAGCCCCAGCCTTTTTCTCCTCCCGTCGGTGGACCGAACACATCGACGCCATCGCCGCGGCCCTCCCCGTCCCTCCCGCCTCGCAGAGATAACCCCCAGGTGAGTCAGAACGCAAGTCTCGACCACCTGGACGCTACTCCAGCCGCTCCAGCGATTGGACGTCGGAACATTCCCCCTGTTTTGTCGCAGCGTGGACCTGTACGCCCCTTCTGTACTCCATGTAAAGTGTGTTGCTGAGACTGTCACAGCCGAAGATCAATCTCTCGACCAGACCCCCAGCACCTTCAGAATCGCCGATTCCGCCTCATCCAAACTCCAGACCCTCACATTCTGGAGATTCTGGTTCGTGATCATCGACGCCTTTCATTTGTTTCTGAAACGAAATATCATGGTAGCCGACCTTCAGATGTCGTTCCCTCCGCCTGCTGAAAACGGCTCTGCTGCTGCCGACCTCGCCTGGTACATGCACCCCTCCACGCCCTGGGACACCGACTGGTATGCCTCCGACTCGCCGATCCCGCCACACCTCAACGGCTCGCCGGAGATCCGCTTCTCGGGCGCCGTTGGCTCGGATGGGCGTACCAAGACGGCACGCGGTGCGATGCTGTTCTCGGACTTCAGCATGTGCTGGTTCTCCGTGATGTACGGCAGCGGGCCGCCCGTGCGCTGGGCACGCTTCCGGCCGCGCCCCGAGCCAATGTCGGCCGCTGCGCTGCAGCGCGCAGCACAGATGCACGGCACGGCGGTTGCGGCGTTCGCCGTGCGTGCAGAGGCGTCTGGGAGGCCTGTTGCCCGTGGCGAGTGCTGGGACATCGCGCACGAGGCGCTCCTGCATGCCGCGACCCTCTGCGCGGCGCGCGATGCCCCGGTCCTGAGCACCTCGCGCGCTCACGGGCACCTACTCTTTTGTGGCCGGCCCGGCGTCGGCTGTTGGCGTGGCGGGGACGACCGCCTTCGCGCGGGCGATGTCGTCGAATGGCGCTCGGTGCGCATCGGCGCGGCTCAGTTTGGGGCGTTCGCGATCCTGGGCGACCCGGATCATACCGCGGTCCTCGTAGAGGACACCGTGCCCCGCTGTGCTGTCACGGATGGCGACGGCGTGCGGCCGGCTGACGTTGGCGTCTTGACGGTCGTGGAACAGACTGCGGGACGCGCGCCGAGACGCGCGTCCTACGATCTCGCCAAATTGCAGGAGGGGGAGGTGTGGGTATACCGTCCGGTTGGGATGGTCGAGTATCTTGGATCAACGTTGAGCATCGATATACCCTCAGGGCTTGAGACTTATACAGTCTAGAACCTCGATGCGGCGCGATTGTGTATCACGCACGACAACAGTCGCGGTAGTAATACGTTGCAAATATCTACCTCGACCCCCGAAGCATGTACAAGCAACTCTTATATATTACTTTTTCTTGTCCTTTATACCCGCTGTCTCTATCCATTTTTTCGGCACCCCCAGGCTCTCAAGCAGCTCTACCACCGCCCGTGTCTGTGTTCCCTGCACCATCACCTCTTGTCCACCGCCGGCCACTAGCGATACTGTATACGCGATGTCAGAAAGTGACTTCAGTCTGCTGGTCTCAGAGAGGAAACGACATACCTGAGGTCGAAGATGCACACCGCACTCGCAGTGCATCGGCCAGGGCATCCGCCGAAATGTTGAATGGTTCAAACCCCGTGATGTGTGTACAGGTCTTGCCGCGCCGGCCCTGCCTGGCCTTGGCAGTCACTGTAATTGAGCGCAACGTACCCTTTTTGGCGATAGACTCGTCTCCGGGAACGGTGATGCGGTACCATGGTTGCATGTGTTTGCACAACGCCTTCAGCGCTTCGTCGCGCTGTGCAAACTCCGGAGCGGGGGTAGTCCCCTTGGCGTTAGGCAAACCATAGAGCGCGGCGGAGAAGATCGCGTCCGAGCTGATATTGATGAACCGCTGCTCGAAGCTGTTGACTAGGTCGTGCTTCTCGACGTACGTGAACATTGCGGACCTGACTTCCGCAAGCGGATACAAGGTCGTTGTGCTACGGTGGTTTTGAAGTATTCATCAGCAGAGAGAGAATCAGGTAACGGCAGTTACTTACTCGAGTCCGAGGTCTTCAAACAGCGGCAACGTGCTAAGATGCGGCTTCCACAACTCCGTCACTGTGACGGTCTTCCCCGCGTTCGCGGCTTCCGCCGCCGCTTCACGCTCCTCCGCACGTCGTCTCCGCTTATCTTCCTCCCCAACAGTGTGATGAGGTACGTGATCGATAACGTCTGCATGTGTCGGGGACACCGCGCCAACCTGCACGTCCGGCCGGGCATCCTTCAGCTTGAGCAGGCCATCTTTCTCCGACGCACGCAAAAACGCGGAGAGCGACTTGAATGCGGAATGCTTGATGTCGACGGGGGTGGTAGTGGCCCGCGAGAAGGGGCGCGCAGGGAGGATGTGTGCCGTGTATAGGGTGGTCGTGAGCATCGGGAACGCAGTTTTTGGGAGTGCGGCAAGAGATGTTTGGAGTGCTTGCAGGAGCGCAGCGCGCAGGCGAGTGGATACTTCTGAGCAATCGGACCCGTAGTGAGGAACAAAGGGGGACAGTGAGGATCAGCACGGTACCTTCCGGCGTGAGCTGCTCTATCTCCTCAACCTCTGCGGCACCGTCCTGCGTCACGGTGGGAGCATGTTCCGTAGGCTCCTGATCCGCGTGGAGCTGCGGTATGTCTGCGCCGCCCTCGTTGTCGTCGGTACCATCACTGTCGTCGCCCGCGCCGCCCGCTGCTTCCGCCATTCCCGGGAGGGCATCCGGCGGCCCGCACTTGGATCCGAGGGCCCATAGATGGTCCTTCCACGTATGCAGAACGACGACCCCCTTGCCCTTATTCACGCCGTTGTTATCGATCTTGTCCGCGTCGACGGCCATGCGGCCCACCGCGAGGGGTGGCCCCCGGGCGTCGCGCACGAACTGCGCGACGCTGACGAGGGCGCCGGCGAGTGCATGCGCCGGCGCCTGCACGACTATGCAAGGGCAAGTGGAGCTCAGGATTGCAAAGGAGGGGAGGATCTCGCGCACCGCCAGGTATCATGAGGTCTGCACCGCCGACGAGGACTGGAATGACTGCGGCGGGGGTGGTGAGCACTGGGAGCAGCGTTGGGTGTTTCCAGAGAGTGTATACTATGGCACGATCGATCGATCGATGGACGTACGTCAGTGTTCGTGGGTGCTCGTGGGGTGAAGATAGTAGGCACACCTGTGGGGATCAGCTCATCGAACGACGAACTTGAGCCCTTCCCAACACTAAACCAGAGCGGGTCGCCGTCCCCTGACGTGTAGAGTACCTGTAAGATGAGCATGGTAAACGATCAAACCACACGCTTCATCCCCTCTCTTGTCAGGGAGATCTACGAAAGGCACTTACACCGGGCCCCCCATTGTATGCGCTGAACTTTTGGACGAGAAGACCGTCAGGCACGAGCGTGTCGGCAATTTCGGGAGTCAGCTCGAACCGCTCGGTCGTTCGCGCTTTGAATTTGCGCCTGTCTGACGATCTAAGAGGGGCTGGCAAGTCAAGTCTATGAGATGCAGCTCAACTAGAATGACTATGAATCTACCTGATGTCTTAGTGTCTGCAAGTGGTTTCTTGAACATCTGTGCGAGTCGTGGCTGGGAGAAACGAGGGTAATGACGTATTGCAAATGTCGGCAACTTCAAGGAACGGAAAGTCTAAAAAGATAAATTACAGTTACGATTGTCAAGTACAGCCTGGCAGTATTACAGTACATATATTACAATGATTTTGGTGTTGCTACTGTTGTGTCCATATAATTAAGGTAAGGTAAAGGTCCGATTCGTGAATGGTCGAATCATATACGCCATGATGTGACATCTACCGTGTTTCCGTTGTCAGTTAGCAAGTGAGTAGCGAACGTGTTGCAGTCAAGACTAGTTATACTGCCAGTGTACGGCGGCGGTAGCTTCCACGCTACGTATTCCGGATGATGGCTGCCGCGCGTTCTGCAATTAAGTACACGGAGCCCTGAGGATGCATCGACGGAATGTAGGGCTATATTTGAGCACGGTCGTCACTAGCCAATCCCGCATGCAGACTCTCATCACTTACAAAAATGCTCGCATCGACCAGGCGCAAACCAACCGTGCTCTTGACAGTCAAGTCCGGGTTCACGACGCCGTTCTTCGCACCGGCAGCGGACATGAACGCCGTGCCGACAGGGTGGAACACGGTGGCGGCGTTATTGCGCGCATACGCCGCGATCTGCTCGTCGGTCGTGACGTTTGCAAAATTACCAAACTGTCCCAAAACGAAGCCCTGCCACGGCGAGGCTGCCATGAAGCGCTGCGCGGCCTTGACTGCCTCCATGATTGTGAAGATATCGAAATCAGTGCTGAGAAACGCCGGATCGATTATGGGAAATTCGAACGGGTCGCTCGAGTTCAGTGTCACCGAGCCACCTGATCGCCGGTCGGATGTGAAAAACAAGCACACGACATGGGAAGGTGGTAGATGCACGTACGAGACGATGGCGAAATCAGATTTGTGGCAATAACCATGTAGTGCCCTGTGGCCCTGGAGGAAACTATCTATGAGAAACCAGATAACCAAAGTTGACGTGATCGCTGCTTACGGAGTGGGCTCTACGAACGAGCTGAATACATCCTGTTCTGGAAGTCAGAGCGCACGATCGGTTTTAAAAAAACATTTGGACTTGCTACCCACAGCAAACACAAACTCATAGTGGGGTGACGTGGGACCGGCGGATGGATCGGTCTCCGTCTTGAAAATCAATGAGTTGTCCGGAAGACGGAACCAGCCGATCTGTGCCGCGGGTGGCGAGGTCAACTGGCCGGTGCGCGCAGTCTCCCACTGTTGCATAGCCTCCGCAAGGGCAGTCGCGTTCCGTGCATAGTCATCAGGAGTGAAACTCGCGTTGATCGCCCACACGTTTGGAAGAATGGTATGGTCTTGTAGGTTCTTGCCGACGTCGGGGAGATTCACAAGAGGCTCTATGCCAACCCTCCGCAGTACGGTGGGGTCGCCGATGCCGGAGAGTTGAAGAAGTTGTGGGGTGGAAACCGCCCCCGCGGAGAGGATAACTTCGTGGGTGGCATTTACGGCGTAGAATGGACCTACGTGAAAAGTATTGATGAGGGCGATCTTTCCCGCCAGGGAACGAATCACGTGCCAGAGGCAGAGGAAGCAAATTGTACACCACGGAATATTGGGCGTTTGCCTTGAGCCCCTGTCTGAAAGATCTTCGTTACTTGAGTATTGACGAGGAGGTCAATGTTGGATCGAGATGCGAGAGCAGGTTCCAGGTAGGCGGTCCCTGCGCTAACCCGCATCCCGTTTGCGACAGAAAACTGAGACCAGCCTGATTGAAAGCCGTCGGTCAAAGAGGCGCGGGGTTGATTAAAAGAAATGGTTACCAATTCCAATCGGGTTGCCAGAATTCATGTCATGGTTGAGAGGGAACTCAGACGAGAGCAAACTCGTGGTCCGCATGACGCGGTCGTCGAGCAACGTTGGAAAACCCTGCAGGCTAATGCCGACGGGGCCAAATTTACCATGAATAGATGGATCAATCTGGCCGGTGGTGTTATGGTGATCAGCTGGTGGCGTAAGCTTCTCGATCTAATGATGGTTGCTCGTGAGAGCGTTCTACTGTATGTTTCGTTCTTTCGGTCCCACCTTCCTGATCAAGGGATGCACATGTTCCCAGTTCCAACTAGGGTCACCAGTCACATCAGCCAGACGATCGAAGTCATCAATAGTTCCCGTGTTCCAAAACATGTAGTCTTTCGATCTCTGTGTAAGCATCAAAAGGCTGTGAGCTTGGGAGAAACGAACTTATGGAACTGGACCCCCCTACAAGACGCCCCCGTGGGTATGGTATCGTGCGACCGTTGAGGCCGGCTTGCGCCACAGTTGTGTAGTTCCAGTCCAACGGCGTATTCGGCGAAAGGGAGACGCAAAAAAAGGGGATTTGGACAGCCTTGATGCCCACGTCGCTGGTGTACAGAATTAGCAGCGGCGGGTCGCCGAAAGCCTTTCCCGAAGATAGATTCTTACCTGGGTCCCGCCTCGATGACCAACACTCTCTTGCAGGGATCTTCGGATAATCGGCTGGCAACGACGCTACCCCCGACCCCAGCTGTGTTGTGCAGAGGGTCAATTTGAGGAGGTCACGCTGATTAGACCAACTAACCTCCGATGACGACGTAGTCATACTTGTTTGACGACGGTAGCTGAAATGGATTGGTGTAGATGGCCCCGAGCACTGGTCGCAAGACAGAAAATGCCAAAATGGCCGACCAGACAATGAGAAGCATACGACCTAACCACTCAAGCGGGCCCAGGGCGTGAGGCGGTGCGTGAGATTGGGCCCATTTTCAGGCAGGCCTTATAAGGATGAAGAGCATGAGAGGGTGGTGAGAATGCCCAAATGCACAATTGAGGTAGCGTCTCTACTGATGCCGCAGAGCCAGTCGGAGTAAGCGACGCAAGAAGCGACGTTCTTCTTGGAGCCAGATACGATTGACGCAGCCACAAGCACAGTAGCTGACTGCAGAACCCTATTACAGTAGTATTCGGCTGTGCAAGATGCTCGAGCGCCGTCCCGAAAAAAGGTGAGAAGATCGTACTGTATCCGTGCTTCATGTGAAGGCTTAGAACCACGGCAACTTCTCAAATGAGAATTACAGTAGGATAACAAGGATCAGACTTCGTGACCGTAGCACCGGACGCACCAACGCTGGGCTGCCGTAATAGGTGGGGTGGGGCAGAACGGTAAAATCATCCAGGAGCTGCAATCACCCATTCAACTAGTATGTCTTATGCAAAGCGAGGATACTGTACAGTGGACAGAAATGGTGCCTGTGCTCCTATACTCGGTACAAAAAATTGAAGCCCTTGACCAAAAATTCATACGATCTTGGTGGGAAGATGGGGAGACAAATATAGGGAACACATCACTGAGCGCCGTTGAGGGGGCTGCAGAAGCACAGAAGAGTATGTGATCATCATGCGGAGTGGATGTCTGAGTTCAAGAAGACCAACAACAATCTGAGGGACAGATAAGCATACAGCAGCAGTACTCACTATAAGTTATGGTTCCGCACGGAAATGGAAGAACCAGGAAGACGTATGATCAGATGAGCGGGTGAACCAGGTGAAGCTGTGACTCGGGACCAATAACCTGGCTCCGGCCCGGGAGGACCCGGACAAATCGTGGTCTATTTTTTTCAGTTGCCTTTCAGGTGTCACTGTATCTAGTCTCTATTCGATCTTCTGCCTCATTCTCAAGTCCTCAATCAACTACAGTGAAAGGAAAACTTTTGTGTCAGGATGGTCTACAGTGATACAAAACATATACCAGCGATTCTGGGGCTCCGACGTCATGAAAATGACGTCGTCGTGCCCACCAGACCCTAAGGACGCACAAATTCATACTAGTAACACAAAGTACTATGTCCCACCCTCTGTTGATTTTTTCTGAGTGTAAAATACATCTGAGTAACCCCTACCTGGCGTGACCAGTCGTCGAATGAGGAACGAAGATAAGAGAGTGTTGCAGGCGACACAGGAGAATCATTGATTCCCCGACAGGTGCAGCTGGGTCTGGACTCTGAAGGGGCGAAACGACTATGATTGCATCACTGGATGGAAAATATGCTTTTGCCATTGACACAATTTAGGCATATCCTATAACAAAAGGTATTTTTTATCCACAATTTTTCATATGTAAAATGTTGATAAGGTAATTAAATATTGTCAATGCAATTTCAAAGCGCAATATGTAGACAATATAATTTTCCTTTTCCATAATATTGTCAGGATATTATAGAGATTATATTATGTATCTTATTGAAATATTTCACATGGTAATATCTTGATAAAATGTTCTTGTAGTTGAACCCTGAACCTTGCCTGAACCCTCTAAACTGAACCACTGTTGCATTTGATCAAAATATTACCATGTGAAATATTTTAACAAGATACATAATATCACCTCAATAATATTCTAACAATATTGTGAAAAATAAATCTATATTGTCTACATATTATGCCTTGAAATTGCATTGTCAATATTTAATTATCTTATCAACATTTTATATGTGAAAAATTGTGAATAAAAAATACCTTTTGTTATATAATATGCCTACATTTTGTCAATGGGAAAAGCATATTTTCCATCCAGTGCATCGTTGTCAAGATTTTTTGAAAGACGTTCCATGTATGGCAGTACCATAGCTGTTACGATCGGACTCATCGGTACGGACTGCAGTCTCACGGGGTTCTGACTACCCTAGTATTAGTCAGGGACAGTCGTCTCAGTCAGCTTGTCGTAGTTATCACATGTCGCGCGGTACGGACTTGACTCATACCTAGGACAGTCGTAGTAGGGTTCGAGCTATTATGGCTACTGGGTACCTTACATTCCGGAGGAGCTTCAAAGCTCCTTGTCAACTGTATATCTAGTGGGTAGTGCGAAGACCGAGCTCCTTAGCTTGGTCTTCTTGAATCCTTATCCAAGTCTGATTCCCTCTATCCTCGTTTGCCTTGTGCTTGCTCTCTGCCTGTTATCGCGACTGGCCCTGATCCGGCAGATCGCCCGAAGACACGTACGCCTGGTGGACTTTGCCCCAGTGCTAGTAGCGGTCACGTTCCTCCTGAGGTCGTGTACTTATATTCGCTAAGTCGTCCCTCGTACACCTCGCCACTCTGTCCCCGCTCAAGTCGAGCATCGTTAGGACGGGCCTAACACAACATTAAGACCAAGCTACTCTCGCCAACGACACAGTGGCGTCCACAACAAGAGATCGGTGGGACTGGAATCAAGTCCAATCGTACACCATCCCCAGCAGAGGAGAACGGAACGTCCCCACACGCTATCTACGGGCTGCCAGGTGGAGGACACACAGGGGAGAAACCGGATACTTCGTTGACTTCCCCAATCGACCAAGTCGATTCTACCCAGTTGAGTTCAGCTTCGAACATACTTGTTGGTGTATACTCGCAACAAACGACGCAGGAGTATGAACGGTGGTCAGACCAACCACACGAGAATATCGGTGCGATATCCTAGAAAGTGAAGTAGTTCCCCAAGCAAGAGTGGGACCCATCGACGGTGCAGTTACCACAAGCACCACAGAAGAAGAGGGCTCCGGATCAGACCGAAGCAGCGAAGAATCAGAAGAAGATCACCTCTCCCAGGTGAACGCAGAAGAAGAAGAAGAGCTAGCAAACCTAGCAGGAGGGATTACGCTTAACGAAGCGCCCCAAGCTGAGCAGATCATCGTTCACCCACCAGATGGGATGACAACCACCCAGTTAGAACCAACATACGCACTTCAAGTGGACCCGGTACAACTACCGCAAGACGGAGTCCCAGAAGACCTACTCCCCATCGACCCCGGCACAGGACATCGGATGACCGCAGACGACGTGGCTCTCATGAGGGCCATTGGACCTGACGAACCAGACCCTCCCGAAGGAGGAGGACCACCTAGAAGAGGCCCAGGCGGAGGCCACCCGCACGGAGGAGACGGAGGACACGGAGGCAGAGGAGGACCACCCGGAGGAGGCGGATTCCCAGGGATAGCCCCCATAGGTAACCCACCTCAATCGTCAGATAGACTCCAAGGCAACCCGCCCATGGTCTTCAATGGAGACCGCACCAAGGCCCTGCAGTTCAGAGCACAGTGGAACCTCTATCAAGGGGTCAACAGTACGAGCGACATCATGCGCAACTACTACCGCCGATCACTCCTCTTCCTCGGCTACATCCAGGGGGAGACAGTTAACGAATGGGTGATGTATATGACTGACTGGCTGATGCGCCAGACGGAGGCCGGATTCCCTGAACACACTTGACGCCTCTGGGAAGAGACCCTTCGCGCCTTCACCAGGCGATTCACCAACACTATGGAGAAAGAACAGGCGCAAGCGGAACTGCGCAAGGGCGTCCATATGAAGGACGGAGACATTGACAGCTACGTGGCTACCTTCGAACGCCTAGCCCGACAAGCTGACTACAACCTCGATGCCCCTCAAACGTTGGACCTGTTCACGGCAGGACTGCCAAGGGCGTTATTCGCCAAGGTCTACGAACAGTACGAACCCGCCACGTTTGAAGCATGGAAACAAGCGGCGATGAAGAAGCAACAGCAATACATGCACCTACAGGCACGTCTTAACTCGTTAAAAACACCCACTCCGAGAGCTGCTCCACGCCCTAGCCCATGGGGGAACCCCCAGAGCGGATGGACGCCGAGGAACCTCCCCCATCACCAAAACCCCAACGCAATGGACACCTCCGCAGATAGAACGCGGGCACGAGGTGCGGAAGCAGAAGATATACAAGGAAGACTCACCGGAGCAGAGTCTATACTCGATCGACAACGGCCACCCTATCCGCCCAGAGGAGGACCGAGAGGGCGAGGGAGAGGAAGGGGGCCACCCCGAGACGCAAGGGAAGTAATCTGCTACACCTGTAACCAGAAGGGGCACTTCAGTCGTGACTGCCCACAGCATCGAAACAACGCGCAGGGCAGCAACAGTAGACGGTCAGAAACAGACTACTACACTCAAGAACCAAGAGTGCACGCACGCGCAGCGGTAACCCCACAACAACAAGCCCAGGAGTGGCTCCAGGGAGTAGCAGGAGCGCCAGATGAAGTAAAAGATCTGGTCCTCCAGGAACTATGGGGAAAAGAGGGTTTTCCAAACGCCTGAACCCATCGGCCTGGGTGAGGGCGCTCCGTTGTAACTCTGTAATAATCACATGCTACCGATCGTTGAGAATTCCAGTTTCCGTTCGAACAAGTTACAACATGGCCGAAGTAAAAGCACTGGTGGACTCGGGAGCCACAGACAGCTTCATCAAACCCGCATTCGCGAAGCGGATGGGGATTGGTCTCAAAGAGCTAGAGACCCCCAAAAAGATATGGAACATCGATAACTCCAAGAACAAGGCAGGACTGATCACGCACTGCGCAGATCTCAACGTACAGACCAAGGGAACCCACAAAACAATGAGGTTCCTACTCACGGATACAGGGAACGAGGACATCGTCCTCGGCTACCCATGGCTGGCTGCCTACGAACCACAGATCAGCTGGCAACACGCCGTCATCAAAGAAGATGCCTACCCAGTGGTCCTCCGAACCACACACCCAGAAAAGCGAGGGGTAACAATCGCGTTCGCCCCCACCGAGTTTACCGAAGAGGAGAAGCGTCACGTCGTGCAACAGCTCTACGACGAATGGGAGACAGTCAGGGCACGCACCACTGCCACGGAGCTAGCCATCGAAGCACAACAATTCACCAGCACGACGGAGATCCCAGAAGAGTACGCAGACTTTGCCAAGGTGTTCAGCGAAGAAGAATCACATCGCTTCCCACCCTCGCGACCTTGGGACCATGCCATCGAGTTCAGAAAGGACGCCCCAACCGCCATCGACTGCAAGATCTATCCTATGTCACGCGACGAAGACATCGCCCTCCGCAAATTCCTTGACGAGCAGCTGGAGAAGGGGTACATCCGACCATCGAAATCCCCTTACGCATCGTCCTTTTTCTTCGTCAAGAAGAAGGATGGGAAGCTGCGACCAGTCCAAGACTACCGAAAGATCAACTCGTTCACCGTTCGTAATCAGTACCCCCTGCCGCTCATACAGGAGCTCATCACATACTTGGGAAACGCGGACATCTACACTAAACTCGACGTCCGCTGGGGATACAACAACGTCCGCATCAAGCAAGGTGACGAAGAGAAAGCCGCCTTCAAAACGCGCCACGGGTTCTTCGAACCACTCGTCATGTACTTCGGCCTCACCAACTCGCCGGCCACCTTCCAGGACATGATGGACTCCCTCTGTGGCCCCACCATCAACAAACACGAGCTGTTGGGCACCACCATTCGCGTCTACATGGATGACATCGGCATCGCATCCCGAAACGGCCGAGCAGGCCACATCGCAGCCGTACGTGACATACTCCAGATCGCAAAGGACAATGACTTGTACTTCAAGCCAGAGAAATGCGTTTTCCATGTGCCGGCAATCGATTACCTGGGGGTAATCCTTGAAAAGGGGGTGACACGCATGGACCCTGTTAAAGTCGCCGGCATCCGCAACTGGCCAACACCAACCACGGTCAAACAGGTCCGCTCTTTTCTCGGGTTCTGCAACTTCTACCGCCTCTTCATCAGGGGATTCGCCACATACGCACGACCGCTGAACCGACTAACGCGGAAAGACACGGAGTGGCAGTGGGGACAAGCAGAGGAAGACGCCTTTACGAAGCTCAAGACCCTGGTCACAAGCGAACCAGTGCTGGCACACCCGGACCTCACGGAACAATTTGAGATGGAGGTGGACGCATCAGGCTTCGCGGTGGGTGCCGTACTCCTACAATGCAAAGAGGACGGTAAACGACACCCCATAGGCTATTACTCCGCGACGCTCAATGAAGCAGAACGCAACTACGACATCTATGACCTGGAACTACTGGCCATCGTCAAAGCCTTCCGCCACTGGAGACCCCTACTCGCAGGCTCTCCACACAAAACCAAGGTATTCTCCGACCACCTCAACCTGCAATACTGGAGGTCGCCACAAAGAATAAGCAGACGCATCGCAAGGGAAGTACTAGAACTATCCGAATACGACTTTGAGATTCACCACATCAAAGGCGCAGCCAACGGAAGAGCAGACGCACTCTCCTGAAGGCCGGACTACGACCAAGGGAGTGACGACAACAAGGACGTAGTGGTCCTCCCCGACGCGCTCTTCGTGCGAGCCACACAAGTTGAGGCTGTCGTGCCAAACGCCCTGACAATAGAACCCGGAGAGATGGAGCGACCAGACGCAACATACTATCAAGATGAGGGCTACCTTTGCCCGTGGATAGACGCACACCGGCTGAAGAAGATCGAAGGCACCTGGTACAAAGACGGAAGACGAGTGGTGACTGGCGGACTGTATGACAAGAGAAGTATCATCTCTGCGCACCACACACCACCGGTTTACGGACACCCAGGTATCAACAAAACCTCGCAATTAGTGGGACGCTCCTACTGGTGGCCAAACCTCGCCCAGGACGTGTTAGACTACGTCAGGGGATGCGCCGAGTGTCAGAGGCACAAGGCCAACAACCGACCAACCCGAGCACCACTGTCCCCGATCTATCCAAACCCTGAGGCACTCCCCTTCGAAACTATCGCTCTCGACTTCATCACCAAGTTACCTCGGTTGCAGGGATTCGATTCAATCCTCACCATCACAGATCATGACTGCACTAAGGCGGCCGTCTTCATCCCCTGTCAAGAAGAGATCACCACGGAAGGGACCGCTGCTCTATACGCTAAGCATGTCTTCCTACGATTCGGACTCCCCTCCAAAGTTATCAGTGACAGAGACCCACGCTTCGCATCCAAATTCACGCGAGAACTATGCAAGATCCTAGGGATTTCGCAGAACGTCTCCACCGCCTATCATCCCCGAACAGACGGACAGTCAGAACGGACTAACCAGTGGCTCGAGCAGTATCTCCGCTTCTGGACCAATGAGAGGCAAGACAACTGGGCGGCTTATCTCCCTATAGCGGAATTCACGCACAACAACTGGCCCCATGAGACCACTAGGAAGTCCCCTTTCTACCTCCTAATGGGGTACAACCCGCGCGCTGATTGGATTGATAGGCCATCGCCCATACCCCAAGTGGCGCTGAGAATCGACCAATTCCAAGAGGCCAGAGCGCAGGCCAAGGCCCTCCTCATCAAGGCACAGAAGTCATGGGTCAAGCACAAAGATACGCCCAAGTACAAAGAAGGGGACCTCGTGTGGCTGGAAGGACGCCACTTGCGCACCAACCAGCCAACCACCAAGCTTGCGCCCAAAAGACATGCATCTGTAAAACATGGGCAGGGCCTAAGCGAGCTGAACACTCTGAACACTTTCTGAACACTCTGAACACTTCCGAACGATCAAAACTTTAATTTCGGTGCTAAATCGAGATTCGGACCGCGTCCCTCTCAACGCCGTATTGCCGGACCACTATACAGGGATTAAACAAAAAAAAAATTGATTTCTGGATTTTCGTGCGTCGGTAATGAGGTTTTTTTTTCCGAGAAATTCAAAAGATTGAATATAAATACAATTATCTGTTTAATACTACAAACTACAGTACATCGTGCGCAGAGATGTCGCGTTCTGGGGGCGTGGAAAGGTAATTCCCGACGCCGGCGCTCGTTCTCGCGCCACGCGTCAACACCACGTCGGCGCTCGTTCCCGCGCTGCGCGTCAACACGTTTCCAACACCCGTTCCTCATCGTCTTCGTCGCCTCACCCGTTTCGTTTGCGCGCACACTACATATCATCACTATAAGTCCATCAATACATGTTATAAAACGCTAGCTCACCATTTTTAGATGCTTTTTGAACTTCTTCACTCGATCGTTCGACTCGCTTGGGGCTGGGTGGTCACTGTGGCCATTGGGCCAGTAGGGGGCTGGGTAAGTCGTCGACTCGCCGATCGAACGCCGCGCTGACCGTCTGATAGATGCGACGCAGGGGTCTGCGCGCAGAGTTCGCCATAACTCTGCGCGTGAAGATAGTCTCTAGGGCGGAAGAGATAGTCGATCTGGTGTTGCAACCAGTTCGACTCGCACTCCCTCGCGGCGCGGCGGCTGTCCAAGGCGGGGAGATTGAGGAAGTCTAACTGGAGGGAGTGGATCAGTATGCGTTTGGATGTATATAAAAGTGAAGCTACTTCCTGCTTGTTTTCTGCGCAAACTCGTTGTGTGCCGTGTGAACGCGCGTCCGAGCGAAAGCTGTACTTTTGCGGCAGATGTGCGATATCATCTTGCGCACTCGGGCGATTGCGCGAAGTAATCAAGTGAGTGATCAAGGCGATAACGCGAGCGATCAAGTGGATCCAAGGCGAGTGATCAAGTGGATCCAAGGCGATAACGCGAGCGAACAATACCAGGCTGTCCGTCCGTTCGTAGTCACAGCAGCGTCGTCTCGCGCACTCAGGCGAGGGAAACCTCCAAACAATTCCAATTCTGCACTTACTACACTTACTGTGAACAGTCTATCACGCGTGGTGGTATAGGCGCTTAACGTCTTTGGTATTTTCACCGTGTCCCTGGTGCGTCAGGCGTTGTACGTACATATCGATTACCTATTCTATAACAATTATCATGAATATTTCAGGACTAGTAAAAAGTCAACCAAAATAATAAGGACGATAACTTGGAATTTGCTTACACAATGGTACAGAGTAATAGGCATGAGTAGCAATCACTCAGACACAACCTCGTTGTCCTCAACAAAGATCGCACCACGTGAGTTTCCGTCGATTCTGTCACTCTGTTCATGCATTTTAAGTGACGGGGACCGTGAAAAAAAGAGGGTGAGACTAACCTCGGAAAGAAAAATGGAGGCAGCTATGAGATCCGGCATATCAGGGATGGAGACGCCGAGGCGGTCCATACAACAGTGTAACCTATCCACCTTGAAAGTAGTACTTGTTATGTTCT
Source organism: Lactarius deliciosus (assembly GCA_021525775.1). Classification (NCBI taxonomy): domain Eukaryota; kingdom Fungi; phylum Basidiomycota; class Agaricomycetes; order Russulales; family Russulaceae; genus Lactarius; species Lactarius deliciosus. The sequence continues at coordinate 477,662 of JAKELK010000033.1, read as the reverse complement.
CCTCTATATTGGACATCCGCTCCTTAAGTGCTTGAAGGGTGATCTCATGCTCTTCAATCTTCTGTTTGACCCAGCATTTCTCAAGGTGCAGAGTACTGCGCTTCAATTGGGTAAGGTGGAAGGAACGACGTAGGTCCTGGTCCTGGCCAACCTCCTGGAGTACATTAAAATGTGGGTATGAGTTAGAACTGAAGACTTACAGAAGTTGTATCATTTCCACCATACTCAAGGCGGGACAAAGAAGCAAACTCATTGGCAAACGAGGGAGTGGGAGGAGGACGGCGACGACGACGAGGTGTTTCCGCCGAAGACTCCTGCAAAGGTCGCTTCAGAGGGGATGTGTAGGGCGAGGTCGGTGGTGAGGGCGCCCGTGAGGAGGGAAAAACATGCTCTGAGTCTGAGGACATCGTGATGGGGTTTTGCTGTACGACGAAGGTGGATGGTAACTATGTGACTTGTTGGCCTGTGACACGACTTGTTTGCTTGTGCGGATTTTCTCACACATTTGGCCTCCGACTGTCATCTGTCATCGACTGTCATCTGTCATCTGACCACCTACCTCTGAGCTCTGACCAACTTGAATGGACATAGACACGGACGCTCTCTGCCCAAAATGTCGGCGACGCTTCGCTGACTCTCGAGGCGTCCTGGTACATTTGAATCACAAATACTCTTCTTGCCACAATTTCCTGGATGACTATGATGCACTTTCGGCATATACCGAAGATTTACAACGGCGTACTGTGCAACGTGCCCTCCTTGCATCATCTCGGAATCGTGTCCCACCACCACCACCACTACCACCACCACCACCACCACCTGTTTTGATCCCCCCACATATAGACACTCCTGTCACAGAGTATCACCCCCGCTCGTCGTTTATCTATGGTCAAAAACCAAATACGCTTGAGAGGACTGCAGGAGATAGTTTTGCACACCGACGGGCGACCAACCCATATTATCCCTTTCAAAGCCGCGAAGAGTGGGGGCTTGCCCGCTTTCTCGTGAGATCATCCCTTTCCCAGTCAGAGATTGACGAATTCCTCAAGCTGGAATGGGTAACGATTTCTAATCACTACTTTTGAATCTGAGTTAAAGTCCAGTTGTAGGTCAAACTTCAAAAGCCAACGTTCACCTCTGCTCATGCGCTTCGGTCGTTGATCGAGTCACTACCCGACCCTCCGCGTTGGTACTGTGAGGAGATGATAATTGAAGGATACGAGTCAGAAAAAATTACATTTTACTGGCGCGACGCACTAGATGTGATCGAGTATATTTTTGGCAATCCAATCTTCGCACCATACATGCAGTATGACCCTCAAAGGGTCTGGACAGATATATCTAAGGCGGAACGCGTCTATTCGGAGTATATGACGGGAGACTTCGCCTGGCAATCTCAAGTACCGTGTTTCTTTTTTTTATCGATCACTTGAGTCTGGCTCATTCCAAAAAGGACAGGCTTCCGACTGGTGCAACGCAACTAGCTGTGGTCGGCGCATCTGACAAGACCTGCGTCACGGCGATGACTGGTGGTCTAGAGATGTATCCGGCATACCTCACCCTCGCTAACATCGTCTCCGAAGTCCGCATGAAGGCGTCTAGTCACGCCTGGATGTGTTTTTCGTTTCTTCCCATCGTCAAATTTGACGTTCATTCCAGCTTTCAGTCAATCTTGTCGGCACGCTTGTGGCATGCGTGCATGGACAAGGCATTTGTCCAGTGTAAAGACGCTGCTGTCACTGGCTACCACATGGCCGATCCTTGTGGCCGTAGTCGCTTGTCGTTCCCTCTCTTAGCCGCTTGGATAGCTGACCTACCGGAACAGCATCTTATCTCTGCTATGGCAAAGAGTACTTCGCCCCTCTCTTGTGCCAGTTACCAATCAATTCGGCGATGCGTTCCCTCACCCCCCACATCATGGCCAGGAAACCATCAAGCTCATACAAGACCTTACTTCTCGCGTCGATCCTTGGATGCTTGATGTATTTCAGGACAAAGCGAAGGAACTTAGTCTTAGTGGCGTACACCTCCCGTTCTGGCGTGATTGGTATATGGCCGATCCCTATCACTTCCTAGTGCCGGAGATACTTCACACTTGTCATAAGTTCTTTTATGACCACCCCCTTCAATGGTGCATCAATGCCATCGGCGCGCTCGAATTTGACAGCCGCTTCAAAAGTCTCCATCCACGTGTCGGCTTTCGCCATTTCGGTAACGGTGTCACGCATGTCAAACAGATGACTGGTCGCGAGCATCGTGATATTCAACGCTCTATCGTGGCTGTGATCGCTGGCACCGTTCCCCCTCGTTTCTTGTGTGCTATCCGTGCTCTCGTCGACTTTATTTACCAAGTCCAGTCGCCGTTACTTACCAAATCTGCTATCGTCAAATTCGTTGACGCTCTCCGGAAATTCCATGACGAAAAGGAAGCTATAATTGCAGCTGGCGCGCGTATGGGCTCTAAAGGGCCGATTGATCATTTCAACATCCCCAAACTCGAGATTTTGCATCACTTTGCGTGCTCAACGAAGATGATGGGGGTTCCGATCCAGTGGACCGCCGATGTCACGGAACGCCTGCATATTACTGAAGTGAAGCACCCCTTTCGCGCAACCAATCACCGCAACTTTGAAGAACAATGCACGAGGATCCTAGACCGGTTGGAGTGTGTGCACTTATTCGACTTGATTTGCAGTTTTCTTGCGAACGGCAACCTCAAACACGAAAATCCGGCAGCTGCGGAAGCAGTTCTCGCCATAGAGCAAGACCCGGACACTGCGCATTCACTGACCGCGACCGCACATGAGATGATCGTCACATCCCGGCGCCCTACAGCAAACTACTTCTTGAACGGATTTGTATCATCAGATTCTCTTACCGCCTTTCATCTCAACAAAACACCTGACGTCGCCTCAATTTCCATCAGTGACGCCGCGAATTTGTACGCCTTGCAGGACTTTTGGCCAGCACTGGGCGACTTCACGCGTGGACTCTCGCATCAGCAACGTCGTGGCCGCAGGATATCCAGAGGACATCCCGACGTCGGGTTCGATCATATTCGCGTTTGGTTTCGGTTCAAGATACAGCTACGCTCCACCCATGACCGACACATAGTCGTACCAGCGCAAACTGTCCAGGCCCTGCCACTATCAAAAAAACATCCTCAAGGGTTATGCGATGCCGTCTTGATCCATACTCATGGAGACGCAGGAGATGAGTCTTTCCAGGGTAAGTCGAAAATTTACCGGCAGTATTCGCGAATTCTAATGTCAGCATAGAAACTCAAGTCGTTCAAGTGAGGATGGTTTTCCAGCCCATTTCTCGCGAACAACCTTCCGAGTCAATCCATCCGCTGCTTTGTTATGTCCAAAAATTCTCCTTCGCGGGGAGGAGGGCAGAAGACGGGACTAGATCGAAGGAGCAAAATGTAGGCATGTACCTGGTACGGCGACAGTTCCGGGCTCCAACAGTTGGTAGTGGCGAGAGAATGCGTATGGGAGATATCACGCCCATCATTGATATTGCCCGCGCAGTGGACATCATACCAGTATACGGTGCTCGGATGGATCCCCGAATCACGGCTGAAAACTCTCTTGATATACCCACTGACTTTTATTTGAACGACTTTTCAGATAAAGAGATCTATTATACACTACTTAGTGAATTTTCATAGTGGCGACTTGTAGCAATTGAATTGGAGATTGTTGTCACGTGCTAATCTTTGGACCCGCTCGAGTTGGGTTCGAATGAACCATTCAACGTTCAACGTCAACCAAAGAATTTCACCACGACGCTGCAACACTCCTCCCTTCTTTCGTCATCTATTCTAGTTATATCTATTGTCTATAATGTCTGATGGATTGTTCCATAATTTTGCGTTACCGCAGCGTGCGTTTTTTCCTCCGTTTCGTGCTCATGTCATCTGAACCCAGTCGAAATCAAGCACCAGAGTCACTATCTAATGGTGACGTATCTGCCCCAGGAAACAAACGGCCTCAACGTGAAAGGAGGAGTACGCTTGCTGCAAGAGTGCGACTCTCAAGTGTGGTATCAGGCACTACAGGTGGTCCCCGAAATTGAAATCGTACTCAGCAAGGGAAAGGAAAAAAAAAGGTGAGTACGCAACCAACTACTGTGTTGAGTCTACACAGATTATTCAGGCCAATGGCGTCGCACGCCCCCCAAGAAACTCAGGGTTGAATCCCTCAGGAAATCCTTCTGGTTCTCAGCTCAACCGCCCCGCGGAGATCATCCAGATACCCCCACTTACTTCAAATATTGCTTCGCTTCCGCCAGTTGCTCCAGTTGCTCCCGATGCTGCTTCACTTCTGCCAGTTGTTCCAGATGCTGCCCCGCTTTCGCCAGTTGCTCCAGATGCCGCTTCACTTGCACCGGTCACTTCAGATGCTGCCCCACTTCCGCTATTTGATTCACATAATTCTACATCTAATGCTAATTTTACGCGTGTATATAATTTCACCGCAGCCCAGGGTGACGACGGTTTTGGACATCACGACAGTGAACTGTCGTCCAATGCGATGGACTATCTCCAGGGCTCTAATAACGCTAACATTCTTTCAGATCGGTTTCAAGTTTATTCCCACCACTCGACAACCAACTTAGACACAGCGTCTTTGTTGCATGGTATGTCAATTTTCGCACGTCTCTGAGTCATCAATAACCGTCTTTCAGATCCATTTCCTGCCCATCATTCGATGACCAACACGTCGTCCTTGTTACCGGAGCAGCCACTTCGACCAGGAGAGGTCACACGCGGTGGTATCGCACAGCCGTTACCAGTATCGGCTTGGAGAATTGCCAGCGCTGGTCCTGATCAACCCCAGGTTCCATCATCATCGCGAAGTGGCCCTAATGTTATACGAGTAAGTTATGTCATCTTCTACACGCTCAATATTTCACAAGTTTCAGGGTTCTGGAACTAGGGTCGACGTTCTAGCCCACCGCCATGGAAGGCGTCCACCTTACCGACTCCCTCCTACCCCAGCCCTGACGAGCCCATCTGAGGTGTCCTTCCCCGACAACTCGAGGGCCAGTTCGCCGACTTCCACCTCGACGAGCACTACGGTGAGGAGGCGAGCGGCGAGATCCCAGCAAAGCCAGCCGGACGACTGTCAAGAAGCATTAAGCTATGCGAAGCATCAATATCGCTTAAATCTGCTCACAGTGAACGCTATGTGGCCAGACTTAATCGCAAAAGTGCATGCTAATGACCAACTTTCGTCGGCGTGTATGGATTATGGCCTGGAAACTTGTAAGCGTTACTAATGGCTATGGGTTCATGGGCTGATCAGCGGTGAAGTTTGGCCAGAAATAACTGGCGACCTGATTCGAAAGGTAAGGCTAATATGCCTGTGTACGCAAGGCATCTGAATGTCTTCCCAGGTGGTACGCGATGGAAGCAACTTATGAAACGAGTTCAAAAGTACGGCGCGACAGCTTGTCCAGGGCAATTCCTACAACATTTTTCTCGCACAATATCAAAGCCCCGAGGACGCCAGGCAGTATACTGCCAACAAGGTGGCAGCCCTCCTTAACCAGGCAACAGGCGCGTGGATGCACAACGGCGTGGATGAGAAGGTAAGTAAAACTGGCTACCTTGATGGATTTTACGACGCTCACACCATACTGTATAGGGCATCAAAAATTATTTCGAACATCCTGCCGTGGAAGAAACTATTGTCCGCACTATTTTCGCAACGCCGCGGTCAATCGGAAGTCGTTACTCGGACAAGTTTGGTTCGTTGTGCACCCCCACTCTCGCCCTTGCGTGTTGTGCGGTATGTCCATCATGTCTCCCTTTTACAGCCTCGTTCCTCATGTATTCACAGCTTTGCTGCGCCCTGGAAGAGTGGCGCACCGGCACCTACAGTGCAGTGACATTCGAAGTCGCTGTCTACCGAAGCTTATATCATTCTATCGCAGACCTGAACATTCAACAATTACTCAAGAAGCCGTACTTGCGCAGTAAACTCATGGCGCTATGGGCGCGCATCTACAATCATGGATGGTAATACTGTTTTTATTCGTTGATCATTGCGCTGACTTTCCGGGGTGAAGCCAGATGGTTGTAAGCCAGAGGGGAGGCCCTGCGCGTACTGTGCAGCTCTTTGTGGAGGACATTGAGGATGGGCAGCTGGCAGAGTCAGATTTGGATGACGCACTCGCCTTCCCTACGGATGAACCGGCCCAGAACATGGGGTGGCAGCTCTGAGCGGGCATGAGCTAGTGTTACGGGACCACGACGGGAACGACTCGGAGCTTAGAGGTCATGTGCGGGGGTGAACGAACGCTGCCAGACTCAAGGCTCAGAATCAGTTGTAGTTGGTACTAGTACTGGTAGTCATCGTAATTCGCATCGCATTCGCACATAGTTCAATCATATATCGTGATCGCTCGCTGTGACCGCTCGTTTCATTGTGATCTCTCGGACCGCCACGTGTGCCGCCACACAATCGGAAAATAGATATTGTAATAATAATAATAGTAATACTATCTAAGCAAGTGGAGTATCCAAATTCGAATAGACGACAAATAGCCGAGGATCCATGTATTGGGGCAATACAGCCGACGCTAGTGTATTTTCTGGGTGCCCAATATGGCTAGTGTCACCCAAATTGGGTGTTCAGAAGCGTTCGAGAACGGGCTAGGTGTTCAAAGTGTTCAGAGGTGTTCAGAGTGTCCTTGAACACTTCTGAACACCTCCCCAGCTTACTGATGTGGCCCCTTTAGGGTCGCACAGGTGATGTCCTCTGTCAACTATCGCCTCGAACTTCCCACACAGTGGAGTATCCACCCGGTGTTCCACACCGATCTTCTCACCAGATACCACGAGACCGCAACACATGGGCCTAACTACCAGCGCCCACTACCAGATCTGGTAGAAGGCGAAGAGGAGTATGAGGTCGAGAAGATTCTAGACTCGCGAAGATTCGGAAGAACGCGGAAACTGCAGTACCTTGTGAAATGGAAAGGGTACCCCGACTCGGAGAATCAGTGGGTCGACCGGAGCGAAGTATTCGCCGACCAGGCCGTCCGGGACTTCAAAGCATTAAACCCCGCCAGGGAAACGCATATAAGAAGAGCCCACTACGAGCTGAGTCCCCCAGCAACTCCTGCTACCTATTCCCATCCTGTCTACCTTCGCACCATGTCTTCCTGCTCTCTCCCGTCGCAGTCCACCATCGACACCGTCACCAAGGCCCTATCCACCGCCCATGGGCCCGTCACCCGCGAGGACGCCCTCACCGTCCTCCGAGCCTTCCCAGACCCCACCATTGGAGGAGACGCCGACTCCCCTGGTGCGCAGCCTCTTGCCTACGAGGCGGTCACAGAAGAAGAAGAGCGTACCCTACTCGAGGGCCAGGCCGCAGATAGCCTCGTTTCACACCCTGACGGACACGGTGACGGTGAACCTGTCCAAGTACCACACCGAGTTCGGGCCCGTGCGGCCGTGGAAGGAGGTGGTGAAGGAGTGGAGGGACGAGCAACTGCGGAGGGCACAGCTGAGGCAGCAGCAGCTGAGGCATCGGCGCCTGATACAGCAGACTGGGGTCTGGACGAGGACGCTCCCAACGACTACCCAGCTACGCACCCCCTCATTTCCTCCACCACAGACACTGACAACCCACGCGAGACCCCCTACTCGCTCAACACCGACGGATCCCCCATGTACAAGCGGGACCTCGGGGTGTTGGGAGGTCCCACTCATCAGCCCCTCGCCATCATCAACACATGAGTCCCCAGTGGCTTCAAGGCCAACACTGGCGCAGACTATCTCCCCTTCCGCATTGTCTCCCCCGACGGGGTTGAGCGCGAGGCCCGATACCACCAGGTGATCATGGGGCCGGACCCTCTGGTGGTGGGCATCATCAACGAGTCGGACAAGGTCTACGCTCGCCCCCTCTATGCCGCCCCCCACTATGTGTATGGCGGCAAACCCATGTACCCCGCCGCGGACATGGTCCTCTTCACAGAGGCCTTCGAAGATCAGGCGCGCGTCGACCGCTGCCTCAACTCCCTTCACGACCTCTCCCTCTCGGCGGAGGTCCATCGCTACCGCCTCGCTGACCGAGAGCAGCAGCGCCTTAACCAGCGCATCGACGACCTCATCGCTGCCCTCGGGGAGGTCCAAGGTAAGGTGGCGGGTAGTCGGCGCCGGCTGGAGATGGCCAACGCGTTGGAACGCATCGAGGACGAGGCAGGCACCATGGTGGATTACGAGTTGACGAAGAAGAAGACCCGCAGGGGCAGGAGGAGTGCCCAGCAGCCACAGCGTACGCGGGTTCGCTACGAGGAGGAGGGCTTTGGAGCGTCGGGGCGTCGCACCTGAAAAGGGGGTGATGTTACAATCGGACTCATCGGTACGGACTGCAGTCTCACGGGGTTCTGACTACCCTAGTATTAGTCAGGGACAGTCGTCTCAGTCAGCTTGTCGTAGTTATCACATGTCGCGCGGTACGGACTTGACTCATACCTAGGACAGTCGTAGTAGGGTTCGAGCTATTATGGCTACTGGGTACCTTACATTCCGGAGGAGCTTCAAAGCTCCTCGTCAACTGTATATCTAGTGGGTAGTGCGAAGACCGAGCTCCTTAGCTTGGTCTTCTTGAATCCTTATCCGAGTCTGATTCCCTCTATCCTCGTTTGCCTTGTGCTTGCTCTCTGCCTGTTATCGCGACTGGCCCTGATCCGGCAGATCGCCCGAAGACACGTACGCCTGGTGGACTTTGCCCCAGTGCTAGTAGCGGTCACGTTCCTCCTGAGGTCGTGTACTTATATTCGCTAAGTCGTCCCTCGTACACCTCGCCACTCTGTCCCCGCTCAAGTCGAGCATCGTTAGGACAGGCCTAACGCAACAATAGCCAAACCAAATAACACTAGTCTGTAGAGATTTCGGAAGCTCTCTGCCACCGGCACTGTCTGCAACTTGGGTACATTCAACTGGGATGTATCTCCACTGCAATGCGTTGCTCTTACGTCCGGGCTTGAGATCACGTCTATGGAGACCTAAATGCTATGACACCTTAGGGCACTGGAATTGATCTCGACCCTTCATGTGAATAGTTGTCCAGTGATTTCTTGGGTGTATTCAAGAAGGTAATGACGACGGAACGTGCTACTGACCTCAATTTACAGTAGCCACCCTAGTCATCTGCACATTCCCTGCACTGGTACCTGCGCTGTCAGAATTGGGGCCACTCACTACGCCACTATCTCCTTCCTCGAGCCTGTAGTACTACATGAGAACCCACTGCCCAATTGACGGCAATGGTAGGAGTAGGGGAAGGACTGGTTGTGGCTGCACCTACGCGCCGTTGCCTTCGTAGGTGGGGTTGCGTACGAAGACTTGAGGGGAATGCAGACGCGGGGGTATGCGGGGTTGAGCATGTGCGTGCCCTGGTGGCATTTGAAATACTATCATAGCCAACCCCAGAAATGGGCCGATGATATCACGTGGGCAGTGGGCCGAGCCTCGGGAATTTGCGTAATTTTCTTTTCATCTTCCTCAACCCCAACAGTCGATTCAACGCGAATGAGAGATGGATCTCTAATGTTATCGTGGATCAATGCTGGGAAAATCAAGAAGAAGCGATGCTGTTAGCCTGTACCAGTTTGGTTCTGTAATCAGCGTTGTTATTTCAATTCTCTCATTTCTTCGTGAAGGAATTCCTTACATCGAATCACCTCATAAATTCTATTGAAGGTATTTCCTGGTTTCATGTTACCATCGAGCCTTTCCAGGAAGTTCTTGCCCACGTTCGTCCCACCACCTGGATTGCCATAACAACGGAGACAATATGAAGAAGGTCCGTCTCGTTGAATATGTTGCTCATCATTGTACTGGGTGAGCGCGCTCAGTTTGAGAGTGTGGGATCTCACATAGAGGATTATTTCTTTGATGTGGACAAACCGCATTTTTTAGCGTGGATATAAAAAAAGACAAGGAGGGGCCCTGTGGCCAGAAAACCCTCTTCTCTACTCGAAATAGGATTAACTCAAGAACGCTTTGATCGACATTCTCTGCGAAGTCAGCAAACCCTCGCGCCCAAAGCAAGTACTCTCCATTACCCCTCTGCTCACCAATGCCGTTTTTCCGTTGCAAATACGGGGCATACATTTTAAGTGGGCAGTTCGCTTGTCGCACCACCTGCAGACAGACTTGGGCTCGTCAATTACTGGCTTTCAGGTGCGCTCTTCCTGCCGTCTCAACGACACACGGAAACCGCTTGACGGTCATCATGGTATCCCAAGTCAAGGAATTTCCTGGACGCATCGTAACAGCATTACCGGCACGCTGTGACGAACAACACCTTCCTCCGCATGGTTAGCTACTAGCTCCCCACGCTGCTGCATGCTCACGTAAGACTCGTAACACCGACGACAGCTTTCGTCTCGACGCGCGAGCTACGGCAAAAATCGCGCAAACGGTCTGTCGAACAGTAGCGGCGCTGCCGAAGGCGTCATCGGGAGAGCTCAAGATGCTGTTGAAATGCGTCGATGTTATCACGCCAGAGTACTTGCACTGGTTGCCCGAGCCTGAGCCAGGAGGACTTATCAACATTTGTGATTCACTGAATATCGCTTGGACAGGACCGGTGCGACCTTCACTGTCATAGATACCAAAAAGCAACACGAGCAACCCGGACGAATCCACCGACGAGGCGAACCTTAACATCCAGACACCGAGCCACCCTACTGTAGTTGGCACGTCGTACTCTCCGCGTTTTCGCTTACTTCAGTCCCAGCTCTTCGCCTCTCGTGTTGCTTCTTTATCTCATTCCTTCCTACCCCCTTTCCCACCCCCTTCTGTGGAATCTCACCTTGCTACAAACCTAGTGTATGCGTACCTATAGTGTGTGATGACATCTATCGCCTCACTGAGTGTTCGTTTGAAGTAGAGGGGGCCCCAATAGTCACCGACCCAGGGCCAGAATCAGAAGCATTAGGCAGACCCCACTTTCAGAGCTGGGGTAGACAAGTCAGCTCACGAAATAGAAGTCAAGGACGCGCGCAACTCACTGCTCGAGCTCTCAAGCATCACACCCGCGCTTGGGGAACTTGAAAGTGGGTGAGGGAGGGGATTTTGGACGACGCTTGTGAATATGGATGTCATTCCACAGTTGATGCTAGGTTATGAAATAACCATAGTAGCGATAAATTGATAAATCAGAGACTACAGTCATGGTTGTGATGGTATCCTTGTGACGGAGGAGACTCGGAGACGAGTTGCAAGGGCAGAACGGGCAACGCGAAAGTCCACTGGCAATCGTCGACCGATACAGTAGTGGGTAACCGTATACTAGGCCCCAGTCACGGTCATTACAATACAGTCGACTTCTTCAGCTGTTGCAGTGAGAACCAACCTGGACACTGGCACTCAATATACTGTACTCAACACGCACGTCCGCGGACGTTAGCATGTCAACCGGGCCGGCTTGGCTTTCATTTCAGTGATCTCTGGCCCTGAACTTGAAGGAGGCCCGGGGTTCCGCCACTGACAGTTATCCGAACGCAGTACGCAGTACAGTCACGATACTGTATCACAATGCAGTACTACGCTTGCCGGTGGAAGCCCTTACTTCTACTACCAGCTATGGTTTTGGTCAGTTTTGGTTCTCTTCTCTGTCTACGGCTCCCAGGCTGACTCCCTGGCTAGAGCTCTCCAAGCCTGAGGAGGTCTTCCCCATATTTCCTCTGAGTTATTAATGACCGAGGATCACCTCGGCTGGGCCTTAAACCTACACCACTGGCATCTTCTGTTGAGACGAGACGGTAACTCGGTGCAATTGTGTGCCGAGCCGTTGCAGAGAAGGGAGATGTCACATACTTCTGTTCTCGAACATCAACGTACTAGTAGTGGTCCACTGCACACCGTCATGTCATATTCCACGCCAGAGGTATACTTGGTCTGGTCCATTCTTTCAATCCTAGCACGTCCACTTCTGTTTTCCCCCGCCTGTACAGTTTAAGCTGACACCACGCCGGTCTAGCTATGTACTTTTGTCGTTTACCATCTTTGGGCTTTTGACAGGTTCCATTGTCTAAGGTCAGTGCTTGTGTGCCTTCTGTGGTGCATACATCATCGTCGTTAATTTTAGATGGAACCAAGGCAACGATGGCGGCTTCAAGAGATTAATGACAGTATGTCTGTTGGTTTTCCATCTCTGTGACTGTAACTGACCACGCTTCGAGTATAATTATATTTTAGGAATACCATTTTGGGTAGCATACTCCGTGGGATTCTGTGTTATCAAATATTCGGAAGGTTACGTCTTCCTCCCAGAAGTTGGCGGTGGGCAGGTTTTTTTTTTAAAAACGCTACTCGTTCTTACGAGAGACCTAGCTATCCCCAAACCCTATCAACTTTGGTCACAGTCCCACCGGAATGCCGTATTCCCTCTTTATTTGTGTGTATCTATTGCATGGGGAATGGAGATGTGAGTGCCATTCACTCGCAGAGTCCTTCCTCTGACGCATTGTCAAATATTAGGGTCACGCACCTCGAATGTGAGCTCTATTTGGAGAGCGAATCTAACCTGCTAATTTCTTCACGTAGCACTTTGCTTTTTGATATTTCTCCTCGATGCAGGGTCGGGGGCGAAAGACTGGTTCCGGAGCCGGTGCTTCAGGACATGGGCCGTGGGCTCATTCATATCACTCATTTACCTTCCCTTGATCACCATTTTTACGCGATCGAACTTGGAGGTATGTCATGAGTCATCTCTGTCTTCCCTAACCTTACCCGTCGAAGTCCGAAGCCTATATTTTCCTCGCCGGAACCTCGTGGAGTCTATTAATGAGTATATGCTCCATCATCGTTATGTCTGTTCACTTTCCCCGGGCCACGAATTTCCCCCGTTCACGGTCCTCATTACAGGTCTCGTTTCAAGCCATTTTTAGACGCACTGGTTAGTCGGTTCATTAGGCCGTCCGTTCCAAAGGCCTGACGTAGTACTAGAAGAGAGAAGGGGTTGACATGTTAGTCATCGTCCGGCTGACAAAGTTTCACGAATTGAACGTATGAATTGGACACTTCAATCAATCCTCCTAGATCTAATGAGTGCGTTTTAGGTTATTTACGTTTGCTCCCGAACGTTGTCCGCCATCCCACTACTCCTCCATTCTGCCGATGGCTTGCGAAGCCACCATCTAATCAATGTGTCGCCGTGAGCATGCGATTTCCGCTTGCTCCATTGATGACTTATTCGGCGCTCCCAACCAATCAGATTTGTTATTGGTCTGTCCATGGTCTTGTTCGGTTGTTGGGACGCTCGATTCACAATATTCTTCTCAGACCTGCTTCAGGTGGTTAGCGGTTTTGGTTTCGCGATCACTGGCGCGATGGCACTCCCAGTACTTCTCTGCTTCAGCTCACGTTATATTGCGTCTGACTAACCAATAGATCTTTTTCCCTCGCTCGATCGAAGGGGAGATCATGCGATCATCTGAACTTCGGGGCGTAAATCATGGCACTCGCAACCACCTTATGTTCATTTCTCAGGAGCGCGAGGTACAGGACATGTACGATCTGGAGCAACAGCCTGACCAGAAGGTTGACAAGACCAGCATCGTGTCCTCCAACTACATAGGTTCGATTCTTCAAGTTGTCCCGGGTTCTTTCACACGGCGCGAAGGAGACGGGCGCGGCGCTCCATCCGCGTCATTTCGCCTCGAACCCAACCGCAGGCAGCCAGATGCAGACGAACTCTCCACGGACTGTCTGTCAGTGCAACACCTTTCGAATCGCCGATTGTCACGCCTTTCCCGCTTTCTCAACAACTTCAAATCTCCCATCGGTATCAATCTCTTCATCGCCGAATTTACGCTCCATGGACTAATAGTCGTCTGCTCTGGTATTCCAGATGGATTGGCCCGGCCCGGAGCCTCGCAACAATGAACAAGTTTCTTCGTGGACATATACGCCTTCACACATACCCTCCTGCTTTCGGCTTTCAATGTCTGGTACACATGTTTCTCCCCTAAAGGCATGTGGGAGATAGATACCCACTTATTTACATTTTCTGCGCCAGCGCGTAAGAGCGAGTTCTCTTAATACAGTCTCAGGTCAACCTCTCCCGGGGCGCCTTATAACTTCCTCTCCGTACTTCGGCAATCTCTTTTCTTAGGCATACAGAGGACGACTCACACAAGTGCCCGGATCGGATAGGTACTGGTACGATAAGTATGTACGGGGATAGTACGCAGCCCTATGATACGACCACGGACCTCTCCTAAGGAAATTCGAAGAATAAAGATGTGCTCCTCTTTCCCACTCCGATGTTGAGAAGGCCAGAAGCACGGCAGTCATTAGCGGTATATAACTCACGGGGGGGCATCTCATAAGTACACTACGCCGCTTTGACCTGGTGTACTAACACGTGAACATGAAAAAAATCAATTCACCATACCCTCTCGAAGACAGACAAGTCCCCTCTCAGTGACTCTTCTAGCATTGGTGACAGGATATTTGTCCCTTTCTAGCTATGTGCATTGTCCGCAAGCTGAAGTGTGTCGCATTGATTTACTCCTGTGGACGGCCTAGTGGTGATGGAACCACCCTGGAAGAATCCGAGCCCCGCTGCGACGGGGGCGACGACTATCACATCGAGAGGGGGGTATCGAGTCACAGGAACGCATTCTGAGACAGCTCGAACTCGAGACACGGTACTTGAGCCTTCAATCCTGAAGCTCTAAGTTTCAGAAAGACCATTTATAGTTAATGCCGCCGAGTCTTCGATTGATTGGTTGCAGTTTGATGCGTCACCTTATAGGTTCCCTACGCAACCCCACCCCTTGCACTACGTGTTTCCTGGGGAGCATTACCCCATGACTGTCTATGACGTTTCCGAGGTCATACATAGAGCCGGAATGAGGCGTACCATCTAAACACTTTGACCCATCCATTATAACGCGTATGGTGTTGAGGACCATCATTAGTAATCCTACGGCGCATTCATTCAGTAACCTCAGAACTCCTCTGGCAGCTAGCTTTCCATTGATGTATCAGATGCTTAACTTACTGTGATAGTACGATGCGCGAGCCCGTAGCAAGAATAGACTTGTTAGTCATAGACCCACCGCACACATATGATACTCCGCGGCCAGCGCTGCGGCCTCAGCGTGGCACCATGCCAGACGCAGTATGTCCCTCGGATCATCGGATGGTCGCAGGACTATATAGTCAAAAAATATTCGGTGGGTTCCCTCACGAATGTTTTTCTACATCTGCGAGGGAGGGGGGTTATAGAACGCATCTACTGGTAGTCCAAAAGGAAAAACAGTGATTGGGTATACCCAGACCGTCCAATTTAAGCCGAACGAGCATCTGCGCTTGCCCTAAAATTTGGTGCCGGTAGTCTGGTTAATTCAGTCAGTGCAGGTATATTTAGTAGGTTGGAGCAACTTGAAGGAACTCTCATCGTTGGAGATGTCTTGGGTTTGAAACGCCACGGGGCAGCTCAGGCTTCCACTGGCAGGGTCACCATTTTCATATTGATGCCGTCTATTCTGCTGCCTTTCTTGTACATTCTGCGAATGTCATTGGTCGTTTGTAAGGCACAGACGTCGTAGCCCTGATGGGTTTTTTAGAAGGGCTGACACTTACCTGGTAACGGAGAAGCCAAGTCTCTATACTAGGTAATTATGCCGGCAGTGGAATTCTTATTTTGTTCCCACAATTGGCCCCGGTCTTGAAAGTTAGCCGAGAAACCTTTTTTGCGGACCGTGTGGGAAATCTTGCCCTCGTGTTCCGCGGATGGCGGTACCCTTGAACTAGCGTGCACGCATTTAACGTTCGACGTTGCGAAACGAAACGAAACGTAGAGGCCTACTGGGGAAGGATGACGATCGCACCCCAGAATTTCTGCACCCCGCGCTACCGCCCACCAGACGTTTCTGGCTGGTTTCTGGCGCCCTCCTCATTGTGTATGTCTTCGATGAGCTCCCCTTAATTGGGTATGACATATGTCGCTTCACAGGCGCACGCACTCCAGAGCACCTAGACCTCTGCTGACACATCGACACAGATGGATGTAGGGGCGTCTATAGAACTGTCACGATGACGTCCCTAACTCGCTTTTGGAAAAGAATACGCTAAGGGATCAAATGGGACGAAAAGCGTAACGGACGCAACCTACTACCAATACAGCGCCGAAGTTTGACATGCCTGCGTGAGGTCCCTCAAGCATCCCTACCTCAGGCAACTCCAATCGGCTTCAATGACATCGCGATTTCCCGGGACCAGGGTACCTTTTGTATCTAAAATGGCGACCCGACTACCACTTTCTTGACTGGCGGACGGGTGGCAACACCAATGGCATAGATCGCCCAGCATGCCGAGCTACACCTTACCCTCGCATCCACGACAATACCCTTACCGTTTTCAGAGGTGGGGATGCGGCGTTAGAGCCGGTGCCAAGTACCAGCCGGTACAATAATTTGCCTACTCAGTACTTCCATTTTGGCGTCAAATACATAGCCTGAGGCATATATATAACATGAATACACGACGCCCTCCAGACACGGGACACCAAAAATAGCGGCTGCCAGAGCACCACTTCCGAGGGCGGGAAGTGGCCCGTGGTGGCGAGGCCGGAGTAAGTTAGCTCAGCTGCTGCACCATTCGGAGCAGCAGCCTTCGATAGAGCGGATGCTATTGTACAGATATAAAAGGATGATCCCGATCCGATGATACTACTAACAATGCTGTCCCATTTCCCATGTAGGGGATGGTAACCATACAGCAATATGGCGGCTGGATGACTGACTCACGCAACGCCGCATGAGCAAGTCTCTACAAATACACAAAGAGCCCGTCGATGTAAGCACCGCGAGGTCCCTCCTGGGGTGAGGCTATGTGGCAGCGATCTATGGACCAGATCGTGGCACAGACAAGCCCCTGCGACGAGCACCACTCCCACTCGGACCCGTGCAGAAAATACCGAATCTCTGTGTCCTTCGCGGTACAACGACGGGGCTCGCAGGAGGTTGTTCTGGGGGTTGCTCCGTTAGCTCTGGCTCCACAAAGGGAACCGGACGAGGGCTGCGTGTGCGTGCCATCCGGATCACGCCAGAACGCTGGTTGGGGTCAGGCTGTAATATCAACGGCAAGCCTCGTGGACTAGTGGAGGGAGACTGCTGGAAACGGTGAGGCAGAGACGTTGGTGCTACGAGACGGTAGGTCATCAATCATTGATCTCGGGGGAGATTGTACGGGGGGTGTGACGGTAACGTACGTGGCATCAATTCTTCTGGGGCCGGCACAGGGTGTGCGGTTGCGGAAGGGCGATTGACTGAAATCGTACGGACTTTCGACGCTTCCGTAGAGGGCGAAGTCATCGTATCTACATTTGAGGACACAGGCACAGAAGAGGGAACCATTGATGGGGAATCTTTCCGGTGGATCACAAGCCAAGTCGAGAGAGGCATCAGTAACCGGTTGACACGGTCTGTGGCCATATGAGCGACTACAATATTGAGGCCCACAAGGTAAATGTGAACTACCTTTGAGATCATCGCTATTGACGATGACTTCCTGGCGTTCGCGAAGCGCCCGAAGGAGATCGAAATAGAGAGTTTTATAATTCCGCAGGGCCGGAGCGCAAGACGTAAACAAGTGCAATTTTAGCCCCGCCCGAGTTAAAGTCGCTCGTGAGATCTGAAACCAAAACGAGGCACATTACTGTAAGCTGCCGCGCGGAGGCAGCGAGGATCCGACTCAGGTTGTAGGAACTGTATCTACCTCAACAAGGGTGACAATCTTGGAAGCGGGATTATCGGTGAGCCGTCTGTGGGAAGGGGAAGCCAATCAGGTCGGAGCCTACCTTCCTACTATGTTGCAGCAAAATTTCGGAACTCAGATGACGAATGATGTCCAAGAGCTCGTGGGCTGCAGACAGGAAATGCCCGAGAGAGCCCAGGCGTGGGGCGAGCTCGCCCGCCCTCTGGCGTAAATCTATTACTGTATCGATGGTCATGGACCGGAATGAAAAAGTCCAAAAATAAGAGGAGGGAGAGCGCTGCGGCGTTACTAAGAATGTGGGCGAAATTTGGGGTGTGCGGCAGGCAGGCGCAGGGTGAGCCTATAAGTAATGAATGCGGGCCCAGAATGAAATTCCATCATCTGTAGTCAGAGAACTGGTGCCAACTCGACGGCGCGGCCAATGCGGTATGTTCCGGAACTTTCCTCTCAGAGGACTTCATTATTTCGTCCCGTGAACATGGCCAAGGGGCAAGCGCGGTGTTCAGGGCATGTATGATGCACCCATCATCTTGAGCTTGATACCCTACGCCTCTTGGGAGAGTTTGCCATCCACCCACCACACCCTCGGTAGCAGGGTGCCCAGCCTCGAAACTACAAAGCTATGGAACAACAGGAATAGAAGCATAGTAAAAAATCATGAATATAGTCGTTTCGCCCCTTTCGGTAACGGTTCGCTGAGTGTGAGTCGCCAGCACACGAGGTAAACACGCGCAAATAACGCGTCTCGGCGTCATCGCCCGACACAATTGGCACGGGACTGCCTTCTTACCGTGACTACACAGCTACAACACTGCTGACTAGCTAACTGACTCAGGTCGGCTAATGGAATCAGTAGCCAGCAAGGAGCAGAAGGAAATACTTAGGCAACAGTCCATTCAACGGCAAATTGCACAGCTTCAAGCTCAGCTTTCGGACCCGAACGCTCCCTGCCCTAAAGGGCATGACTCTCACGTTGAGAACGGCAAAAGAAAGCACTCTAATGCCACTGTGTTAGCTCCTGCTAGCCCTGACAGCAGTAAACGGCCTGTTCTCCGCCGGTTATGAATATGATGACTCACAACGTTCAGAGAAGCGCAAAACTGCCACAGCCGTGCCGCCCGAGAAGCCAAGAAGGCGTGCCAAAGATCATAGGGACTTAGGGGATTCCTATGCGAACGATCGTGGCACTGTGTCAAGCGTTGCACTGCAGCAGCCGGGACCCTCCAACGTCATTTCCAAGCTTTCTGCACTCTCGAAACGCGCGCCATCATCAGCCGAGCAGTGTGTGCCTGAACGCACTTCCTCATTCGCCGATAAGGCCAGGTGAGCGCCTCGTTGCAACAGACTCACTTGGGGTAGGCTCTCATGCCCCAACGATACAGCGAGGTCCCAGCACGTGACGACAACCTCACGTTAATAGAGGAGCTCGAGCTAGGGCCTTATGAACACAAGTCGCCATTCGATGATCCTTTATTCGAGCGCCTCGAGCCTCACTCCGGGATTCGCCTGTCGTGCGTCGCGTTTTGTTTTCATAAAAATAGTACTCCTTTTATTAAACAAATAACGACCGGGATTTTGCAGCTCCCGCAAGCTGCCGTATGAGGATTTACAAGCGTACATGACTGGGCGGTACTACATATCCCCATCCAAATTATACTCGATTGTACGTGCATACCCGGGCGCCGGAGCAGGGGCACGAGGACAAGTATACGACGTTCCTGTCGTCGGCGACTGGGTAACTATAGCAGTCGTCGCTGAACGGAGTCCGATTCGCGTCAGCCGTGCGCCAGTGACGCTCGCACCAGGTGAAGCTCGCGATGCCGATGATCCGGGCCCCATCCCGAGCACATCGGCTCCCCCGCCCCATCGAAGCTCGAAATCGGCGAACAAGGATCCGCCTCCCCGTGCTGGGCGCAAGTACGTAAATCTCACGCTGGTCGATTTTGGTGCGGGCGGCAAGAAGGGAACCTCGCGCGGCGATGCGGTCCTATCGTTGCTGCTCTTTGAATCCGACTCGTACGATACCGTGTCGAGAGGAGATGGCTTGCTGCCGGAGAAGATATATAAAGGCGGTGGTCGCGGTGCGTTTGAGGCTATGGCCAAATTGCGTGAAGGGACGGTAGTCGCACTGCTAAACCCACGGGTGCTCAAGCCGATTCAGGTAAGCGTCGTTGGCTTCACCTTCGCCTCACCATCTAATAATTTCGGGGCGTGGGGAATTGTAGAAACCTGGTGCGCCAAATGTACTTGCACTCACACCGGAAAGCGCAGCTTCCATGGCCGTGATCGGCACTGCACAGGACTTGGGGATGTGCGGTGTTGTGAAGCGCGACGGTAAGCCTTGCGGCAGCTGGTGCGATAAGCGCGTCAGCGAAGTTTGCGATTACCATGTACAACACGCCGTCGAGCGGCGGCGCGCCGCACGCCCAGAATTCTCGTCAGGGTGCGTCTTCCGTTACTTTTCTCCCCCCCTACCTCGACTCATCTTCTGGGTTGGAAATAAAATAAAATCCAGAACGTCTGGGATGGGCGCAGGGTCGAGCTCACTGAAGCGCAAGGCGGCAGCCTATGACCCACAGCGCAAGTGGGGTCTCGCCCCTGGCGACGATTCCGCCCCCCCGTCTTCCGTGGTTGAAGGCGCCACGTACGTCGTAGCTGGCCATGTCGTAGCCTCAGGAAAGCGCGACTTGTTCGTGAACGAGAATGTCGGGCGCGAGGCTCAGGCGCGAGCAGCGCGGAAAGCTGGCTCGCGTGACGTCGACAAGGCGCTGAAGCGGCTCCTTGCGCGCGACAAGGAGGGGATGAAGGCGGTGCAAGAGGCTCGCTCGTTTGCGAAAAAAATGAAGGACCAACAAAACACGGCGGTGAAGCCGTCCGGTAAGGAGGGATCTTCCGGAATGCAGAAAAAGCAGAAGGAAGACGATGTCAGCGAAGCTGATAGTTGGACCGAAGAAGAGGACGAGAGTGACGGCGCCTCGACGACGGATAAACCGACAAAGAACGCCTATTCAGCCCAAGTGATCAAACAGTTGGGCTTTGATCCTACACGCAGGTCTGCAAAGGGGCAAGGCAGAGAGGAAGATGCTTCGAGCATCTACTCAAAGGTCCGTATTTTAATTTTTTCTATGAGCTGAATTCGACATAACCCTTTCATTTTAGCTGGCAGAGCTTGCATCTCGCCGTGAACTCGATAAAATCAGTTTGACCCACCGGCCAGGCGGGCGAGTGCTCTCAGTCGTTTCTGCACCGAAGAAAGAAGGGGACGATGACTTGATCGATTTGGATGAGAGCAGCGATGACGAGCTGGTAGTTGGTCTCCCAGAAACGTCATAACTTTACTGGTGTACAACGTAGCGTAGGATGGAATGGTAGTGCGTGGCAGTAATAGAGGTCGTTATATTATGCACGTCCCATGTCCCTGCTCAGGAGAATTTCTACTGAAAAGATTATTCACGAAGTAGTAGCTCACCGGGGTCTCATCGGGACCTCATCAAAAAACTTATCGCGTGCTTTCTAGTATCTTGCAAGGGTAAATACCCATGCCGTTACTTACAGTACCAGTTACCTTATCCGGATGTCATCCTGTCAGAACTGACAACCGACAGCGATTGAGATGATGGACCTGCAACTCAGGTCTGGGACTGCGACGTAGCCATGTACGAGTAAAAGATTCTTCCAGTGAATGGTGCTCCCCTGAAGGACGGCGAACCGAGACCGAGAAAACGAACAGTTCACCTCAGTTCTAGACGGAAGACCGAGGAGATCCCGAGTGACGTTACGACCAGCAACAGATCTCACGCCCAACCCCGCAACTCCATCACGATGACGCTCCCCACTCTGCGAGTAATTCTACCCAGCGACTTTGGCTCCCCAACTCCACTGACCCTCCTCCCTTCCGACTCCCCAACCACCAGCACCAGCACCAGCGCCAGCACCGACCCCGCCACGATGAGCGAGCGCCTCAACCCGCTCCCCAAGCCCCTCTACTACACGACGCTCGCGACGCTGGGGCTCTCCACGCCCGTGCTCGTGCTCTCCTTCATCGACCTCGGCACCGTCTCCTTCTTCCTCAACATCCCCGCCGCGGGCCTGACGATCCTGCACGACGCGACGCTCCTGCGCATGGCGGCGCGGGCGGCGCGGTATCGTCCCGCCGTCGTGACGACGCCGGGCTACTTCGACCCTGCCGCGTCCGGCTTCAACCTCTGCGTGCTCGCCGCATGCGCCTTCATGTATTTCCTCGGCTTTGGCATGACGGTCTTCACGGGCGTCTTTGCGCAGCGCGGCGATATCAGCTGGGAGACCGGCACAGGGATGGGCACGATCGTCGCGCAGGCCATGCTCGCGCCTCTTGTCGGCACCCTCCTCTTGATTGCATTGTTCCAGAGCGTGCGCATGCGCAAGCTCGGCGGTCCTCATTTATACGGACAGTTTTGACGGGTGAGGCTGCTCGCTCACCCTGGACGGACCCGCGGAATTGGAGTTATTATTACCCCGAAAGGCAAATGAATATTTGATTGTATTGTTTTTCTTACATCTGTACCTGCAAAAGTATTGTGTTGGTTTGACGCCGGTTGAGACGTCCTCCGTCGCAAAAAATCTACATCGTGTGTACCATAAGGCGAAATCCTAAGAGCCCAAAAACTTTAGACAGCAGAACGAAGATAAGAAGAATATGCGACAACAAAGAGGTAATATTGCACGTGGCGAAAATACTGTTTATAGCACTTCTCACCCGTCTGCCAACGACATCAATCACCTCGCCAGCTTTTGGTGCAGCGTGGCGTCATCAAGCCCGCGTAGACGCAGACAGCGCTGGAACAACCGTCGATCGATCGGGTGCTGCACTCGGCTCGCCAGGTGTTGACCAGCGACGAGCGCCTTGACCGTCCGCGCAACAAGCCGCTGCTTGTGCACGTTGATCAGCGGCTCAAGATGCATGGACAGTGGAAGCTCAGGGAGCGCATCGAACACCTCCGGGTGCGCCGGCGCCGAAAAGTTCCCCGATTCCGGGTCGGTGCTGACCAGCTCTGTCGGCGCGGTAGGATCGATCAGGTCTGGGAGGCGATTGACTCGCTGTAGCGGTGCGAGGTAGATTCCTAGGAGCACGTTGTCAGAACCCTGAACAATATTTTAAATGGAGGAAACACACCGAGGAAGGGCACGCCAGTCGCGGGCTTCCCGATGTCGGTCAGTTTCCCGCGTGTTGAGCTACGCACGGAGGACGCTTCTTCAGAGGCGCCAGCTGCGAGCTTGGGGTCAGTCAGCCGGGAGACCGCCCAGCGGATGTGCTTGAAATCGTCCGTGGGATCTGTGAGGACCGTAAGGTCCTTCAGAATTCGGAGGTCATGGACGCCCAGGGGTTCCCACCCTCGTTTCATCGCGCGCGACACCCAATCGCTCCGCAAGCCAGCGACGATCGCCATAACCGAGCTGAAGTTGTTCATCTGGTAGCATTTCTGCAAAATAAAAATAAAAATAGTCGGTGAGGACGATAGATAGAGATAATGCGCCAAAATTTAGCGCACCCAAGCAACACGGATGAATCTGGAAACGACCGGGAGACGGTGCTCAAACGACGTATCCACAATTTCAGAGATGACGAATTTCGTAACGAGGTTGAACCGCGCGCGGGCAGCAACCAGGGCGCTTGTGTGGTAGCCCTCCACGCCCTGGGCCTTCCAACGCGCCCGGTCCTTGAGGAACTGTCCCCAGTCGAGCACGTTCGCCACCTGTGCAGCCTCCGACCCGCGCCAGTCGTCCGACACCAGTTCCTCGAACTTGATAGCGAGGAACAGCTCGCGGTCGATCATCGTGAAGTGGACCGCGAGCGAAAGCGTGTGGAACGAGAGCACCCACGAGCGGTGGTAGTCCGCCGGTCCATACATCGTGGGAAGACGCGCAGGGGTGGAGGGTAGCTTGGCGACGACCATCGGAGTAGGATTAGGCGCCATCAGCCGTCCACGGAGGATCTCGGGGGGAACCGCATCCTCAACCACAGGCTTCTTGTCCTCTGCGGAACGCATCGCGGCCGGAGAAACTGATCCTGGCTGCGGGGTCTGGCTAGACACGGGGGTTGTGTTATCCACTAGTTGTCCGAACGACGATACGTGCCGGACCGAGGCCGGAGAGCCGGGGCGTGACGGCGACGACACGGCGCTTAATAGCGTAGACCCACGCCGTCCCATGTCATCTTCGGTCCCGGCTACGCTTGGCGCATCTTCATCATCGGAGAGGAAGCGAGGGGCCTCATCACCGTAGTCACCAGCCGCAAGACGCTCCCGCATCGTCTTGACCCAATTATCTACCTTGGTTTCCTTCGCGCGTTGTTTCTTGCGGTTCATCTGGCCCTCGAGGCGGCGCAGAGCGTCCTCGACATCACCCTCGTCCTCATCATCGCTCAGAGAGTCGATTAGCGCATTCACCTGCCACTGCTGAATGGTGTTTCCGAGCACACCTTCACCGGACACGGCACTGGATCGGCGCGAATTGGACGCGCTGGGAGCCGATCCGTCCTGCGAGGCAAATCCCATCGACGACACGCTCTCTCGATTTCGATTCACGAATTCGAAAGCCCGTCGGAGCGGCAGGCGCCGTGGCGGCTTCTTCGGCCCAGCCTGCGCCACGCGTCGCTCCGACGTGTCCGACGACGTGTCGGAAAGATCGAGATCGTCAATCGAGACAACATCCAGCTGCCAGGATCGGTCCAGTGCCGAGCGGTCGGCGTAGAAGGCTGCTTGGGGAGGGACCGGCACGCCATAACTCGAGGAAGAGCTCGTCGAGCTCGTCGAGGACCGGCTACTCAGTTTCCCACGCAGAGAGACCTCGACAGGTGGGATCGTGTTCGTCAATACGGCATCGCGCACAAGCCCAGCCTCAAGAGCAGCGAGGGAATTATTGGAGGTCGATGCACTGGGCGGGACAGAGTCTGGTTCAGGAGAGCCGGCGGTGGCCACCGTGATGGCTGGTGGGGGAGTAGGGGGGGTAGGATGAAGGAGATCTAGAGACGGCAGTGGATCCAGAGGCGCGAGAAGAGGTATTACGGGCGGGAGTGCCTGAGGAGTGGGTTTCGCTATATTGCAGCGCATCTTGGCCACGTTGGAGTATTGTTCCGGCCCAGAGCGTACGTCTCCTTCGGAATGCAATTCCATATCGAACGCCGAGACTGCGTCGGAACGTCCTGAATCTTCTGCGAACCGCAAGCCAGAGTTCAGCGCGCGCTTCCAGCGGCCGAGCCTGCCCACGGTATTCGCAAACGCTCGCGATAACGCACTTGAGGGGTGCACAGGAAGAGGGAGCGTCGGCGGCACATTCGCCGACAACGACGGACGGTGTTCCATAATCGCGCGGTGCAGGGGCTGCTGAATCACAGCTGCCCCGTCAGCACCGGCCGTACCTTTGGCATTCCCAAAACCCCCATTGTTGAGCAGCGCGGGCTCCGCAACGAAGTCCAAGTCTAGGTCCTCGTCGTTACCCGAGGATGACCTCCGTGCGGCTCCATTTGGGGTGCCAGTTCCGCTGCTTGGTTTGGAGATCGACGCTCGCGGGCGTTGTAAATGCACCTCCTTGGCGTCTCGGGCGACCGACACCAACTTACGTACGATACTCTACGTCACACCTATCGTCAGAGCAAGGCAACGCCGAGATCGGACCGCGGTGTCTCACCATCGCATCGGTGTGCTTTTGCAATATCGGGTCCCGTCGAAGAGTATTTAGCCAGCTCGCCAACATAAGGCGGAGCTCGCGGTTAGGCACAAAATCCACAGCGAAGAAAGTCAACAACCAATACCGGATCGCGACGAATGTCCGGACGCGGACAACTCGGCGCACCATGTCGTCCCCACCGTCCGCACTACGTCCGAGCGCCCAATGAAAGCGACATATCAACAAGTGGCAGAGATCGAGGGCCGTGATGTAGGAGCGGTAAGTGAGGAAAAAAACTAGCAGTTCGTCGTAGTCAAGAGCACTCGTGAGTTGGGCCAGCCACCGCTCGATTGTCGCAGCCACGAGCACGCGCTCGCGCTCAGACCCGTCGGTAGTTACCAAGTGCACAAACTCACCACTATTCCGCCGCGATGTCTGTGAGCCATCTGCCTGGGGCTCCAGCGAGACCGTTCCCCAGATAGCGAATCGCGGGTCATTGCGCGGCGCGGCGCTGTCGTCTGTGAGCGTCATCTTGATCACAGTCGTCTCTGAGTCTTCGAGGAGTCGCTCCAGCACAGGTAGGCCGCGGTATGTTTGCAACACGTCAAACACTTCGGTGGAGTAGCGAGTGTGTATCATAGTCTCGTACGTTAGACGGTACGTGGGATCAGGGAGATTGGCCGTTGGGGAGGGAGGTAAGGGCGAAAGAATCGGAGATGATGGGAAGAACTCCACATCTTGTTCTTCAGACACAAAAAACAACGAACTAATGTCCTGGTCATCGGATGGGCCTAGTCCTGGGGGTAGGGAAGGGGCTTCGTCCGCAACTGGCGATACACCGACGACCGGTGAGCTAATGGGAGGCAGGCTGCTCGGGATTGCTACTCTGAGCGGTGGCTCTGCCCTAGCTGTCATCCCCGACTCAAAAGACTGCATCTCTCGCAACAGGGGGACGTGCAAATAGCCTTCTGGTGACCTTGCGGGCGTGGGCGAGTCAAACAAGACTCCTGATCCGAACGGATTGAACGGCCCGGGACCAGGGGAAACCTCCGAGCCATGTGAATGCGAACGAGAACGCGAACTGATAGGAGATGACGGTCCGCTCTCCATACCCCAGCGCATGACATCCGCAAAACCATCACGTATCAGCGGTTGGGAGTACAGAGCGGGCACCGGTCCGCTGGGCGGAGAGTAAACTGGTAGGCGCGGAAGGTCTGCTGCTGTGACACTTTGTGAATGACCGCGCGCAGGTGGCGGTTGCGGTGGAACGGGGTCGGCGGAAATTTGAGGATTCGAACGTGCCTTGCGGAGCTTACGCAATGGCGGGGAGCGCATGTTTGCCGCTGCCTCGCTGCTACGCACGGTGCCGCTAGGAAATATGGTAGCTGGGAGAAGTGCGTGCATGCTCATCCGGCTCTTGCGAGACGAATTGCGCTCTGCGGTGGTGCCATATGACTTACGACGCGTCTGTCCCTGCCGCCCTTCAGGGGACGAAGGAGATTGTTCGAGTTGCATAGTTGTACGATGTTCTGCGTCTGCTGCTGGGGCAGACTGATCACGGTGCCTGAGGCGCAGCAGTGATAGTCAGCTCTCCCATGAGATTGAAAGTGTGTGTGCACGTACCCGACACGGTACATTTGTTTTCCGTGCTGATTGACGAATGCGGTAATGGCATATGGCGAGCGGAGTTCCTTGTTGACTTTGAGAAGGCGATCATACCGTTTCTTCAACTCACGCGCCGCCTGCCCAGATGATGTCTCCACGAAAGAGCCATCGGCTATGCCGTAGGAGCAACAAGACCAAATCAGTAAGAAAGATAAAGAACGTGGGAACGAGATTAATTGAGGACTAGACGTCCCAAGTGTTCACGTGCCGCGCTCCGTATAGATAATTTGACGTGAGTGAAACGGGTGGCCGAAAAAGGAAGCCTCAGTTGCCACAGGAAGCGTGATAGAGCGCGATACGCTTCAACACAGAAACACAAGAAACAAGAGGAGATAAGGTGCAGCAATGCACCCCAATTCCGCGACGCAAAGGCGTCCAAAGTGTAGGGCGAGGTGCGCGGTACATGGGTCACGGAGGGACAGGGAGCGGTATAGAAAGTCTAGCACAAAAACTTACGTGCAATTGAAATGTCGGCGGACGCAATCTCTGGTGGGAGATCAAAGTCCATGCCGCCTTCATCCTCACTCACGCCAGAATAGGCAAAGGAGGTCTGAGAGAGATTCGCGGAGGGGGTGGGGATGGGAAGACGGAGATGGCTGGAATTAGTAGGAGGGGAGGAGCTAGGATTGGTTGGATCGGAGGGTGGACTGTCGGGTGCGAGTGAAGAGGGGCGGGTAGGAGCGGTGGGTAATTGTTGTGAGAGGACTGGGGTGGAAACATGAGATGTGTCGTCGTCGTCTGAAATGAGAAGATCTGGTGGCTGAGACATGGCAATGGATGACGTGTGGCGTTGCGAGAGTGGTCGAGAGCACAGGATAAGCGACAAAAATAGCGGTCTAGCAAAGCATAAAGAATGGAAAAGCGTTCAATCGTCTGTCGTCCTTTCGGTGGTCGTCGATATTTTTCAAAACATGCGAGGGGCTGACGTAGAAAGAATCATGCCCTAGCGTTCAGTCCTCTCAAAAATTGAGCTGAAAACCTGACACGAGCGTCGATGGGGACTCACGAGGATTGGCGAGTTGGTGGATGGACGCCTCTTCAGGTTGCCGATTCGAGACCAGTCCAGAGAAACAATTAGGACCACGCATGACTAAGCGTCACATCCTTAATAACGCGTGACCAGACGCGACTTTCTCCGTCACACCTCTGCAACACCTCCGAGTCATCAACGGCCTCATCCCTAGGCCTCATCGTTCGTTGCGTATCTAATATCCCTTCGCGACACGCACGACATGTCGATCGTTACGATCAGAGTACGGTTTTGTGCATCATCTCTCTTATTACACGACTCACTGTCGTCCTTTCAGAATGTCGAGTTTCTCAACAACCCTGCGCGCTTTCTGGATCCCTACCATTTCCGCGTCACTTTTGAGTGTATTGCTGCTCTCAAGGAAGGTGCGTTGCGTGGTTCGTATTCAAAGAGTCCCTGGTGCTATTCGGTCCTTCATTTTCAGATATCGAGTGGCGCCTCATTTACGTTGCTTCGCCTGGCAATGCAGAGCTCGACCAGGAACTAGATGATTGCCTGGTCGGTCCTGTACCCGTCGGTGTCAATGCTTTCGAGTTTGAGGGCTCCCCACCATCAGCACAAAGCATCCCACCAGAGGACGTGCTCGGTGTCGCAGCCCTCATCTTGACTGGATCATATCGGGACCAAGAGTTCGTCCGCGTGGGGTATTATCAAAACACAGAATATGACAACGAGGAGATGAAACTGGCACCCCCGGAAAAAATCCAATTTGAGAAGTTAGTGAGGGATATCAGCGCAAAGCCGAGGGTGACGAGATTCCAAATAAAGTGGTATGTGAAGTGCGCATCGCATTGCAGTCCAGTCGTGCTGAAGTGTGATGACAGGGACGTTTCACCACAACCTGAGACAGTAACAGCAGCCGGTGCGGCAAATTCAGCGGCTGTTCCCTCTGCAAACGACCTCGAAGGGGATGATGCAACGACCGAGCAACAATCAAATGGAACGTTTACCTCATAGTGCCTACTGCCTAGCCATGTGCGTCCAGCTTGTGCTGGGGTCCGCTCTTTTGTAACTGTAGATTATCTCATCTCATAAACTGTGTGTATTTATTACCCGATACCTGGTGCGGAAGGAAGTTCGGAAACCGTCACATGGTCAGCGTGAGCGGAACTTATGCGGAGGGGCGTCAGCAATGACAGGATCGATGATGTCACTTTTCACGTGTTGGTGGTCACGACCCCCTCCTTACGATCGGCTTCATAAACCTCGCCATAGGCGCATTGCGGTGGCACCATTTCCGCACTTCCCAACTCACCAACCCACCATGGCGGAAAATTGGAAAGACGACATATCTCTCAAGGTCCGATAATCTTCTTCTCGCAGAATCCTTGCTCAATCAATTGAACCACAGGTCATCAACGTGCTGGTGTATTTGTTGTTCCTTGGCTCCAACATTTCCACCATCTTCGTCCCCAGCGACATATACTTCAAAGGCAAAGAAACATATATTACGCCCTCCCCATGGGCCTTCCTCATCTGGTCCGTGTGTTCCGCAGCATATAGCACACGTGCTTTAACTTGTTCTACAGGTCACTCATCCACCTCCTCTTGTTGGGCACCGTCGTCTACCAGTTTACCCCTGACGGGAAGAAGGTCATCATCGACGGAATCTCCTGGCGTTTCCCTCTTTTGGGAATACTCAATGCCATATATGTGAACCTTTGGGCGTCCAAGCAATATGTACTCGGTGCGTCGGGACGTTACTCGGGCAATTTTATGCATGTTGACACGAGGCGCACAGCATTCGTATTGGCCCTTCTCGTCAGCTCCGCCGTGACAGTGCGTGACCCCTATAGCTTCCGTCTACTGCGTGCCATCGCTGACGGCTCAATGTAGCACATCTACTATGTCGTCAAGAAATCCCATAGTCCCACAAATCTCGCGGACGAGCTCTTTGTCCACCTTCCGTTCTCACTCTACCACGGTTGGACGACTATCCTCGTTGTACTCACCGCCTTTGAGGCTTTCGGTACGAACGCGTGGAACCACCCTCCTGGCGTTTGGACGAAGGTTTTTGTCTTCCTCGGGCTGTAAGTTACTGTTTTCGCGTCCTCCAACACTCTTGTTCACGATTTTCTATTTCAAGATTCTTCTTCGAAGCCACTGCTGCGGCATATGCGTTCTCAACTCCCGAAGGCGATCTCCCTGCTGCGATCGCGATCACGTGGTCACTCTTTGCAATCTTCGACCGCCAGCACTCGCCGTTCATCCATTGGTCCGCACTCGTGTTTGCCCTTCTGTCCCTCATTTGGGTCCTCAAGGGAGCCGTCGGACTTCTCACCTCGTGGCGCCGTGGAGGAATAGTTCTTGAAGATGAAGAACGTGCCCCACTCACCCGTTAAACTTCTGATAGCCGTGTATCTGAAAGCCTGTGATGTTCTGAACTGTCTGTGTTTATGTAACATGTCAACCTAAGCGTTCCAACCCATTCCAATCAAATGTTAGCTGTTGTTCCCATATAATTCGCGTGCCATGAGAGATTCGACGCGCTGTTCACGTGACTCCGTTTGTTCGTCCGTTGCCGTAACACAGCGGAGCATGAATCAGTCGTTCCTTGGTACCGAACTCTCATCATCTTTCCGTCGCGTCTTCTCTCCTGCGTGTCCATCGCACCCGTTGTTCCTATTTACTCACCGGACACCGCATCAAACTCACATCGGACCTTGCTTCATTTCCCCTTGTCAGGTGAGGCACCCGCGCCTCCCTAACTTAGTTCCGTCCGAACACCTCATGTCTAACCCCTGAATTGCAGTTCGGCATCAGTAACATTCCAAGCCATGCCACCAAAAGGCGCGAAAGGCGGAAAGTCTAAAGCTGGCGAGGTTCCCACAAATGAGGTCAAAGGCTTCCAGACCCGCAGCGCGAAAGCCGGCCTTCAGGTCTGCCACCTTGCTCTCGCGCGCTCTGTACCAGGTGCTGATCGTGCGCCCGCCGTGCTTCTAGTTCCCCGTTGGCCGTATCCACAGATATCTGAAACAGCGCACTCAGAACAACGTCCGCATCGGCGCGAAGGCCGCCGTCTACACCTCGGCTATCCTCGAATACCTCACCGCCGAGGTCTTGGAACTAGCAGGTCCGTCGCGTGCTCTCCTCTCCTCTTCTCCCTGTGCTTATGCATCTCGTGTGATCAAGGCAATGCATCAAAAGATCTACGCGTCAAGCGTATCACACCACGGCATCTACAACTCGCTATTCGGGGAGACGAGGAGCTCGACACACTCGTGCGAGCGACGATCGCTGGTGGTGGCGTCATGCCGTTCATTCATAAGAGCCTGACTGCTGGCAAGATGATCAAGAAGCCGGAAGGGGCACCGGCTGCGTAATGTGCGCAACGGTGATTTCGTGGTTAGATGTGGGAATGGCGGAACATTAGGTTACTTTTCAATGCGACTCGGACGCCTTGAGGATACCGTTGTATCTCTATATTTACATTTTGTGTTTTCTTGTCTTTGTCCTAGGCTCGTTGACGTGTCGCGTTCGCTCTTTTGCGTGGAATCAGTTCCAATCCAAAGCGAAACGCCAAAGTCTGTGGCAATTGCTGTGGCGCTAAAACTACTCACAACAAGCGGGTCACTGCTTATTGCTCTTGTTAACCTCTAATTTGAATCAGGGCTCTACTACAAGTGAGAACCACCAACGCCCCGTGGGACAGGCAATCGGTTGGATCGGAGCGCGGTTGTGCTGCAGTTCTTTCAAATTTTCCGCAACTTGGTTTTCAGTGTAGCAAGCTTCACCGCTGCTCTCGTCCTGTCCCAGGCCTTATTCCTTATTAAGTGATGAGAGAGACAGTTCCACGAATCACTGTAACACCCGCCACTCTCCAGCAACTTGAGGTCTGATCGCTGCTGCGACAGTGTTCTCGACTTTGACAATGAAGCACTGTACTGTAATTAAAATGACGACACGGGACAGTTATACGGGTATTGACAAGAATTCGGAAGGACTACACAGTATTCTACACACGATTTCGCTACAAAAATAAAGGACTAATGGGTTCCGGTGAATCGCTGTAGAAAGGGTCAATGTACCGTAAACAAGGGGGATAATTGTCACTTACATAGCGTCGACAAGCCAACTATAACCCCGTCTCGTTCGTTCGTCGCGCAGCGTGTTGGGAGAGCAATCGTACAATCTCCTGCCGTTTTGGGCCATCGGCTACATCGGATGCGGTCTTTCCACTGAGGTCGCACAGCTGCGCATCCGCGCCGTGGTCTAACAAGAGTTGTACAACGTCTGGATGTCCTCCTCCTATCGAACCCTTTGATGCTTGGTGTAATGGGGTCGATCCGCCGTTATTCTGGGAATTGACCTCCGCATTGCGCTCGAGTAGTATCCGAGAAGCCTCAAGATGACCGTATGACGCTGCAAAATGCAGCGCAGTGTCTCCCTTGTTGTTGCGGACATGCGGATCCGCATTGTGGTCCAGCAAAAACCGCACAACATCGTTTCCATTCATCGATGCCAACATAAGTGGAGTATATCCGCTGAACGTTCGGGCGTCGACCTTCGCATTGTGCTCGAGTAGTATCCGAGCGACCTCGACGTGCCCGTGCATGGCTGCGAAGAGCAGTGGGGTCTGGTCGTGCTTGTCCTGGGAGTTCGTGTCCGCACCACAGTCGAGCAGCCACTTTGCGGCAGCGAGGCGTCCGTATTGCGATACAAGGTGAAGTGGAGTCTTCTCGTGCTCATTGAGGGCATTCACGTCAGCACCGCGCTCTCTAAGCAGCTGGGCGACCTCGATGTGGCCGCTGAACAGCGTGGCATGAAGCGGAGTCCCATGGCGGCCGACCTGAGCATTTACGTGCTGTGGATGTTTGTCAATGAGGCGTTTTACGAGTCCGTGGAATCCACAGAGTGCAGCATAGTATAAGGGAGATGCTGAGGTCAGCGTAGCATTCCTCGGCCTGGCCACGTCTATGTCATGTATTTGGACCCACGTTCGAAAATACGGCTTGTCCATGTCGAAGAAATAATCCATTGCATCCTTTATGCGCATTTCCGCATTCCCGACCTGGGCATGCCCGACCCAAAATTGGGCAGCATATCGAGTAAGAGGAGTATTCTCGACACTGTCCTCAGTGTGACTATCCGGGCAGAGTAGGACGCCGAGACACGCCTGGGCAAGAATCATGTGCGAAGGTTCAGTGGGGATATGGAACTGGGACACCTCTTCTGTGCAACACGCGAGGCGAGCCGATGTCAGGAATTCCTTTACGGAGAAATGCGAGAACTGGACAACCCGCGAGCCTTTGTCGATGATCACCGTAACCAAACTGGAACACGCTGACAGTACCGCCTCTTCTTGGTCCTCCCACCGCAAATCCACGTTCAACTTCGGGATCCCTCCGCCATTCAGCTCAATTGCTAGCAGCTCCGCAAGCTCCTCGACTCGAAGTGGTCGAGAAGCCACGGTGAGACATTGCAAAAGTCGAAGCGAATGCTCCCGGTTCGCGTTGTTGATCTCCTTCAGGATCCGCTCGTATGTCTCGTCCAGTGATTTAGGTAATTCCTCGAGGGTGCGACGCACATTGGCCGGAAAGCAGTACCGAAGAACCTCCAATTGGCAATAAACCCACCGAAACCTGTGTAAGAGCGTGAGAACGTGAGACGACCGTAAGCACTCAAAAATATCCCTACATGCCGTCCGCTTTCTCTGCGAGTTTCTCGATAACCATATCCTTTTCTTCATCTCGCCATCTCTTCATCCTTCTGTCTGACCGAACAACATCCGTAATGTATCTCTTAATGTCCTGTGTCTGTCCGCTGTCGTCGTGGAGAGATACGTCTTGAGTCGCCAAAGGCTTGAGCGCGGTACGGATGTCATACTCGGGACGACTTGTGACACATAGCCGCAGAGTTGGAAGGCGAAGCTTGACAAGTTCATCCACGAGGTCCAGTAACATTTCACGCGGCGACGGCAATCCAGTACCGTACGGACACTCGTCAAGAGCGTCCAGGATGAGATAGATTGGCACTGGTCCTGCGGTCGTCAGCATATACTTGAGGCATTGTGAAAGTGATTCGTCGGTTGGTTGTTCCGAGCCTTGTTTGTGTGCGGAGTACAAGGAGAAAAGAGCGTCACAGAATATATCTGATTGATCGGAGAGTTGGACAAGAAGGGAGGATATCAGAGCGCGGGTGTCCTGCTTTGCTTTGTCCTTGAAATCGAAGTAAAAATAGGCCAAGAAAGCCGATCTGGCGTTGGACAAGGGTTTGATATCGCGGATGATCGCAGAGCTAGTTGATGATATAAGTTCAATTAAGACGCAGCTCGGCGGGGGTAGCACACCTAAGAATACTCTTCCCAGAACCGGCTATGAGTCCAGGAGTCGTTAGTTGGAATTAAGACTTAGATGGTGACGGAAATGTACGTTTTCCGTGAATCCATAACAGAGAACCAGATGCTTTCCAATTTGCGAGGGTGTTCCCTTTGGTGCACCATTCCGCGGTACCCTCGTGATGAGCACCGGAAGCAGTGTTGTAATTCACAGACGGGTCGGGGGGCGCGATCCATTTTCGAAGGTCCTTGCGTAACTCGTTCCCTGTGAGAGAAGTCAAGTTTCGCGATCGACTGAGGTTAGAAGATGACGAACGATTCAGGTCGCTGACTTGATTGACTACTTGTTGAATCGCTACTCCGTTTTCCCTTATACCTGACAGAGTAAAAGGCTGGGGTCAGATTGGGCGCCGGTTAACGCAGGTATAACTCACCATGAGTGATCGAATCAACCTTGCTGTCGACGCTCCGCGCGATCACCAGGGCTTCTACTCCGGCCATGCGAGCCTCCTCTTGTGTCAATTTGTCTAGCCGCTGAAGGGCGTCCTCGACATCCTTCCTTCCAATCAACTTCTTAAGATACCTCACTATATGATCGTCGGTATTTAGGGACATATCAAACAGGAAGGACGTACTTGTTCGCCCCTGCCTGATCTCTTTAGTCACGATCCCAAGGATCGAGATTACCTCAACCATGATCTTTACGATAATGTCTGTCATAGCTGCGGTCGGCCGAATATCGATATATTTTTCAAGACGCATAAAAAAGTATTCCATGCGGCCAAACAGGTCTACAAGAGCATCTTGGCTAGCGCGGACGTCCTTGACGGCCTAAGAGATAGGGATATCAACAGGACACAAACGTCGGATCAAGGGAGATACTCACTTGGAGGAGGACACCAATCCCAGTAAAAATGGCTTTCGCGGGTGGGAATGTCTGTAGTCATACACGTCAGAGGGTAGATCTCAAGTTGCTGAATATATCACTACTCACCAGCCCGGCACCCTCACCGAGGGTCGCAGAGAAAGCGTACAGTACATTTACAGTGGGATCCAGCCACTTTGTTAGCTTTTCATCTGCGATTTGAGATTGATCGAACGCCTGTACTTGAGCCCTTAGCACGGCGAGAATGGCACTGGGAGAGTCGCAGGATCGGAGCTGGATGGCTAGGGGATGGGAGACAATGTCCTTCTTCGTCTGCTTGTTGTACCCTTCTAAAGCAGCTCCGAAGATGGTCTCAAAGTTTGCAGAAGACGTGGAGGTACTCGACGGAATGTGGGACATGGTGCTAGTCGAAGGAGCCTGGATGCTTGGATAACAGGAAGATTGTGCCGGGAAGGGCAGGTAAAGGGCACTAGCCTGAGTTTGCACAGCACCCGAAGTTGGCACGCCTCGTGTGCAACGGATAGCCGCCCTGATATTCCCAGGGAGCCAGCCACCACGAACTTACAGTGGACGCGCACACTGGCACACAATAACGTTCACCGCGGCCAGCTCGAGGTGCAATAGATTGGTAAGAATGAATGAAACATAGATTCGATCATCGCTTCGAGTCTAGGACAGGTGCGAGTGTAAATACTCGAGCCGCCTTTACGAAAAGCCTGCCGTGCCAGTGGTGCCCGTCTTCAAGTTGGTGCGCCAGTTTGCGAGCCGTGACAGTCTAGCCTAAGGGCTGGTTCTCCTTGAAATAGGTCATTCTTGCGAGATCATTAGTGCGTCATAGTGGCGGGACCACGCAGACTAGCATCGGTTTAATGATGACCTCAGAGTCGGAGGTTCATATAACGTTCGTACGGTACCGATTGGACTCCTCAGGCTCACATGGCAAGAGTTTATATTGTCTATGCAATGACAGTTGAAAATATATGCCCCTAATACACGACGCAACTAATTTCGAGGGGCGAATGAGTAACTCTGTGTTAGACATTCTGGCTCGAGGAGATGTCTATCGTTGATGGTGCCTTCCAACTTGAAAGTAAACGGGGATTATATCGACATACTCCTCATCGCCAATGAGAGCCATCAATAGTTCCCAATGTCGTTACCCCGACGAACAATAGCCCATCTGCGTTCAGGCGACCTGCCTCCTCGAGCGCCCGATCATCCGCTGTGCTCAAGCGTGGCGCACCGCTGCCAGCTTCCGTGGCTTTCCCAGAGCTACTCTGGTTCCCGTGCTGCTGATTCTAGCAAGTTTGGTACGGCGCCCGGCGCCCGGCGTGCGTGGACATTGCGCAGGTCGCTATTCCCCGAGAAAACGAGCTGCGCCGTGCACGTGGGAGAGCTAGATGTAGCGCGGTCAGGTTCGCATTCAGGTTCGTCATGGCTGCGAACGGGATGTTGCTGTTGCAATCTCGGCGGCGGCGGCGCTTCTGCGTTTTCCGTCTTCGTCTTCGTCTCCGCTGCGCCGGTCCGGTTTTTTCGTTCTGCATTTTCTGTGCCAGGAAGATCCGCACCAGCCTTGGGCATGATCCTTGTGACGAACTGATTAACCACCGATGATATAGGACGGAACGGTTGAGAAAGGGGGGCTCACGCATACCCGAGGGCATCTGCCAATCACATCAGTCGGCTAGGCTCTCCTAGCAGCCTGTCGAGAACCTCCGCATTGTTCACACAAGCGACGGTCATGGCGGTCGCCGATGTGTCGTCCCAGGCGCCGGTCTGCCTGGGTAGACGATCACCGTGCGTGCATTTGACCCGCGATTGCGCGATGCGCGCCATGATCGGCCCATAACCCTCGAACCTGGGCGCTTAGCCGGAAACACTACCTACTTGGTCTCAGCGGGACAAGTAAGCGAGGAGGGATGTACTATTCTTAATCTCAGCTTTGAGTAGATCTATGCACGCACATGAGTCATCTTCGGGATTGTGCCGCCACACCCGTGATCCTGTATATTGCGGCCGGGTCACTCGCGTGTAAGCCGTGTCAGTCCCGGCTTGAGAGGTCGACCGCGCGGGTGGTAGAAGTGTATCGCAGTGCCGATGCAACGTAGGTACGAAACATGTAGATCTGATTCGAGCGACCGGCCCAGCAGGATTGTAGAAGAGTTTATGAGCGCGTGAAGATGCATCTGCACGTCAGAGAGCGCCATTGTTACAGAGTCAAGTGTGCTGCTGGGATCCCGGAAAAACTTGGATTGCGGTCAATTACGGGAATCACAGATCACTGGCAAACTTACCAGGTGAAATAGTCGGTGATTGGACTCGGCGGCTTAACAACGATCATATACGACCGTCCCCGAGTCAAAGTCGATAAAACAATCCCGGGTAACTGTAGCACATTGTCGTCATATTCATGCAGTGGAAAATCTTTAGTGAATGGCACGGCGTAGGAACTCGAATGTGCACCATTCTAGCTAATCGTATAGACCGTTTGGGGACCCTCTGCATCTGCTGCAACTTGTGATGTCTCTATTAATCATTGCTGACTTTGAAACACATCCGCAAGACAAGAAGCGGGGCCGTCATTCTCGATCATTGGTCTGTAGTCGAAAGGTACTGAGTAAGGTTCTTATTCTGCATGCGCCCGGCTGCGGTGCAAATAAACGATGAGAGAGAAACGAGGAAAAGACACGAACTGGAAATGTGCTCCTGTATGCGTCTCTTCTCCTCTCCATTGACAGGTCTGGGAAAACGAGTTAAAGACGGAGTGAATGGAGGTCGTGTTGCTCGTGGGAAAGGTGCTTGTGATGAACCCAATGCCGACATGGAGAGCTTCACCTTGTAGATAAGGGCCAAGGTGGGAAGATGTCGGAGGGAGGACGTAGATGTCAAACCGGAGAAGAGAAGGATGTCAAGTTCTTGTATGCGTGTTTTTCGAAACAATGAGCACGAATGGCTCGACCGTGCCAGTGGGGGAGGGACAGTCGCCAGTACTCTGATCGAGCCTGAGCTCGATAGCGTGACATCGGGTATGACTATGATGTGAAGGACAAGGTTGGGGACATGTTAATACGCGAAAAGAGGAAAAGACGAGAGACTCGTACGTTGACTCCCACTCCATCTTCGAATTAGACTTAGAATATGACGGCGGGAGAGTTGCCTATGTAGACTCAGTGCGATCATTCGAGAGAAGTTAGCGGGTGAGACGATAGTAGTAGTTATGCAGCACCATGTCGGAAGAGTTATTTGTCTACCTTCCGTGGTTCACACGCACAGAACTCTCCAGGCAAAGTCTGCTACAAGATCATATCGACGCGGTGTTGCGCGGTGTTGAGCGCGGTGTTGACCGTTGACCCCCGATCTGGAATCTGTCACAAGACTCACAACAGGATGATTACATAAGCAATTCCTTCATCCTACTGGATTCCCGAATACTCATCATCTTTCCTTCAGTTCGCGTTCCCGACGTGTCCGTCACACCGCCGGTTGATCATATTGACTCACCGGACACCGCACCAAACTCACATCGCACCTTTCTATATTTCCCCGTGTCGGGCGAGGCACCCACGCCTTCCAATTCCGTCCGAATGTCTCATGTGTAATCCCTGACCACAGCCCGGCGTCAACATTCCAAGCCATGCCACTAGAAGGTGCGAAAGTCGGGAAGTCCAGAGTTGGTAAGGCTCCCACAATCGAGGTCGAAGGCTTCCAGACCCGCGGTGGCGGCGCGAAACTTGAAGCCGGCCTTCGGGTCTGCCTCTTTTAACCTTCACCTTGTTCTCGCGCTCTCCGCACCAGCTGCTGGTCGCGCGGTCATCGGTCTTCTGGTTCCCCGTTGGTCGTATCCACGATACCTGAAACAGCGCACTCAGAACAACGTTCTCACGGCGCGAAGGCGCCGTCTACACCTCGGCTATCCTTGAATACCTTACTGTCGAGGTCTTGAAACTAGCAGGTCCGTCGCGTGCTCTCCTCTCTCTTCTTCTCCGTGTATTTACGCATCTCGCGATCAAGGCAATGCATCAAAAGATCTACGCGTCAAGCGTATCGCACCACGGCATCTACAACTTGCTATTCGGGGAGACGAAGAGCCGGACACGCTCGTGCGAGCGACGATCGCCGGTGGTGGGGTCATGCCGTTCATTCATAAGAGCCTGACTGCTGGGAAGATGATTAAGAAGCCGGAAGGGGCACCGGCGGCGTAATGTGCGCAACGGTGATTTCGTGGTTAGATGGTAACCTTTTCAATGCGACTCGGACGCCCTGGGGATACCGTTGTATCTCTATATTTACATTTTGTGTTTTTTTGTCTTTGTGCTAGGCTCGTTGACGTGTCGCGTTCGCTCTTTTGCGTGGAATCAGTTCTAATCCAAAGCGAAGCGCCAAAGTCTGTGGCGGCGCTAAAACTACTTACAATAAGCGGGTCACTGCTTATTGCTCTTGTTAACCCCTAATTTGAATCTGGGCTCTACTACAAGTGAGAACCACCAACGCCCGGTGGGACTGGCAATCGGTTGGATCGGAGCGCGGTTGTGCTGAGTTCTTTCAAATTTTCCGCAACTTGGCTTTCAGTGTAGCAAGCTTCACCGCTGCTCTCATCTCAAGAGGATGTCCTGTCCTTATTCCTTATTAAGTGATGAGAGAGACAGTTCCACGAATCACTGTAACACCCGCCACTCTCCAACAACTTGAGGTCTGATCGCTGCTGCGACAGTGTTCTCGACTTTGACAATGAAGCACTGTACTGTAATTAAAATGACGACACGGGACAGTTATACGGATATTGACAAGAATTCGGAAGGACTACACAGTATTCTACACACGATTTCGCTACAAAATAAGGACTAATGGGTTCCAGTGAATCGCTGTAGAAAGGCTCAATGTACCGTAAACAAGCGGGATAATCGTCACTTACATAGGTCGACAAGTCAACTATAACTCCGTCTCGTTCGTTCGTCGTGCAGCGTGTTGGGAGAGCAATCGTACAATTTCCTGCCGTTTTGGGCCATCGGCTACATCGGATGCGGTCTTTCCACTGAGGTCGCACAGCTGCGCATCCGCGCCGTGGTCTAACAAGAGTTGTACAACGTCTGGATATCCTTCTCCTATCGAACCCTTTGATGCTCGGTGTAATGGGGTCGATCCATCGTTATTCTGGGGATTGACCTCCGCATTGCGCTCGAGTAGTATCCGAGAAGCCTCAAGACGACCGTACCACGCTGCGAAATGTAGCGCAGTGTCTCCATTGTTGTCGCGGACATGCACATCCGCATTGTGGTCCAGCAAAATCTGCAAAGCATCGTTTCTGTTCGTCGATGCCAATATTAGTGGAGTATCTCCGTCGAATGTTCGGGCGTCGACCTCCGCATTGTGCTCGAGTAGTATCCGAGCGATCTCGAGGTGCCCGCGTGAGGCTGCGTGGAGCAGTGGGGTCTGGCCGTGCATGTCCTGGGAGTTCGCGTCCGCACCACAGTCGGCAAGTAGCCACTTTGCGGCAGCGAGGCGTCCGTTTCGCGACACAGTGTGAAGTGGAGTCATCTCGTACTCATTGAGGGCATTCGTGTCAGCACCGCGCTCTCTAAGCAGCTGGGCAACCTCGATGTGACCGTTGAACAGCGTCGCAAGAAGCGGAGTCCCACAGCGGCCGACCTGAGCATTTACATGCTGTGGATGTTTGTCAATGAGGCGTGTTACGAGACCGTGGAATCCACAGAACGCAGCATAGTATAAGGGAGATGCTGAGGTCAGCGGGGCATTCCGCCGCCGCCCGGGGGCGTCTATGTCATGTAATCGGACCCATGTTCGAAGATACGGTTTGTCCATGTCGAAGAAATAATCCATTGCATCCTTCATGTGTATGTCCACATTCCCGACCTGGGCATGCCCGACCCAAAATTTGGCAGCATATCGAGCAAGAGGAGCCTTCCTGGCGACCTCATCTTCATCTTCATCTTCGTCTTCGTCTTCACTTTCATCCCCTTGTTCATCTCCCTCTTCGTATTCAACTTCGTCTTCGTCTTCGTCTTCGGTGTGGTCATCCACTTGTAGGCAGAGCAAGGCGCCGAGACACGCCTGGGCAATAATCGCGTGTGAAGGTTCGACGGGAATATGAAACCGGGACACCTCTTCCGTGCAACACGCGAGCCGAGCCGATGTCAGGAATTCCTTTACGGAGAAATGCGAGAACTGGACAACCCGCGAGCCTTTGTCGATGATCACCGTAACCAAACTGGAACACGCTGACAGTACCGCCTCTTCTTGGTCCTCCCACCGCAAATCCACGTTCAACTTCGGGATCTCTCCGGCATCGAGCTCTAATTGCTAGCAGCTCCGCAAGCTCCTCGACTCGAAGTGGTCGAGAAGCCACGGTGAGACACTGCAAAAGTCGAAGCGACTGGTCCCGGTTCGCATTGTTGATCTCCTTCAGGATCCGCTCATAGGTCTCGTCCAGCGATTTGGGTAATTCCTCGAGGGCGCGACGCACATTGGCCGGAAAGCAGTGCCGAAGAACCTCCAATTGGCAATAAACCCACCGAAACCTGTGTGAGGGCATGAGCACGTGAGACGACCGTGAACACTCAAAGATACCCTTACATGCCGTCTGCCTTCTCTGCGAGTCTCTCGATCACCATATCCTTTTCTTCATCTCGCCATCTCTTCATCCTTCTGTCAGACCGAACAACATCCGTAATGTATTTCTTAATGTCCTGCGTCTGCCCGCTTTCGTCGTGGAGAGATACTTGTTGAGTCGCCAAAGGCTTGAGCACGGTACGGATGTCGAACTCGGGACGACTTGTGACACACAGTCGCAGAGTTGGAAGGGGAAGCTCGACAAGTTCATCCACGAGGTCCAGTAACTTTTCACGCGGCGATGGTAATCCAGATCCATACGGACACTCATCGAGAGCGTCCAGGATAAGATAGATTGGCACTGGTCCAGCGGTCGTTAGCATATACTTGAGGCATTGTGAAAGTGATTCGTCGGTCGGTTGTTCCGAGCCTTGTTTGTGTGCGGAGTACAAGGAGAAAAGAGCGTCACAGAATATATCTGACTGATCGGAGAGTTGAACTAGAAGGGAGGATATCAGAGCGCGGGTGTCCTGCTTTGCTTTGTCCTTGAAATCGAAGTAAAAATAGGCCAAGAATGCCGATCCGGCGTTGGACATGGGTTTGATATCCCGGATGATCGCGGAGCTAGTTGATGATATAAGTTCAATTAAGACGCAGCTCGGCGGGGGGGTAGCACACCTGAGAATACTCTTCCCAGCACCGGCTATCAATCCAGGAGTCGTTAGTTGCAATTGAGACTCAGATGGTGACGGAAATGTACGTTTTCCGTGAATCCATAACAAAGAACCAGATGCTTTCCAATTTGCGAGGATGTTCCCTTTGGTGCACCATTCCGCGGTACCCTCGTGATGGGCGCCGGAAGCAGTGTTGTAATTGACAGATGGATCTGGGGGAGCGACCCATTTTCGAAGGTCCTTGCGTAACTCATTCCCTGTAAGAGAGGTCAAGGTTTCGTGGTCGGCTGAGGTTAGACGACGGACGCTTTAGGTCGCCGACTTGATTGACCACTTGGTTAATCGCTACTCCGTTCTCCTTTACATCTAAAGGAGTCTTAGGATAGGTTCGGGGGCCGTTAACGCAGGCATAACTCACCTTGACTGACTGAACCGACTTTGTTGTTGATACCCTCTACTTTCGTTTTGACACTTCGTACCCCCTCATTGATGCCGTCCACCTTGTCATCAACCCCACGAGTGATCGATAGGGCTTCTACTGCTGCCATTCGAGCCTCCTCTTGCGTCAATCGGTCCAGTCGCTAAAGCGCGTCCTCGACATCATTTCTTCCAGCCAGCTTCTTGAGGTACTTCTCTGCATGATGTTCAATATTTGGGGATATATCGAAAGGGAAGGACATACTCGTTCGTCCCTGCCTGATCTCTTTCGTCACCATCCCAAGGATTGAGATTACCTCGACCATGATCTTTACAATAATGTCTGTCATAGCTGCCGTCGGCCGGACATCTAT
Source organism: Lactarius deliciosus (assembly GCA_021525775.1). Taxonomy (NCBI): domain Eukaryota; kingdom Fungi; phylum Basidiomycota; class Agaricomycetes; order Russulales; family Russulaceae; genus Lactarius; species Lactarius deliciosus. Next base: position 434,367 of record JAKELK010000033.1, on the reverse strand, counting down.
ATATCTTTCAAGTCGCTTGAAAAAGTATTCCATGCGGCCAAACAGATCCACAAGAGTATTTTGGGTAGCGCGGACGTCCTTAACGGCCTAAGCGATGTGGGTGTCACCAAAACACACGCCGAGTCAAGCAAGATACTTACCTGGAGGAGGACACCAATCCCAGCGAAGATCGTCTTCGCAGGCGGGAACGCCTGTAGTCACGCACGTCAGAGGGTAGGTCTAAACTGGCCTAACGTCTCGCTATTTACCAGCCCAGCACCCGCACCGAGGGTGTCAGAGAAAGCGTACAAGACATTTACGGTGGGATCCAGCCACCTTGTCAACCTTTCGTCTGCCCTTTGAGATTGATCGAACGCCTGTACTTGGGCTCGAAGAATGGCGAGGATGGCACTGGGAGAGTCACAGGACTGCAGCTGAGTGGCTAGGGGATGGGAGGCGATATCTTTCTTCGTCTGCTTCCTGTACGCTTCCAAAGCAGCTCCGAAGATTTTCCCAAAGTCCATAGAAGACGTAATAGCGTTAGACGGAACTTGGGACATAATGCTAGTTGAAGGAGCCTAGGAGGATTACAGGAAAATTGTGCTGGGAAGGGTGGCTAAAGCCTGAGGGCACTGGTTCGCACAGCACCTGAATTACGGCTATTATAGGACGCCTCGTGTTCAACTGATAGCCGCCCTGATATTCCCAGGGAGACGCGCACATTCGCTGCGGCTAGCCCGAGAACCCAGTGGAAAAGACGCAGGAGAGCATCACACCTACATTCGTTTATCACTCTAGGACCGGTGGGGGTATGAGAAGTTGAGAACTGAATAGCACCCTCCGCGAGATGCCTGCCTAGGCTGCCTTCGAGTTGGCACTCGCTGGTGTCTGTCACAGTCTTTGTTGGTCACGGAGTGCCTCATGGTGCAGAACCATCCGGACAATGTTGGAGTTGAAGCCACACTGGCACGTACACGACGACGTGTAACGTCGGGGGCGTTCGGGCTGGCTGGACCGGCAGCACAATTCGAGCCATGACTCGAGCTCACTGGCATCTGCTCGCAAGGTTGCCCGATTGCGGTTCTTGTTTTACTCATAAGATATTTTATTTCTTTCGTACTTATATATTTCATAGTCCCGTAGTACATACATCGGCCATTTCTCCCAAAAGGCTGAGGTTGGTAGTTTATTTACTCCTCACTTTACTTACTATCATAGCACTGTGTATTACACAAATCGTTTTACCAAAACCCTGAGTCGCGCTTCCCGTGCTCCTACAGACAAGAATCAGTTTACATGACGACCTTGAAGATTCGGACTTCTTATGGGGTGAACGAGCCAAGGAATCTGTATTTCAAAATTCTGGCTCAAGTTGTGAGGGGAATACGGATTCGCGGGTGAGTAATGCCCGCCGCCTGCTAGCTTGAGAGTAAAAAGGGTATATAATATCATATACTCATCGCCAGCGCGAACTATCCATAGTCTCCTACGTCTTGGCCCCAACGAACAACAGCCCCATCCGCGACTGATCGTCTGCCATACGCCAAAGCACTGTATCTTCAATTCCCGTGGCTCCCCCAGAGCTGCTCTGGTTCCCGTACTGCAGATTCAGGTTTGCTCAGTCCTCGGCTCGGCGTGCGGCGAGTGTGGACATCGGGCACGGGTGGCTGTGCTACGAGAAGAGGAGCAGCGCCATGACCGCCGTCAGGTGGGCATTCAGGTTCGTCACGGTTGCGAACAGGGTGCTGCCGTTGCCGCCTGGTGGCGGAGACGAGGTCTCGTGTTTTCTGTCCTCGTCTGCACTGCGCCAGTCCGGTTTTGGTATTCTGCATTTTCTGTGATAGCGGGCCTGTCTATGCCTCTTGGAGCGTGGTCCCTGTAATTGTCTGATTATGATATAGGACTGGAGGACTAGCGGGAGAATTGAGAGATGGGCTACGTACACCTAAGAGTACCCACCAATCCCATTGGTCGCCCGAATACAAACTCGTGAGTCCAGCGCTCCTAGCAGCTCGTCGACAACCTCCGCGTCATTCGCACAGGCGACGGTCGTGGCAGGCGGAGTGGCCGACGTACCGTGCAAGACGGTTGCCGATCGCCGTGCGTACGCCATCTGACCCGCGAGTGCACGAGGCGTGCACCAGGATCATAATACACCTCGAACTCGGGCCCTTAGTCGGAAATTCGTCAACTTGGTCGCAGCGAGACGCACTATTCTTAATCTTAGCTTTGAGTAGATCTACACACGCACGTGCGTCCCCTTCGAAGTCGTAGCCGCCAGGCCCACGATCCTGCATAGGGTATCCACTTGCGCTTAAGCCATACCAGTCCCGGCTTGAGCGGTCGACTGCGCGGGTGGTGGAAGAGCATTGCAGTGCCGACGCAAGGTAGGTGCGAAAGCTGTAGGGTTTGCAGATCCGATTCAAGCGAACGGTCATTGTCGAAGAGTTTATGAACGCATGAGGATGCGTCTGCATGTCGGGGAGCGTCATTGTTACAAGGTCAAGAAATACCGCTGTGATTCCGGAAAAGCTTGGATTGCGGTCAAGTACGAGAATCACCGTCAAACTTACCAGTCGGTGATCGGACGCAGCGGCTTAACGAGCTGACCGTATACCCTTCCCGGGTCAAAGTCGATAAGCCGCCTGCGTCGGCCAAAACTTAGGGCGTCTCTATCCACCCTGCTTGATTTTGAAATACACCCGTAAATCATTCTCGACCATTTGTTCTTAAAAGGTATTGCGAGGTGGTCTTGCTCTGCATGCGCTTTGCTGCAGTGCAGGTAAATGTCCGGGGAGAGGAACAAAGTAGAGACATGAACCAGAAATACGCTCCTGTATGCGTCTCTTTTCCCCTCGCTACTTACACGGGCACTGGAAAAAAGTTGGGGACGGAGTGTATGCGTGTTGCCGCAAGGGGGACGTGCATGGGAAAACGAGGGTGCGATGAATAGAATGTCGCCGCAGAGTGCCGTAGCTTCTCCCGAGCGGGGGTCGACAGACGAGGGGAGGTGTGGGGGTTCGGACGGGGACGGGTACGGGACTCTCTGCCGAAAGGGAAGAGAAGGTAGAGAAAGGACGGTTTATGGGACGAGATATGGCGTTTGTCCTGCGAATGGATGGATATAAATGGCTCGATTGTGGGTGAGGGAGACTGACTTGTCTGATCGAGCTCGGTGGATTGAAATTAGCTATGATATGCGGTCACAGACATCCGTGTTATTGTATCATGACTGGGTGGACGAGAGGAGCATCGCAGTTGCCTGTTTCAGCCCGCCGGCGATTGTGGGAACCTGTTTACTAACATACAAGCGGACGAGGTTCTACCGTGACTGTAGCAACCATCCTTCGTTCAAACGCTTGGAATACGCTTTTGGACGAAGGTCTTTGTTTACCCCCAGCTGTACGCTCATGTTCCCGCGTCTCTCATTATGATTTTCTGAAATCACAGACTGTCTGTGTAGCGTGTCCAAAACCCATTTCAATCGATTGTTCCCATAAATTCGCGTGTCAGGAATGGCGCCCCACGGGAGGTTCGATGTGCTGTTCATGTTGTTCCGTTTGCCCATCCGTTGCCGCAGCACAGCGTTCCTTGGTACCGATTGCTCATCATCTTTCCTTGCGTCCTCTCCCACCATGGCCGCTGTACCTGTTGACCCCTATCTACTCACCGGATACCGCGTCAAACTCACATCAGACCTTAATTCATTTCCCCTTTTCAGGAGAGGCACCCGCGCCTCCCCTAGTTCCGTCCGAACGCCTCATGTCTAACCCGTGACTGCAGTTCGACATCAGCAACATTCTAAGACACGCCACTAAAAGGTGGGAAAGGCGGAAAGTCCAAAGCTGGCGAGGCTCCCACAACCGAGGTCAAAGGCTTCCAGACCCGCAGCGCGAAAGCCGGCCTTCAGGTCTGCGACCGTCTGCCACCTTCCTTCGCCTTGCTCGAGCGCGCTCCGCACCCGGTGCTGATCGCACGGTTGTCGTGCTTCTAGCTTCTAGTTCCCCGTTGGCCGTATAAACAGATATCTGAAACAGCGCACTCAGAACAACGTTCGCATCGGCGCGAAGGCAGCCGTTTACACTTCGGTTATCTTACTGCCGAGGTCTTGGAGCTAGCAGGTCCGTCGAGTGCTCTCCTCTCCTCTCTTCTCCGTGTATTTACGCATGTCGCGATCAAGGCAATGCATCAAAATATCTACGCGTCAAGCGTATCACACCACGGCATTTACAACTCGCTATTCGGGGAGACAAGGAGCTCGACACGCTCGTACGAGCGACAATCGCTGGTGGTGGCGTCATGCTGTTCATTCATAAGAGCTCTTTGACTGCTGGCAAGATGATTAAGAAGCCGGAAGGGGCACCGGCGGCGTAATGTGTGCAACGGTGATTTCGTGGTTAGATGTGGGAATGGCGGAACATTAGGTTACTTTTCAATGCGACTCGGACGCCTTGAGGATACCGTTGTATCTATATTTACGTTTTGCGTTTTCTTGTCTTTGTCCTAGGCTCGTAGACGTCGCGTTCGCTCTTTTGCGTGGAATCAGTTCCGATCCAAAGCGAAGCGCCAAAGTCTGGCAATTGCGGCGGCGCTAAAACCACTTACAATAGGGACTGCACGTTTGTTGACCCCTAATGTTGCGCAGGGTTATTATATTCGAATCTGGGCTTTACGAGTGAGAGCTCCCAACGCGGCCCTGTGGGACTAGAAATCGGTTGGATCGGAGCGCGCAGGTGTGCTGCAGTTCTTTCAAAACGGCGATTATCCGCAACTTGGCTTTCAGTAGCAAGCTTTACTGCTGCTCTCAAGGGGATGTCCTGTCCTTATTAAGTGGTGAGAGACGTCGAGCGAAATGCCTGAAGACAGTTCTACGAATCACTGTGACACCCGCCACTCTCCAGCAACTTGAGGTCTGCTCGCTGCATGTTGCGACGGTGTTCTCCACTTTGATAATGAAGCACTGTACTGTAATTAAAATGACGACATAGGACAGTTATACGGGTATTGACAAGAATTCGGAGGGATTACACAGTATGCTACACACGATTTCACTACAAAAATAAGGAATAATGGGTTCCGGTGAATCGCTGTAGAAAGGGTCAATGTACCGTAAACAAGCAGGGTAATCGTCACTTACATAGGTCAACAAGTCAACTATAACTCCGTCTCGTTCGTCCGTCGCGCAGCGTGTTGGGAGAGCAATCGTACAATTTCCTGCCGTTTTGGGCCATCGGCTACATCGGATGCAGTCTTTCCACTGAGGTTGCACAGCTGCGCATCCGCGCCGTGGTCTAACAAGAGTTGTACAACGTCTGGATATCCTTCTCCTATCGAACCCTTTGATGCTTGGTGTAATGGGGTGAATCCATTGTTATTCTGAGGATTGACCGCCGCATTGCGCTCGAGTAGTATCCGAGAAGCCTCAAGATGACCGAACGACGCTGCAAAATGCAGCGCAGTGTCTCCATTGTTGTTGCGGACATCCGCATCTACATTGTGGTCCAGCAAAAACCGCACAGCATCGTTTCCATCCATCGACGCCAACATAAGTGAAGTAAAACCGAGGACAGTTCGGGTGTTGACCTCCGCATTGTGCTCGAGTACTAGTATCCGAGCGACCTCGACGTGCCCGCGCCAGGCTGCGAAGAGCAGTGGGGTCTGGCCGTGCACGTCCTGGGAGTTCGCGTCCGCACCACAGTCGAGCAGCCACTTTGCGGCAGCGAGGTGTCCGTATTGCGACACAAAGTGAAGTGGAGTCATCTTGGACTCATTGAGGGCATTCACGTCAGCACCGCGCTCTCCAAGCAGCTGGGCGACCTCGATGTGGCCGTTGAACAGCGTTGCATGAAGCGGAGTCCCTCGGCGGCCGACCTGAGCATTTAGATGCTGTGGATGTTTGTCAATGAGGCGTTTTACGAGACCGTGGAATCCACAGAGTGCAGCATAGTATAAGGGAGATGCTGAGGTCAGCGTGGCGGCAATCCGCAACCTGGGCGAGTCTATGTCATGTATTCCGACCCACGCTCGAAGATACGGTCTGTCCATGTCGAACATATAATCCATTGCATCCTTCATATGTATGTCCACATTCCCGACCTGAGCATGCCCGACCCAAAATTCGGCAGCATATCGAACAAGAGGTGCCTTCTTGACGCTGTCCTCGGTGTGACCATCCAGGCAGAGTAGGACGCTGAGACATGCCTGGGCAAGAATCATGTGCGAAGGTTCAATGGAAATATGAAACCGGGACACCTCTTCCGTGCAACATGCGAGGCGATCCGATGTCAGAAATTCCTTTACGGAGAAATGGGAGAACTGGACAACCCGCGAGCCTTTGTCGATGATCACCGTAACCAAACTGGAACAAGCTGATAGGACTGCCTCTTCTCGGTCCTCCCACCGCAAATCCACGTTCAACTTCGGGATCCCTCCGGCATCGAGCTCAATGGCTAGCAGCTCCGCAAGCTCCTCGACTCGAAGTGGTCGAGAAGCCACGGCGAGACATTGCAAAAGTCGATACGAATGCTCCCGGTTCGCGTTGTTGATCTCCTTCAGGATCCGCTCGTACGTTTCGTCCAGTGATTTCGGTAATTCTTCGAGGGTGCGACGCACATTGGCCGGAAAGCAGTACCGAAGAACCTCCAATTGGCAATAAACCCACCGAAACCTGTGTAAGAGCGTGAGGATGTGAGACGACCGTAGGCACTCAAAGATACCCTCACATGCCGTCCGCTTTCTCTGCGAGTTTCTCGATCACCATATCCTTTTCTTCATCTCGCCATCTCTTCATTCTTCTGTCCGACCGAACAACATCCGCAACGTAATTCTTAATGTCCTGCGTCTGTCCGCCTTCGTCATGGAGAGATACTTGTTGAGTCGCCAAAGGCTTGAGCGCGGTACGGATGTCAAACTCGGGACGACTTGTGACACATAGCCGCAGAGTTGGGAGGCGAAGTTTGACAAGTTCATCCACGAGGTCCAGTAACGTTTCACGTGGTGACGGCAATCCAGTACCGTACGGACACTCATCGAGAGCGTCCAGGACAAGATATATTGGCACTGGTCCTGCGGTGGTTAGTATATGCTTGAGGCATTGTGAAAGTGAGTCGGTAGTTGGTTGTTCCGATCCTCGTTTGTGCGCGGAGTACAAGGAGAAAAGAGTGTCACAGAATATATCTGATTGATCGGAGAGTTGGAAAAGAAGGGAGGATAATAGAGCGCGGGAATCCTGCTTTGCTTTGTCCTTGAAATCGAAGTAAAAATAGGCCAAGAAAGCTGATCCGGCGTTGGACATGGTTTTGATATCGCGGATGATCGCGGAGCTTGTTACAGTAATCATATAGTAGTAATCATATAGTAAGTTCAACCAGATAGCAACTCAAGGTAGCGCACCTGAGGATACTCTTCCCAGAGCCAGCTAAAGAGTCGTTAGTGGTACTAGGTTCAGATCGTGATAGAAAATGTACGTTTTCCGTGAATCCATAATAAAGAACCAGATGTCTTCCAATTTGCGAGGGTGTCCCCTTTGGTGCACCATGCTGCAGTACCCTCGTGATGAGCATCGGAGGCAGTGTTATAGTTGACAGATGGATCTGGGGGAGCGACCCATTTTCGAAGATCCTTGCGTAACTCAGTCCCTGGAAGAGGTCAAGGTTTTGTGATCGGCTGAGGTTAGAAAATGACGAACGGTTTAGGTCGCTGACTTGATTGACCACTTGTTGAATCGCTACTCCGTTCTCCTTCATACCTAACGGAGTGAAGGGCTGAAGCTAGATTGGGGGTCGGTTGGCGGGTATAACTCACCATGAGTGACTGAATCGACTTTGTCGTCGACGCTCCGCACCCTCTCATCGATCCCATATACCTTGTTATCAATGTCACAAGTGATTGTCAGGGCTTCTACTCCGGCCATCCGAGCCTCCTCTTGCGTCAATTTGTCCAGCCGCTGAAGTGCGTCCTCGACATCCTTCCTCCCAATCAACTTCTTAAGATACCTCACTACATGGTGATCGGTATTTGGGGATATATCAAACGAGAATGACGTACTTGTTCGTCCCTGCCTGATCTCTTTCGTCACGATCCCAAGAATCGAGATTACCTCAACCATGATCTTTACGATAATGTCTGTCATAGCCGCGGTCGGCCGAATATCGATATATTTTTCGAGCCGCATAAAAAAGTATTCCATGCGGTCAAACGGGTCTACAAGAGCATTTTGGCTAGCGCGGACGTCCTTGACGGCCTAAGAGATAGGGGTATCAACAGGACACAAACGTCGGGTCAAGGGAGATGCTCACTCGGAGGAGGACACCAATCCCAGCAAAAATGGCTTTCGCGGGTGGGAACGTCTGTAGTCATACACGTCAGAGGGTAGATCTCAAGTGGCTGAACGTATCGCCACTCACCAGCCCAACACCCTCACTGAGGGTCGCAGAGAAAGCGTACAGTACATTTACAGTGGGATCCAGCCACTTTGTCAACTTTTCATGTGCGATTTGAGATTGATCGAACGCCTGTACTTGAGCCCTTAGCACGGCGAGAATTGCACTGGGAGAGTCGCAGGATTGGAGCTGGACGGCTAGGGGATGAGAGATAATGTCCTTCTTCGTCTGCTTGTTGTACCCTTCTAAAGCAGCTCCGAAGATGGTCCCAAAGTTTGTAGAAGGCGTGGAGGTACTAGACGGAACGTGGCCTGTTACGTGGGACATGGTGCTAGTCGAAGCTTGAGTCGAAGGAGCCTGGATGCTTAGGGGATAACAGGATGGTTGTGCCGGGAAAGGCAGGTAAAGGGCACTATCATAGCCTGAGTTCGCACAGCACTGGACTCAATTACGGCTGGCACGCCTCGTGCGCAAACGGATAGCCGCCCTGATATTCCCAGGGAGCCAACCACCACGAACTTACAGTGGACGCGCACACTAACGTTCACTGCAGCCAGCTCGAGTAGAGCTCGAGGTGCAATAGATCAGTAAGAAAGAAGAAGACTCATCGCTTCGAGTCTAGTCTAAGACAGGTGTGAGTGTGAATACTCCGAGTCGAACAGCCTTTACGAAAAGCCGGTCATGCCCGTGGTGCCCCGCGCCGGGCCGTCTTCAAGTTGGCGCGCCAGTTTGCGAGCCGTGAGGACAGTCTAGCCTAGTAACTTGAAGGCCTGGTTCTCCTTGTTGAGACAAGTCATTCTTGCGAGATCGTTAGTGCGTCAGAGTGAGGACCACACTTGGGACCACATCCGTTTACATGATGACCTTAGAGTCGGAGGTTCTTATAACGTTCGTACGGTACCGATTGGACTCCCCAGGCTCACATGGCAAGGGTTTATATTGCCTATGCAATGACAGTTGAAAACATATGCCCCCTAATACACGACGCAACTAATTCCGAAAGGCGAATGAGTGACATAATCTATGTCAGACATTCTGGCTCGAGGATGTGCGTCCGAGGGGAGGTGGTGCCTATCGTTGATGGTGCCTTCCAACTTGAAAGTAAACAGGGGATTATATCGACATACTACTCATCGCCAACGCGAACCATTAATCCCCTACGTCGTCACCCCGACAAACAATAGCCCATCAGCATTCAGGCGACCTGCCTCATCGAGCACCCGATCATCCGCTGTGCTCAAGCGTGGCGCTGCCAGCTTCCGCGGCTTTCCCAGAGCTACTCTGGTTCCCGTGTTGCTGATTCTAGCAAGTTTGGTACTGCGCCCAGCATACGGCGTGCGTGGACATTGCGCAGGTCGCTATTCCCCGAGAAAAGGAGCGGCGCCGTCACGGTGCACGGTGGGAGAGTGAGGTGTAGCGTAGTCAGGTTCGCATTAAGGTTCGTCATGGCTACGAACGGGATGTTGCTGTTGCAATCTCAGCGACGGCGGCGTTTCCGCGTTTTCCGTCTTTGTCTCCGCTGCGCCGGTCCGGCTTTTCGTTCTGCATTTTTTGCGTCAGGAAGATCCGCGCCAGCCTTGGGCATCATCCTTATGACGAATTGATTAACCACAGATTATATAGGACGGAACGATTGAGAAAAGGAGCTCACGCATACCCGAGGGCGTCTGCCAACCTCATCAGTCACCCAAATATCAGCTCGTGACGGCTAGGTGTTCCTAGCACCCTGTCGAGAACCTCCGCGTTGTTCGCACAAGCGACGGTCATGGCGGGGGCGGTCGCCGATGTACCGTCCCAGGCGCCGGGGCTGCCTGGGTAGACTATCACCGTGCGTGCCCATTTGACCCGCGATTGCGCGATGCGCGCCATGATCGGCTCATAATCCGCCCAGAACCCCCCGAACCTGGGCCCTTAGCCGGAAACACCGTCAACTTGGTCGCAGCGGGACAAGCAAGCGAGGGGGGGCGTACTATTCTTAATCTCAGCTTTGAGTAGATATATGCACGCACATGAGTCATCTTCGGGATTGTGCCCGCCACACCCGTGATCCCGAGCCACTCGCGTGTAAGCCATGTCAGTCCCGGCTTGAGAGGTCGACTGCGCGGGTGGTAGAAGAGTATCGCAGTGCCGATGCAACGTAGGTACGAAAGTTGTAAGGCATATAGATCTGATTCGTGCAAACGGCCCAGCGCGTGAAGATGCGCGTCTGCACGTCGGAGAGCGTCATTGTTACAGGGTCAAGCGTTGCCGCTGGGATCCCGGAAAAACTTGGATTGCGGTCAGGTACGAAAATCACAGATCACTGGCAAACTTACCAGGTGATATATTCGGTGATCAGACTCTGCGGTTTAACGACGATCATATACGACCGTCCCCGAGTCAAAGTCGATAACACAATCTCGGGTAACTGTAGCGCCTTGTCGTCATTTTCATGCAGTGGAAAATCTTTAGTGAATGGCACGGCGTAGGAATGTGCACCATTCTAGCTAATCGTATAGACCGTTTGGGGACCCTCTGCATCTGCCACAACTTGGAATGTCTCTATTAATCCTTGCTGGCTTTGAAACACACCCGCAAGACAAGAAGGGGGGTAGTCATTCTCGATCATTGGTCTGTAGTCGAAAGGTACTGAGTAAGGTTCTTATTCTGCGTGCACCCGGCTGCGTTGTAAATAAACGACCAGAGAGGAACGAGGAGAATACACGAACCGGAAATGTGCTCCTGTGTGCGTCTCCTTTTCTCCTCTCCACTGACAGGTCTGGGAAACGAGTTAAGGATGGAGTGAATGGAGGTCGTGTTGCCCGTGGGAAAGGTGCTTGCGATGAACCTAATGCCGACATGGAGAGCTGCAGCTTGTAGATTGGGGTCCTTCGTGGCCGAGGTGGAAGACGTCAGAGGAGGACGTGATGCCAGACCGAGGAAGAGAAGGATGTCGAGCTCTTGTATGCGTGTTCTTCGAAACGATGAGCACAAACGGCTTGACCGTGCCAGTAGGGGAGGGACAGTCACCTGTACTCTGATCGAGCCTGAGCTCGGTAGCGTGACGTCGGGTGTGATCATGATGTGAAGGCTTGTGTGAAGGACGAGGTCGGGGACATGCTGATTTCCAGAGTTAATACGCGAGAAGAGAAAAGGATGAGAGACGATCCGTACGTTGATTCCCAAATAAAAAATGAAGAGAGAAAAATCTATTAAGTACTGCATCTTCGAATTGGAAGAATATGATGGCGGGAGAGTCGCCTATGTAGACTCAGTGCGATCATTCGAGAGGAGTTAGCGGGTGGAAGGATAGTAGTAGTTATGCAGCACCATGTCGTCAACAAATCCATCTCGCGGAAGAGCCCTTTGTCCACATTCCGTGGTTCACACGCATGGAACTTTCCAGGCAAAGTCTGCTACGAGATCATACTACGGGAGGTTGATTACATAAGTAATTCCTTCCCTACTGCAAGTCCTACTAGTACTGTATTACCGAACACTCATCATCTTCCTTCGGTTCGCGTTCCCGGCGTGTCCGTCGCACCGCCGGTTGATCCTATTGACTCATTGGACACCGCGCCAAACTCACATCGCACAGTTCTATATTTCCCCGGTCGGGCGAGGCACCCACGTCTCCCAGTTCTGTCCGAATGTCTCATGTGTAATCCCTGACTGCAGCCCAGCATTAGTAACGTTCCAAGCCATGCCACGAGAAGGCGTGAAAGGCGGGAAGTACAAAGTTGGCAAGGCTCCCACAACCGAGGTCAATGGCTTCCAGACCTGCAGTGGCAGCGCAAAAGCCGGCCTTCAGGTCTGCCTCTCTTTCACCTTCACCTTGTTCTCACACTCTCCGCACCAGCTGCTGATCACGCGGTTGTCGTTCTTCTGTGTCTCCGTTACTCGTGTCCACAGATACCTGAAACAATGCACTCAGAACAACGTTCGCATCGGCGCGAAGGCCGCCATTTACACCTCGGCTATTCTTGAATACCTCACCGCCGAGGTCTTGGAAGTGGCAGGTCCGTCGAGTGCTTTCCTCTCTTCTCTTCTCCGTGTACTTACGCATCTCGTGATCAAGACTAATGCATCAAAAGATCTCCGCGTCAAGCGTATCACACCACAGCATTTACAATTCGCTATTCGGAGACGAGGCGCTCGACACACTCGTGCGAGCGACGATCGCTGGTGGTGGTGTCGTGCCATTCATTCATAATAGCCTTACTGTTGGCAAGATGATTAAGAAGCCGGAAGGGCCACCGGCGGCGTAATGTGCGCAACGGTGATTTCGTGGTTAGATGTGGGAATGCCGGAACATGACTCCATTGGGTTACTTTTAAATGCGACTCGGACGCCTTAAGGATACCGTTGTATCTCTATATTTATTTTGTGTTTTCTTGTCTTTGTCCTAGGCTCGTAGACGTGTCGCGTTCACTCTTTTGCGTGGAATCAGTTCCAATCCAAAGCGAAACGCCAAAGTCTGGTAATTGCGGCGGCGCTAAAGCCACTTACAATAGGCGGGTTAGGGGTTTCACTGCACGTTTGTTGACCCCTAATTTCGCGCAGGGTTATTATATCCGAATCAGGGCTCTACGAGTGAGACCACCAACGCCCCGTGGGACTGGCAGTCGGTTGGATCGGAGCGCGGTTGTGCTGCAGTTCTTTCAAAACGGCGATTTTCCGCAACTTGGCTTTCAGTGTAGCAAGCTTCACTGCTGTTCTCAAGGGGATGTCCTGTCCCCAATTAAGTGATGAGAGACGTCGATCGAAATGCCTGAAGACAGTTCCACGAATCACTGTAACACCCGCCACTCTCGAGGTCTGATCGCTGCATGTTGCGACGGTGTTCTCGACTTTGATAATGAAGCACTGTACTGTAATTAAAATGACGACTTGGGACAGTTATACGGGGTATTGACAAGAATTCGGAAGGACTACACAGTATTCTACACACGATTTTGCTACAAAAATAAGGACTAATGGGTTCCAGTGACTCGGAATCGCTGTAGAAAGGGTCAAGTCATCGGGAAAACCCCTCCTTGTTAATTAGCATTAATTAGGACTAATTAACAGTTAGCGCCCATTTTCTGTTTTAATTAAGTCCTCTGCTAATTAAGAATCATTCGCATTCAGTTTGAATTAATCTGTGAAAAAATTGAGACAAATTTCAAGCAAATTCGAAAATCTTTTCATTCATAGCAATTAAAACTCTTTATCATTTGGCCAAAAATGTAGCTAATGTATGTTAAATGAGCGGCAAGAAATTATTAAAATAGTGTAAAGGTAAGACGTCGTTTGCAATCAGCACTGGCTTGGGTATCAGTAGAGGGATAAATTTCCGAGTTAGGACATGCTCAATCTTCCAGCATGCTTAGATCAAGTGTAGCGGGCAAAGACTCAGAAGGAGAGTCTGCCTCTAAGCCACCATTGCTAGGAATACTCAGTAAAAGGTTGAGACGAGAGAATGGGAAGCTTACCTTGCAAGTTGGTATATTTCTGCCATCATATTATGGTAAAAGACCTTTTGGTTCTTTTCAATGTCAATGAGAGAGTTGACGTGAGAGTTGTAGGCATCTAGGTATATGTTTGCAGTGAAATCTTGTTGCCTTCGTTTGCCCGTGCCCCACTCACTGAAGGTAGCATAATACTTGGGTAATTCCGAATATAATTAGATAATATAGAAAAAACAAAATGGAAAACTCACTGCAGTTGCTACCAATCCGACCATGGCCTTTGGAACCTCCCAAATGACATCTCCTTCAGTTCCCTGGCAAAAAGGGAACTGGTCCTGATGGCGAGTGACAAATGGCTTATTCCCAGAAAAATAAAGGTCTCGGATGACTGAGATAATAATAGAACTACGGTATGGACGGCTGAGATGTGGTGACCCAACGAGAATATTCCCCTACATAGAGTATTAGTAAGTTCGAATTTGGTACTTTGGAGACTCACGTTCACATTCCGTCTTGGGAAGATATAATTAAAATCTGTCAGGAGCCTTTTCACTAGGTCTGTAACCACCGACGAGTCATGGGCACCAAGTAAGAGAGTGGTGGCAGCCACACAACGCTCCTTGACGTCCGCATGAAAAACACTGATCCGTGCCCGAGGCTAAATTCCGTCATTTGGTTGTCTTTTTAAGGAAATATGTGCAACATACCAGGATGGACATCTGTGAACAATACAGACGGTCCATGAATAAGCGGACATGGATATCATCAGCATCATCGGTGTTGAGGGATGCCGTGATAAGTGCCTCCTGAATAAATTTGTTAGCAAGCAACGGATCAGGGAATGCGTGCTTGATGAGGATTGATGCATGCAAAAAGTTGAAGGCATTCGTGGTCGTTGCTCGTACTATCTCAGTCTGATCCCTCAGCTTGGCCTTCATTGGGGAGGAGAGACACATGTTGGTTTCAACTGGCCATTGCCGTGTGGCTGAGGTGGCAGCGGCTTGGGGGTGCTCAGAATGTGTTTGCGCTCCGTGTTGGCCCTCAGAAGTTGCACCTGTGTCGATGTATTAATGCGCAATGTCAGTATAATTGAGTGGATAGCCACCACGAACTCACCTGCAAATCCCGAGGCAGTAGCTCGATGGTGCTCGGAATGTGCATGTGCCACTGTTTGACCTTTGGGAGTGGTGCCTACATCGATGAATTAATGTCGGTGTCAGTATCATTAGACCAATAGATGCAGCAAACTTACCTGTGAATCCCGGGGCGAAAACTTGAGGGTACCCATCAGGGTACACAGATACTGATCGTCGACCCTCAGAGGTGGTGCCTGTGTTGACGTGTTAATGCACGGTATGAATGTTATTCAGCTGATAGACACTATGAGCTCACCTTTGAGTCCAGAGACAGTAACAGGACGGTACGCAGAGTGCGTGCGTGCAGCTTGTCGACCCTCGGAATGACCCTCAGAGCGCATGTGCGTCGCTTGTGGGCCCTCAGAAGTTGTGCCTGTGTTAACATGTTGGCCCTCAGAGTGCGCCTGATAAGTAGTGCGAGCTTACCTTTGGTTCCCGAGACGGTAACTTGAGGGTACACTGAGTGCGTGCGTGTCATTTGTTGACCCTCGGAAGCGGTGCCTGTGTCTGAGTCGATGCATTGAGTATGTACCAGGGGGTTTGGTACCTGGGCTTACCCGTGAGCTCCAGCCCCGTTGTTTGGCTGTCCTCCGGTTGTATGCCTGCTTCGAGTAAGAGTCAGTGCGGCAGTTTAGCAGTAATATGGTATGCATGCATACCTGTGAGGCCCCCAGAAAGGACATGTGCGCCTGCTTGGGCACGGGGCGGCAATGTTCCATGGGTTGAGGGTATGCATGCTGGCACGCTGTTGGGTGGACTATGATGCCAATCAGTTTGGCCAATATTTGTAGTGTTGGTAATGTCTTCTGCAGAATTGGCCAGCCAAGAAGGTCTCTAAACAGTCTTGAGTCACAATACCAGTACCCGAAAGTAAGAAATACTCGCCTCGAATGCCATCTTTGACATCTTGGCTGTCTGTGTGAGTCCGACCAAATTGTCGCATTCCTCTTCTTCGTTTGACTCAGACTCCAAGCTTTTGGTCTCTGTTCCACTAGAAAATTTGTCGTGCACAGAGTCGTTGTCGTCCTCGATCATGAGGGTCTCTGCTAGGTGAGGAAGCGATGCAACTTAGCGAACTCATTGATTGGTCCAAATGCGACACGCACTTCGTCTCAACTTTCTCACGTGATTTGGTGGAACATTGCTTGGGGTTTCCTCATCGTCTGTCAGCTCAAGATGGGGAGGATGAGCCCGCGTGTCTAGGACTCGTATTGTTAGGTATATATTACTGCTGACGAGAATGAACTCACCACCCGCTTTCACTCGCTTTGCAGGTTTCGGTTTTGGGAACCCGGGCGTTGCACGCCTCTGATCAACATCGGAGGTCGGGCCCTCTTCAGGAGACAAGGCGTGCTTTCCCTGTCACGAACCAAGGAACTTTGGTTCAGACACACGCGTCTAAGACCAGTCCGCGACGGCCCGGTCTCATGTAATCAACTTCCTAAAGGGGAAGTCCGGCATCGGAGTTCCAAGTTCATACTCCGACGATCACGTGATCGTACACGTGCTTACTTATCGGTTATCAAGTTACCCGACGACTAGAAGTCATACCACTCTTTGGATTAATCTGATTGGACTGCGGAGCAGTCACACCACTATGGCGCAATCTCGCGCAATCGACTGCGGAGCAGTCGTGCCACTTCTACGATTATTCTCATTGGTTGTTATATTTAGAACCCTTCCAGAACCTTCCATTGCGCAGCACCTGTGGGAAGCAGTAGGCCTCCCCTAAAGTACGCACAGACCATGTACCCAGGTATATAAGCTAGAGCAATAGAATGGACAGTCCCTCAGACTGTCCACTTGTGTTCCCCCATTGGATAACCCCTCCAGCTAGTAAGCTGGATAAGCACTGTCAGCACATCGTTGCGTTGTCGGTGACCCTCTACGTTATCTTTTGGTTAAAGACCTTCTCCTCATTCCTCCGTCACCCACTCTGTTACAATCGGACTCATTGGTACGGACTGCAGTCTCACGGGGTTCTGACTACCCTAGTATTAGTCAGGGACAGTCGTCTCAGTCAGCCTGTTGTGGTTATCACATGTCTCGTGGTACGGACTTGACTCATACCTAGGACAGTCGTAGTAGGGTTCGAGCTATTATGGCTACTGGGTACTTTACATTCAGGAGGAGCTTCAAAGCTCTTCGTCAACTGTATATCTAGTGGGTAGTACGAAGACCGAGCTCCCTAGCTTGGTCTTCTTGAATCCTCAGCCAGCATTCCGATCTCCTCTATCCTTGTCTGTCTCTCCCTCGCTCTCTGCCTGTTATCGCGTCTGGCCTTGATAAGGCAGATCGCCCAGCGACACGTACGCCTGGTGGACTTCACCCCAGTGCTGGTAGCGGTCACGTTCCTCTTAAGGTCGTGTACTCATATTCGCTAAGTCGCCTCCTGTATACCTCGCCACTCTGTCCTTGCTCAAGTCGAGCATCGTTAGGACGGGCCTAACGCAACATTAAGACCAAGCTAGCTCACCAGCGACACAGTGGCGTCCACAACAAGAGATCGGTGGGACTGGAACCAAGTCCAATCATATACCACCCCCAGCAGAGGAGAACGGAACGTCCCCACACGTTATCTAAAGGCTGCTAGGTGGAGGACACACAGAGGAGAAACCGGATACTTCGTTGACTTCCCTAATCGACCAAGTCGGTTCTACCCAGTTGAGTTCAACTTCGAACATACTTGTTGGTGTATACTTGCAACAAACGACGCAGGAGTGCGAACGGTGGTCAGACCAACCACACGAGAATATCGGTGCGATATCCTAGAAAGCGAAGTCGTCCCCCAAGCAAGAGTGGGACCCATCGACGGTGCGGCTACCACAAGCACCACAGAAGAAGAAGGCTCCGGATCAGACCAAAACAGCAAAGAGTCAGAAGAAGATCACCTCTCCCAGGTAAACGCAGAAGAAGAAGAAGAACTAGCAAACCTAGCAGGAGGGATCACGCTTAACGAAGCGCCCCAAGCTGAGCAGATCATCGTTCACCCACCAGACGAGATGACAACCACCCAGCTAGAACCAACATACGCACTTCAAGTGGACCCGGTACAACTACCGCACGACGGAGTCCCAGAAGACCTACTCCCCATCGACCCCGGTACAGGACATCGGATGACCGCAGACGACGCGGCTCTCATGAGGGCCATTGGGCCTGACGAACCAGACCCACCCGGAGGAGGAGGACCACCTAGAAGAGGCCCAGACGGAGGCCACCCGCACGGAGGAGGCGGAGGACACGGAGGCGGAGGAGGACCACCCGGAGGAGGCGGATTCCCAGGAATAGCTCCCATGGGTAACCCACCTCGATCGTCAGATAGGCTCCAAGGCAACCCGCCTATGGTCTTCAACGGAGACCGCACCTAGGCCCTGCAGTTCAGAGCACAGTGGAACCTCTATCAAGGAGTCAACAGTACGAGCGACATCATGCACAACTATTACCGCCGATCACTCCTCTTCCTCGGCTACATCCAGGGGGAGACAGTTAACGAATGGGTGATGTATATGACTGACTGGCTGATGCGCCAGACGGAGGCCAGATTCCCTGAACACACCCGACGCCTCTGGGAAGAGACCCTTTGCGCCTTCACCAGACGATTTGCCAACACCATGGAGAAAGAACAGGCGCAAGCGGAGCTGCGCAAGGGCGTCCACATGAAGGACGGAGACATTGACAGCTACGTGGCTACCTTCGAACGCCTAGCCCGACAAGCTGACTACAACCTCGATGCCCCTCAAACACTGGATCTGTTCACAGCAGGACTGCCAAGGGCGTTATTCGCCAAGGTCTACGAACAGTACGAACCCACCACGTTCGAAGCATGGAAACAAGCGGCAATGAAGAAGCAGCAGCAGTACATGCACCTACAGGCACGTCTTAACTCGCTAAAAACACCCACTCCGAGAGCTACCCCACGCCCTAGCCCATGGGGGAACCCCCAGAGCGGATGGGCGCCGAGGAACCTTCCCCATCACCAGAACCCTAACGCGATGGACACCTCCGCGGATAGGACGCGGGCACGGGGTGCAGAAGCAGAGGACACCCAAGGAAGACTCGCCGGAGCGGAGTTCATACTCGACCGACAGAGGCCACCCTACCCGCCCAGGGGAGGGCCAAGAGGGCGAGGAAGGGGGAGGGGACCTCCCCGAGACGCAAGGGAAGTGATCTGCTACACCTGCAATCAGAAGGGACACTTCAGTCGCGACTGTCCACAGCATCGCAACAACGCACAAAGCAGCAACAGTAGGAGGTCAGAAACAGACTACTACACCCAAGAACCAAGAGTGCAAGCACGCGCAGCGGTAACCCCGCAGCAACAAGCCCAGGAGTGGCTCCAGGGAGTAGCCGGAGCGCCAGATGAAGTAAAAGATCTGGTCCTCCAAGAACTATGGGGAAAAGAGGGTTTTCCAAACGCCTGAACCCGTCGGCCTGGGTGAGGGCGCTCCGTTGTAATTCTGTAATAATCACACGCTACCGATCGTTGAGAATTCCAGTCTCCGTTTGAACAAGTTACAACATGGCCGAAGTAAAAGCACTGGTGGACTCGGGAGCCACAGATAGCTTCATTAAACCCGCGTTCGCGAAGCGAATGGGAATTGGTCTCAGAAAGCTAGAGACACCCAAAAAGATATGGAACATCGATAACTCCGAGAACAAGGCAGGACTAATTACGCACTGCGCAGATCTCGACGTACAAACCAAAGGAACCCACAAAACAATGAGGTTCCTACTTACAGATACAGGGAACGAGGACATCGTCCTTGGCTACCCCTGGTTGGCCGCCTACGAACCACAGATCAGCTGGCAACACGCCGTCATCAAAGAAGACGCCTACCCGGTGGTCCTTCGAACCACGCACCCAGAGGAGCGAGGGGTAACAATCGCATTCGCCCCTACCGAGTTCACCGAAGAAGAGAAGCGCCACGCCGTGCGACAACTCTGCGATGAATGGGAGACAGTCAGGGCACGCACCACTGCCACGGAGCTGGCCATCGAAGCACAACAATTCACCGGCACAACAGAGATCCCAGAAGAGTACGCAGACTTCACCAAGGTGTTCAGCGAAGAAGAATCACATCGCTTCCCACCCTCGCGACCTTGGGACCACGCCATCGAGTTCAGGGAAGACGCCCCAACCGCTATCGACTGCAAGATCTACCCCATGTCACGCGACGAAGACGTTGCCCTCCGCAAATTCCTTGACGAGCAACTGGAGAAGGGATACATCCGACCGTCGAAATCCCCTTACGCATCGTCCTTCTTCTTCGTCAAGAAGAAGGATGGAAAGCTGCGACCGGTCCAGGACTATCGAAAGATCAACTCGTTCACCGTGCGTAATCAGTACCCCCTACCGCTCATACAGGAGCTCATCACGGACTTGGGTAATGCGGACATCTACACTAAACTCGACGTCTGCTGGGGATACAACAATGTCTGCATCAAACAAGGGGACGAAGAAAAAGCTGCCTTCAAAACGCGCCATGGATTCTTCGAACCACTCGTCATGTACTTTGGCCTCACTAACTCGCCGGCCACCTTCCAGGACATGATGGACTCCCTCTGCGGCCCCACCATCAACAAACACGAGCTGCTGGGCACCACCATCCATGTCTACATGGACGACATCGGTATCGCCTCCCGAAATGGCCGAGCAGGCCACATCGCAGCCGTACGTGACATACTCCAGATCGCAAGGGACAATGACTTGTACTTCAAACCAGAAAAATGCATCTTCCACGCACCGGCAATCGATTACCTGGGGGTAATCCTTGAAAAGGGGGTGACACGCATGGACCCTGTTAAAGTTGCTGGCATCCGCAACTGGCCAACACCAACCACGGTCAAACAGGTCCGATCTTTTCTCAGGTTCTGCAACTTCTATCGCCTCTTCATCAAAGGATTTGCCACGTACGCACGACCACTGAACCGATTAACGTGGAAAGACACAGAGTGGCGATGGGGACGAGCAGAGGAAGACGCCTTCGCAAAGCTTAAGACGCTAGTCACAAGCGAACCAGTACTGGCACACCCGGACCTCACAAAACAATTCGAGATGGAAGTGGACGCATCAGGATTCGCGGTGGGTGCTGTACTCTTACAACGCAAAGAGGACGGTAAATGACACCCCATAGGCTATTACTCTGCGACGCTCAACGAGGCTGTTACGGTTTCGCCTCAGACCGACCCTCGAGCACCCTATGCAACGACCCTGAACACCATTAGGAGGAGAACCCCCGAAGATGACGCCTATGAACAGGCTGAAATACGAAGACTAGTGGCTGATCATGCCCAAACCAGAGCTAAGTCTCCCACGCCACACTACAAACCCGGAAGCGCTCACCAACGAGACCCGGAGTTTTGGGAATAGCACACGTGACCTTAGCGCCACCCGTCACGTGACCCTGGCACGTGACCTGGCTAGAATGCACCAGAAGAGTCCAGATGAGCCTGTGCCTGGACTGGCCTAGAACGCCTCGTGTTTGTGACTCATATCGATTGTGCCTTGATTCTGATGGATTGTACGACTCGTGTTTCCTTATCTCTGACTCATGCCATGAGGGCCTTACGCCATTGGCTGCGGATATCTCTGACTCGTTGTGACTCATTCCTAGGATCCGTGTATTAGGGTTTGAGCTGAGCTTCAAAGCTCCTCAGACATGTATAAGTAGAGGGGCTTATGGTCGCTGAAGACCTAAGCTTGACTTCTTGGACTATACCACCCATTGTACTGCCACTCCTAGGCTGTCTGCCAGTTGTGCGCTGTTTGTACCTTGTCTTGGAATATCATCCCTGTTTGTCCTTAGCTGGCCTTGTGGAGTGATCCCTGGCATCCCTTCCCTTTCCGCTATCCTCTAGTCGTTTGCTGGCTGTTTGCCGCTGCGCCTCTCTTATCTACTTCATCATTGGCTGGTTGTCTATCGCCTTTGATCGTCTACTCCTAGCCCTTGTGTTTATCACCTTTCACATCCTTTGGGCTACGCTGTTACGTCTCACTTGTGAGCTAATAGCCGATCGTGTACGTGACTTCGACATCCTCTGTGATCGTTTGGTCGCTGTTGTTGCCTAGATCTGCACTTCTAGAAGAACGTCCGGTGGAACGTTACAGAGGCAGAACGCAACTACGACATCTATGACCTGGAACTACTAGCCATCATCAAGGCCTTCCACCACTGGAGACCCCTACTCGCAGGCTCTCCACACAAAACCAAAGTATTCTCCGACCACCTCAACCTGCAGTACTGGAGGTCGCCACAAAGGATAAGCAGACACATCGCCAGGGAAGTACTCGAACTATCCGAATACGACTTCGAGATTCACCACATCAAAGGCACAGCCAACGGAAGGGCAGACGCACTCTCCCGAAGACCAGACTATGACCAGGGGGATAACGACAACAAGGACATAGTAGTCCTCCCCGATGCGCTCTTCGTGCGAGCCACACAAGTGGAAACCGTCATGCCGAACACCCTGACAATAGAACCTGGAGAGATGGAGCGGCCAGACGCGACATACCATCAAGACGAGGACTACCTTCGCCCATGGATCGACGCACATCGGCTAAAGAAGATCGAAGGCACTTGGTACAAGGATGGAAGACGAGTGGTGACTGGCGGATTATATGACAAGAGAAGTATCATCTCCGCTCACCATACACCACCGGTTTATGGACACCCAGGTATCAACAAAACCTCGCAACTGGTGGGACGCTCCTACTGGTGGCCAAACCTCGCCCAAGACGTCCTGGACTACGTCAAGGGGTGCGCCGAGTGCCAAAGGCACAAGGCCAACAACCGACCAACCCGCGCACCACTGTCCCCGATTTATCCGAACCCTGAGGCACTCCCCTTCGAAACTATCGCCCTCGACTTCATCACCAAACTACCCCAGTCGCAGGGGTTTGACTCAATCCTCACCATCACCGATCACGACTGTACCAAGGCAGCCGTCTTCATCCCCTGCCAAGAGGAAATCACCGCAGAGGGAACCGCCGCTCTATACGCTAAGCACGTCTTCCTGCGATTTGGACTCCCCTCCAAAGTCATTAGTGACAGAGACCCACGCTTCGCATCCAAGTTCACGCGAGAACTGTGCAAGATCCTAGGGATTTCACAGAACGTCTCCACCGCCTACCACCCCCGAACAGACGGACAGTCGGAACGGACTAACCAGTGGCTCGAGCAATATCTCCGCTTCTGGACTAATGAGAGGCAAGACAATTGGGCGACCTATCTCCCTATAGCGGAATTCACGCACAACAACTGGCCCCATGAGACCACTAGGAAGTCTCCTTTCTACCTTCTAATGGGGTACAACCCACGCGCTGATTGGATTGATAGGCCATCACCCATACCCCAAGTGGCGCTGAGAATCGACCAGTTCCAGGAGGCCAGAGCGCAAGCCAAGGCCCTCCTTATCAAGGCACAGAAGTCATGGGTCAAACACAAAGATACGCCCAAGTACAAGGAAGGAGACCTCGTGTGGCTAGAAGGACACCACCTGCGCACCAACCAGCCAACCACCAAGCTTGCGCCCAAAAGACATGGTCCCTTTAGGGTCACACAGGTGATGTCCTCTGTCAACTATCGCCTCGAACTTCCCACACAGTGGAGTATCCACCCGGTGTTCCACACCGATCTTCTCACCAGATACCACGAGACCGCAACACATGGGCCTAACTACCAACGCCCGCCGCCGGATCTAGTAGAAGGGGAAGAAGAATACGAAGTCGAGAAGATTCTAGACTCGCGAAGATTCGGGAGAACGCAGAAACTGCAGTACCTCGTGAGATGGAAAGGGTACCCCGACTCGGAGAATCAGTGGGTCGACCGGAGCGAAGTATTCGCCGACCAGGCTATCCGGGACTTCAAAGCATTGAACCCCGCCCGGGAAACGCATATAAGAGGAGCCCACTACGAGCTAAGTCCCCCAGCAACCCCTGCTACCTCTTCCCATCCTGTCTACCCTCACATCATGTCCTCCTGCTCCCTCCCGTCGCAGTCCACCATCGACACCGTCACCAAGGCCCTGTCCACCACCCATGGGCCCGCCACCCACGAGGACGCCCTCACCGTCCTCCGAGCCTTCCCAGACCCCACCGTTGGAGGAGACGCCGACTCCCCCGGTGTGCAGCCTCTTGCCCACGAGGCGGTCCCAGAAGAAGAAGAGCGTGCCCTACTCAAGGGCCAGGCCGCAGATAGCCTCATTCCATACCTTGACGGACATGGTGACAGTGAACCTGTCCAAGTACCACACCGAGTTCGGGCCCGTGCGGCCATGGAAGGAAGTAGTGAAGGAGTGGAGGGATGAGCAGCTACGGAGGGCGCAGCTGAGGCATCGGCGCCTGATACAGCAGACTGGGGTCTGGACAAGGACACTCCCAACGACTACCCAGTTACGCACCCCCTCATTTCCTCCACCACAGACACTGACGACCCACGCGAAACCCCCTACTCGCTCAACACCGACGGATCCCCTATGTACAAGCGGGACCTCGGGGTGTTGGGTGGCCCCACCCACCAGCCCCTCGCCGTCATCAACACACGAGTCCCCAGTGGCTTCAAGGCCAACACTGGCGTGGACTACCTCCCCTTTTGCATCGTCTCCCCCAACGGGGTTGAGCGTGAGGCCCGATACCATCAGGTGATCATGGGGCCGGACCCTCTGGTGGTGGGCATCATCGACGAGTTGGACAAGGTCTACGCCCGTCCCCTCTACGCCGCCCCCCACTATGTGTATGGCGGGAAACCCATGTACCCCGCGGCGGACATGGTCCTCTTTACCGAGGCTTTCGAAGATCGGGCGCGCGTCGACCGCTGCCTTGACTCCCTTCACGACCTCTCCCTCAAGGCGGAGGTCCATCGCTACCGCCTCGCCGACCGGGAGCAGCAGCGCCTTAACCAGCGCATCGACGACCTCATCGCCGCCCTGGGGGAGGTTCAAGGCAAGGTGGCAGGCAGTCGGCGCCGGCTGGAGATGGCCAACGCGTTGGAGCGCATCGAGGACGAGGCAGGTACCATGGTGGATTACGAGCTGACGAAGAAGAAGAACCGCAGGGGCAGGAGGGGTGGTCAGCAGCCGCAGCATACGCGAGTTCGCTACGAGGAGGAGGGCTTTGGAGCGTTGGGGCGTCGCACCTGAAAAGGGGGTGATGTTACAATCGGACTCATTGGTACGGACTGCAGTCTCACGGGGTTCTGACTACCCTAGTATTAGTCAGGGACAGTCGTCTCAGTCAGCCTGTTGTGGTTATCACATGTCTCGTGGTACGGACTTGACTCATACCTAGGACAGTCGTAGTAGGGTTCGAGCTATTATGGCTACTGGGTACTTTACATTCAGGAGGAGCTTCAAAGCTCTTCGTCAACTGTATATCTAGTGGGTAGTACGAAGACCGAGCTCCCTAGCTTGGTCTTCTTGAATCCTCAGCCAGCATTCCGATCTCCTCTATCATTGTCTGTCTCTCCCTCGCTCTCTGCCTGTTATCGCGTCTGGCCTTGATAAGGCAGATCGCCCAGCGACACGTACGCCTGGTGGACTTCGCCCCAGTGCTGGTAGCGGTCACGTTCCTCTTAAGGTCGTGTACTCATATTCGCTAAGTCGCCTCCTGTATACCTCGCCACTCTGTCCTCGCTCAAGTCGAGCATCGTTAGGACGGGCCTAACGCAACACACTCGTTGTCTTCGCCATCCCTCGTATTCCTCATCAGAGATATCCCGGGTGTATTGCACAACTACTCTGAGTGAGTAGTTCATCACACTTGGACAGTCTCATTGACCTGACCTGGATACCCCTTGATAGTGTCTGAATACTTCGACGATTCGGAGTTCGGTCACTGGGACGGCAATTCCAGTTCCTACGTCACTAGTTGGGAGCCCCAGTATAGCGGCCCCCCTCCTCGTCGTTTCTTCCCTCCCCCTTCCTCTTCTCCTCTCATTCGCCCTCTATCTCCGGTGGGGTTAAGCACCCCCCTCCAGTCCACAGTTGAGCAAGTCGCTCTCCCCCAAGGCCCGGCTGCTTTCACAGCACCCTCATCCCCTGTCCCCACTCGTCCCTCGTCCCCTGTCGTCCCCTCCCGTACCTCCACTCCTCTCTCGTACAGAGAAGAGTACGTTATCTACGACTTAAACGGCAACGTTGTTGCCCATCGTTCCCTGCCCCCGGAGTTTGACATCTGGACCCAAGTAGCCGTTCGATCCGGCCCCCTCACCTCTCGCCCCTCGTCCCCGGAACTGGTGTACCCAGACCCGGTTTCCATCTTCCAGTCCCCCTTGCTCGGGCCGTTGTCGCCCCTCACTGATCTCCCATCCCCCTCCGTTCGCCTTGTCTCCCCTCGTCCCTGGTCTGCCTCGCTTCCCCCTCACCTCGCCACTCCAGACTCGCCCATCAACTACGAACGAGTAGCTGAAGGAGTCCCCTGCATCGATACCCCAGACCCCCGCTACGAGGAACAGGAGAATATCCCTCCTCCCTTGCCTCTGATCCGCCCCCCATCCTGTGTCAACGTTACCACCGGCCCTCACCCCCATCAATATATTAACGTCCAGACTCCCCAAGGAGAAGAGTGGCGCCCCATCTCAGAGTTCTACCAGACCTCCCTCACTCAGATCCCGTCACTTGACCACCTCCTCTCATACCCCCCGACGTTCCCCGGTGTCACCCCCTTTCGCTTCCGGTCACCCCACTACCTCAAGGTCTTCCCCCGTCACCTCCCCCTCGCACTCGCTCTCGGCATTCCCCCCTTGTACGCCTGCTCTCAAGCCATCCTTGACCTCCCAAGTCAAGACCTACCCCTTGGGACCATCAAGTACAACTTCAGGCAAGGACTGCGCTGTGCCTTCGCCCCCCTTAACAGTACCATCAGGCAGGCATACGTAGGGACTCTAGTCACCCTAGAGCTTCAAGACTTCTTGGACGGGAGGATAATATCCATGTACGGATACTTAGCCTTCTACGAGGACCAGATCTTTGTTATCGACCAGGGGTATCACTTCGAAGACACAGTCAGGACTAGCCCCCCCCTTTTATCTTATTGTTTCACGCCTCGACTCCCGGCTGACCCCTTCCTGTTCATTTCTACCTACCCAGACCAACAGGAACTATAAACTATTTACTTTAACTAGTAAGTAGTTGTAGTTAGCTTGGTTATTGGTATGAAATAAAAAGGGGTTTAGTGTCTTACCTTGTCCCACCTCAAATCTCTGAACAAGAGCAAGTAAACCGCTCTCAAGCACTCTTTGAAACCCACAGAGAAAGACAACTTCAACGTTACTATCCACCAAGCACTCTTTACAACCTTGCTCACTCAAACACGATCGAAGTTTGGAGTGATCAAACCACTATCCTTAAAGACCTCGAGTTCATACTTCCATTTGGGGAAGTACTCAAGTTATCCCAGTTCCAAGACTTCGCCTCGTGCAACTTACAAAGACTAGGCGACCTAGCTCAAGAACAACTCCTGTATTGGCACCTTGCTAAGGTTGTCAACATCCACAGTTCTCCCATCGAGTCGTTCCTTCTTTGGAACAAGGACGACTACCTCTGGTTCGTTCACATAGCCCCAAGACGTGAACGCATTATCCAAGACCTCCTAAGTGGAGAACGCCAGTTTTTCCTCGAACGATTTAGATTGGACTACGAACAAGTCCAGATCAGCTTTCAAGAAATCCGCCTAGAAACAACCCAGTTCGGACCTCGTCTAGTTATCACAGAAGGTCGCGAATATACACTCAAGTGGGACGGCGTTTGGGAAACCACCCTTGAAAACCCAGACACAAACATTGTCAATCCCCAGATCTTCCACCTACCCCCTGACACCCCGGACAATATTGACTTCGTCACACGCCTAAACATCCTAGAAAACGGAGACGAACCTCTCCCTCCAAGTAGCCCACCAAGCCCAAGATCAAGTCCAAGTCCCCCTGCACCTAGCACAGATACTGATAGCGGTTGGGGTGAACCTGCCAACCAGTGGATCAGTAACGGTGTTTGTTGGTGTAATAAAGAAGTTTGTACCTGCGGATATCGTCCCGATACCCCACCTACTCCACCTAGTGTAGTATTGTGGGCCCCTGGCCAAGACTTCCTACCCTTTAGAGAAAAAATATAAAGGGTTCCCTGTTTAAATCAAACTGGCTGAAAGCGCAGTTGATTGGGCTATAAACCTGGCATCCCAGCATACCTTGCAGCGTCACAGAAACCGCAGACCAAGACAGTTCATCAGAAGGGATACGCCGCTTCCCTCTCCTGAAGAAAACCTCCCAGTTATCCCTAATAGAGACATTAGGAGGATAAATCAAGCCACGACATCCACGAGAAACCAAGCATCCACACGTCCCAGGAACCCAACACCCCAAGTCACTCCACAGTTCCCAAGAATCCACGAGCTTCCACCAGTAACCCGCGAACTATCTACTAGCAGCGAAGAAGGGCAATTCCTTGCAACTCAACCTACGTACTACCACTTCCCAGAGGTACCATTTATATCAAGGTCGCTACCCACAAGAAATCCATGAGAACTCCAAGTCTTCAAGCATCACTCACAGCTCATCTTTCGACAACACGGTGTTCCACTGACCCTCCAGCATACGATCAATAACATCCGAGATATCACCACTGACCCTACTAGCTTCCAAGGACACCTGTGGAGAACTAGTACCTTGATCTCACACTACGGGATATTCGAAGAATATTGCTGGATAAGAACAAGTCAACGACCAAGCGCAGTCCACGGTATACAATTACAACCAGCGTACAAAGTCTTTTACGCTTGGGACACCGACGGTTGGACCGTATCGAGACTATCAAGTAACCCCAGTTCATGAGCGATCCCACGGACCTTAGTACAAGAGACCTTACCCCAGAAGAACTCAAGAGAATCCCTGTTTACTTCAACGACCCCTTCTTCTCCCTTGACGAAAACCTATTCCACGTAGATTGGGACAACCAAAGCCTCACAAGCGTAGACAGCAAATTTCCTTGGCAACACCTAGGAACAGACCAAAACATCAGCAAAGCCGACTACGAGAAGCACTACCCCGGTTACAAAAACCTAGACACTAGCTCAGTTAACCACCAAGACCTTACAGCCAAGTACATCAGAAAGGACGTCCGTTGGTCGACCAAGAGAACCCGTTGGGTATACAAAAACAACCGAAGAGTTGTTTTCCCAGGAACAGGAGAAGAAGACCTTACTCCACCACCAAGTACAGAGTACGAAGACTCTGATCAAGAACAGGCAGAAGTATCTGGCCTCCTAGAAAAAGCAACCAAGTCACTCACAGCAACCCTATCAAGAGTAGGAACACCACAGTCACCAGCAAGTGCGGAGTTACCCGGCGCATTACCCAGTACCCCAGGACCATCCAAGCAACCAAGTTATCCCTTGTTCACGCCTCAGCAAGTGAGGATCTTTGAAACCAAGTCACGGTCCCCAGCGCCACCAGCACCACCACCCATATTCACGAGTACCATGGCCTCAGGAGGAGGATCACCCAAGTTATTAGGCGTACCACCAGAGCCATTCGATGGCAAACCAGACAAAGCTGAATCCTTCTGGCAGAGTGTAGAAAACTATTACTACCTCAATCAAGCAGTGTATCCCGACGAGGGCAAGCGTGTTTCGGCTGCCCTAACACACTTCAAAACAGGCACTTCAGCAGGAGATTGGGCTCAAGACAAGCAGAAGAAAGCATTAGAGGCAACCCCCATAGATTTTGGTCTTTGGAAGGACTTCAGAGACGATTTCAAGAAACACTTCATCCCATCCCACACCAAATTGGAATCTACGAACCTCATGTATTCCTTGAAGATGGGAAATCGTCCTTTCAACGACTGGTACCAAGAATGGTCAACATACGCAAATCGATCAGGAGCCAATGATGAAACCAAGATGTTCGCCTTTCGACGATGCCTCCCAGGAGCCCTACACCAGAAGTTACTTGGTGTATCCCCAGTCCCAGACACCCTAGAAAAATTGGTCGATCTAGCAAGAGAATTCGACCACGTATGGCGCCTCTACAGTAATCCAGCGTTCACAGGAAGAACACTCACTCAAGGGCCAAGAAACCGGGCCATATACGCCTCTGAAGAAGAAGGCGTTCAAGTAAACCAAGCCACGACGTCCCTAAAACCCCAGCAAGTGGGCAGGATAACCAAAGAAGAGAAAGACAGATGTTTCAAGGAAAAGCTCTGTTTCTATTGCGGAAAGCCAAATCACCGAGCCAAGGAATGCCGGTCCAAGGAAAGCTCTCAAACGCCAAGAAGGCCAGGGAATGGAAGACCCAGTAATCAGCGGTCAGACTTCAGAGCGCGCGCGGCTCTGCCACAAGAAATGTCCTATGGATATGAGGACCCCCCACGAGATCACCCAGCAGCCCAGATTGGGGCACTTTACCACAATCCACCAGTAGCCTCCATGATTCCACGTCCACGGTCAGCACCAGTTCACGAGGATTTTTGACACGTCCAACTACCGCACTGTCAGTACGGACGTTCCAAGTAGCCAACCACAGTTTTACCCAAGGTTATGCATTCCTAGAGACGTTAGACTCTGAGCCTGTACCCGGTGATACTATATGAAATAGACGATCACCATCCGTGATGCTCAGAGTTGCTCTAGTTGGAAAAATATCAGGCAAAGAAATCAGTGCACGCGCCTTGCTCGATAGCGGCGCAGAAGGAATCATCATGGATCAAGACTTCGCCACGAGAAACCAGCTAACACTTCGAACTCTAGTTAACCCACTTCCAGTCAAGAACGTGGATGGAACTCTGAACAAGCAAGGTTCAGTCAAGTATACAACAATCCAGAAGATCCAGATAAAGACATCCGACGACGATTTCCACGATGAAACTGTGGAACTATACATCACCAAGCTAGGCGACGCCGACATCATACTAGGAACAGATTGGCTCAAAGCACATAACCCAGAAGTTAACTGGGCCCTGCCACAGCTCGCCTTCACGAGATGCCCCAAGTCCTGTACCTTGTCCAAGAAACCCATAGTAATCATGTCCAAAAAGCCACAGTCACGAGCCACCACGATAAACCAAGTCCAAGTAAACCAAGAGGAACAGTACGAAGAACCACTGTTCAACCAAGAGGCCATGGAGCCATTCCTGAATATCCACGAAGACAATAAATGCGAAGTCATTTATATTCGAGCCAAGACCACCACGAGTACAGAAATTGCGGCCAGAACAGCGCCCAAAGCGTCCACAGAACACATCCCAGCTCAGTTTTCCAAGTACGCTAAAGTATTTAGCGAAGAGGCCTCGCAGCGCCTACCACAACATCAACCCTGGGACCATGCCATTGATTTAAAACCAGGAGCTAGTATGAAGAACAGCTCAATCTATCGCCTCATGCCCAAGGAGTCCGAAGCATTACGGACCTACATCATGGATCACCTACAAAGGGGATACATTCGCCCTTCCAAGTCACCCATGGCCAGCCCTTTCTTCTTTGTAGACAAGAAAGATGGAAAACTTCGCCCAGTCCAAGACTATCGTGCGCTTAACGATATCACAGTCAAGAATGCCGCTCCATTGCCCCTGATTCCCGAGTTAATTGACAAACTACGCGGCGCCTGGTATTTTACCAAGTTAGATATCCGCTGGGGATATAACAACATTCGCGTAAAAGAAGGAGGCGAATACAAAGCTGCCTTCAAGATGCCTCTAGGACTCTACGAACCCACAGTCATGACATTCGGTCTTTGCAATGCCCCTGCCACGTTCCAAACATTCATGAACGACATCTTCGAAGATATGATAGACAAAGGACACGTAGTCGTCTATCTCGATGACATCCTGATCTTTGCAGAAGACCTTGCCACGTTAACCAAGCTCACCCACGAAGTTTTGTCGCGCTTAGACAAACATGATCTTTACCTCAAACCGGAGAAATGCTCCTTTGCCCAGACATCCATAGAATACCTTGGAATCGTTATCTCCGAGGGTCAAGTAGCCATGGACCCCGCCAAAGTGGCCGGAATCGTAGACTGGCCCACACCCAAGACAGTCAAACACGTTCAAGCATTCCTCGGTTTTTGCAACTTTTACCGAAGATTTATCAAGGATTTTTCGACCATTGCACGTCCACTGTTTGACTTAACCAAGAAAGACACCACATTTTCATGGAACCAAGCGGCTGATATAGCCTTCAAGACACTCATCACCACTTTTACGACAGCCCCAGTCCTTGCTTTGCCTGACCACAGTAAACCTTTCCGGTTAATCACGGACGCCAGCGACTTCGCTACTGGCGCCATCCTCGAACAACCCGATGAACTCAACCGTTGGCATCCCATTGCGTATCATTCCAAGTCACTCCAGCCTGCCGAACGGAACTACGAAATCCACGACAAGGAACTCCTTGCAATTATCCGCACCCTTGAAATTTTTCGCCATTACCTTGAGGGACGCGACGACACCCTGGAAATTTGGTCCGACCATGGAAATTTGGTCTATTTTGCGACAAAACAAAAACTCACGTGTTGACAAGCCCGCTGGGCTCTCTTCCTGTCATGTTTCAAGTTTACGATCATCCACAAACCTGGTACGCAAAATAAGTCGGATGCCCTGTCCAGGCGTCCAGACCTTAAAGAGGGGATAGCACACGAAAACAATGAGCGTGTGCTCCTGGATAACAAGTTTTTCGCAATCCAAGCAGTACAACCCATGGCAATCACAGTCCAAGGAAATACAAATCTACGAAGTCGAATCAAGAACTCCCAAGAATATGACGATGAAGTCACCCATGCCCTAGAAACCCTTCTAAAGAGTGGCCCACGTTCCCTCACCAAAGGATTAGAGGATTGGAACTTAGAAGATGGAATCATCCTGTACAAAGGACAAGTATACGTCCCCAAAAACCAAGATCTCCGAAGAGAGATAGTCAAGCAATACCATGATCACCTAGCCACAGGACACCCAGGAAGATGGAAAACCTACGAACTAATATCACGAGAATTCTGGTGGCCAGGAATGTCCACCTTTGTCAAGAGTTACGTGGACGGATGTGCCACATGTCAAGCAACCAAAGTCAAACCAAGGAACCAAGTACCCCTGCAACCAAACCAAGTCCCAACAGAAGTTTGGGGAATAATCACCATGGATTTTATCACAGACCTCCCAACATCCCAAGGATATGATTCACTGTTCGTTGTAGTGGATCGACTCAGCAAAGCTACAATAATTGCACCTTGTAACAAGACCATCACAGCCAAAGAAACATCCAAGTTATACCTAGAACAAATCTGGAGACGCACAGGCCTGCCACGCCAAGTAATATCCGATAGAGGACCACAATTTGCTTCCAAAGTAATGCAAGAAGTTTGGAGCAAACTTGGAGTCAAATCAACCATGTCCACAGCCTTCCACCCACAGACAGACGGAGAGACAGAACGAGTCAACCAAGAATTGGAACAGTACCTCCATGTCTTCTGCAACTTTCAAGTCGACAACTGGGTAGAACTTATACCCTTCATGGAATTTGCGCACAACGCAAGACAGCACAGTGCCACCACCAAGTCACCCTTCGAAATCTGGTATGGTTACAAACCAGAATTCATCCCACCAGTCAACTTCGCGTCCAAGATCCCCACAGTAGAAGAACGTCTTCGATCCCTAGACCAAGTACGCGCCGAAGTGTCTGCAGCATTAAAGGTTGCTGCAGAAGTCATGAAGAACACCCATGTATCCACAGCCATGTTTGAACCAAAACCAGGAGACCAAGTTTGGTTAGAAGGAACCAATATCCACACCACGCACCCTAAGGCCAAATTAGCCCCAAGACGACATGGACCATTCAAAGTCATATCGGCGTGGGGAGTCAATTGTAAACTCCAGTTACCCCCTTCCTGGCGAATCCACCCAGTATTCCACATATCCTTGATATCACCATACAAAGAAACCACAGCCCATGGACCTAACTTCACCAGACCTCCCCCCGAAATCGTTCAAGAAGAGGACGAACACTACGAAGTAGAAACTGTCCTCCAATCTAGACTTTCGCCAAATCGAAGAGGCGTACAATACCTGGTGAAATGGAAAGGCTACCCAAGTTCCGAGAACTCTTGGCTTCCCGCGTCACAAATGAAACATGCCAAGATCGTTGTACAACAATTCCACCAACGAAACCCACGAGCACCCAAGCCAAGTAACCTCTAACAGTTGCTAACCGGCGTAGCAACCATAAAGAGGGGATACTGTCACGAACCAAGGAACTTTGGTTCAGACACGCGCGTCTAAGACCGGTCTGCGACGGCCCGGTCTCATGTAATCAACTTCCTAAAGGGGAAGTCCGGTATCGGAGTTCCAAGTTCATACTCCGACGATCACGTGATCGTACACGTGCTTACTTATCGGTTATCAAGTTACCCGACGACTAGAAGTCGTACCACTCTTTGGATTAATCTGATTGGACTGCGGAGCAGTCACACCACTATGGCGCAATCTCGCGCAATCAACTGCAGAGCAGTCGTGCCACTTCTACGATTATTCTCATTGGTTGTTATATTTAGAACCCTTCCAGAACCTTCCATTGCGCAGCACCTGTGGGAAGCAGTAGGCCTCCCCTAAAGTATGCACAGACCATGTACCCAGGTATATAAGCTAGAGCAATAGAACAGACAGTCCCTCAGACTGTCCACTTGTGTTCCCCCATTGGATAACCCCTCCAGCTAGTAAGCTGGATAAGCACTGTCAGCACATCGTTGCGTTGTTGGTGACCCTCTACGTTATCTTTTGTTAAAGACCTTCTCCTCATTCCTCCGTCACCCACTCGTTGTCTTCGCCATCCCTCGTATTCCTCGTCAGAGATATCCCGGGTGTATTGCACGACTACTCTGAGTGAGTAGTTCATCACATTCCCAGGGAGACTAGGACAATGTGAGTGGCTCTATCACGTTGACTTAGCATAACGACATACCTTCTGACTCTGCTGCTGTCACCTTAGGCCATGGTCCCTTGAGCACCAGTCGTGGAAAGTTTGGCTGGTGCGTGTCGACCCCTTTCTTCTTCTTTTTTGAGCTCACGGCGTGCATTGAGGTGTTAGTGGAATGGGCCACTGGAGCCATCTCTGCAGTAGCATTGTCACGGTACGCGAAGTGGACTCTTACTTTACGGTGATGACCCCTTAGTAAGACGTAATGTGTCATGGACTTAGTCGCTCAGTCAGCAGTAGTACGGTATCACATGCCAGAGGGGGCATGACTCATTCCTAGGACAGCGGTAGTAGGGTTCGAGCTACTTACGCTACTTGTTGTACGGATTCGGGAGGAGCTTTAAAGCGTCCTCGTACATGTATAAATAGTGGACCGATAAGACCAAGATATGCCATCTTGGTCTTCTTCAATCACCACTCCCATTCTCTTCATCTCTCACGTGTGCTTTCGCTTGTCTCTCTCCGAGCAAGTCGTCTTTGTTGACTGCCTAGTGACTCGAGACGTCCTAGTGCCGGAACTGCCCGCGTCACGTGCCTCAGGAAGACGCCGTGTACACGTGCCCAAGTCACGTGACTCACATCCAAGATATCCGCTAAGTCGTGAACGCCCTTCCGTCGTCCAAGTCGGACTAACGCCAGTGGTGGCGTAACATTAAGACCAAGATCCCTCATCGTGGCGTTCACAACTCGAGACCAGTGGGGGAACTTTCAAACCTACTCCCTCCAACGAAGGGGAGACCGCAACGTACCAGTACAATTCCTAGGAGCAGCCAGGTGGAGAGAATATCGCGGAGACACCGGATACTTCGTAGACTTCGCATCGGGACCCACCCGATACAGACCCGTTGAGTTCAACTTTGACAACCTTTGCTGGGTAGAGATTACGTGGAACCCCATAGACAATCGATTCGACGCCGTACGACCAGCAGGCAGAAGTTTCAACTGCGATATCGACGCTAGAGGACTACCTACGAGAGAACAGTGGGGACGAATCGACGGACAACCAGAAGAAGAGCCTAGTACGTCCGAACCAAGAACCCAAGCACCCTCAGAAACTAGCGACAACGAAGAAACCTCCAACAAAGGAGACAAATCAGAAATTGAAGAGGTAGTACAAACAGCTGAGTCCCTACACATAAACGAGCCAGAGACAATCCACGTACACGCACCTGCAGAAATGGCTACTGCCACCATAACCCAGGAAGAACTCGCAACAGAAGAAGTGCGACGTATTACTGAAGAAGCTGAATCCTACCTACGACCCATCAACCCCGCTACGGGGCACCGCATGACGGCGGACGACGCAGCCATATTCCGCGCAGTGGGACCCGACCACCCAGACCCACCACCGGGGGCTGGCGAACCCGCTCCACCTCGAAGACCGGGCGGAGGTTTTGGTCGAGGACCACCAAACCCACCAAGAGGAGGAGGACCTCTGCACTTCGGAGGAGGAGGAGGACCTCCGCACTTCGGAGGAGGAGGAGGCGACCCCTTCGGAGGCGGACCACCACCTCCTGGGGGACTTCCACCAGCGGGACCCCCCGTAGGACCACCTCACGGAACCAAGAGACTAGCAGGAGAAACCCCAAGCGTGTTCGATGGCAATCGCAAAGAGTACGAGTCATTCCTCACTCAATGGCACATTTACTGGGGTCAAAATGTAGAAGCGCCAATTATGACCAACGTCTATCGACGATGCCTGCTCTTCTTAGGTTTCATCAAGGGGTCCCAAGTAGCGAACTGGACACTCGGATTCCTACAGTGGCTCAACAACGAGCTTCGCCAAGGACGAAGCAGATACGACGAATACCTGTGGGATACGCTAACCGCAGGGTTTACGGATCGATTCTCAAACGTACTCGAACAAGAGGAAGCGCAAGCCACCCTAGCCAGGGGATTCAAAATGATCGGAGATGATATTGACTCGTACGTCACCAACTTCGAACAGCTGGCGCGGAAAGCTGATTACCGTCTCAACGACCGCCAAACCCTGGACCGCTTCACGGCGGGGTTACCCAAGGCCCTGTTCACCAAAATCTACGAGCTGGACGACCCACAAACCTTTAACGAGTGGAAGGACGCAGCCGTACGCCGGCAGAAGCAGTACATCCACTTGCGCGCCCGACTCAATCTCACTAGCACACCGTCCCGAGGACTCCCCCCACGTCAAAACCAACCACGATACACCCCAGCCTGGGGACCACCTCGCTACCCACCGCCACGATACGACCCAAACGCGATGGATACATCAGCAGACAGAACCCGAGCTAGGCTCGCTATGGTGGGCGACCCTAAACCACCATTTCCCCCAAGGGGAGGACCCGGGCAGGCGAGGGGAGGAGGACAACGCAGAGACATGAGGGAAGTCGTCTGCTATAACTGTAACAACCCCGGCCACTTCTCACGAGACTGTACGCGCCCCAGAAAGCAACGACAACAATATCAACCACGCGCGAGTACGAGTCGCGCAGCGGAAACAGACTACTACAGTCAAGAACCCGTAGTCGCAAGACGCGCGGAGGCCACAGCCGAGGAACAAGCAAAAGGGTGGATGGATACCATACGAGGGGCGAGTGACTGAGGTGAAAGACCTCATATTCAAGGACCTATGGACCCAAGAGGGTTTTCAGGATGCCTAAACCCATCGGCCTGGGTGAGGGCAGTTAATTGTAACTCTGTAATCATGACTCGCTATCGTTCGCTTCGAATTCCAGTCTCGATTCGCACCAGTTACTCCATGGCCGACATTAAAGGACTCGTTGATTCGGGTGCCACCGACAACTTCATAAGACCCGCGTTCGCTAAACGCATGGGCCTCGGGTTGCAAACCCTCGAGCGACCCAAAAAAATATGGAACATAGATAACACGGAAAACAAAGCTGGGTCCATCACTCACTTCGTCGACTTAGGACGTCCGAAACCAACGGAATTAACAAAGTCATGAGATTCCTAGTCACGGATATCGGAAACGAAGAACTAGTCCTCGGATACCCATGGCTAGCCACCTACGAACCGACTATCAGCTGGACCCATGCTACCATTCATGAAGAATGCGCTCCCAGTAGTACTCCGGTCAATCAACCCTAAGGAGTCACAAACCACAATAGCAGGCGCAATTACACAACAGGAAAGGGAAGACTATCGTACAGGAACTCGAAGAAGAGTGCCAGATACGTACCACAGCCACAGAACTTCGCCATCGCCGCTAATCAGAACACGGTTGCGGCAGTCATCCCAGAACCATACCAACGCTTCGCAAAAATATTCAGTGAAGAAGCGTCCCATCGATTCCCACCTTCGCGACCCTGGGATCACGCCATCGACTTCAAACCGGGCACCCCACCAAGCATTGATTGTAAGGTCTACCCCATGTCACAAGACGAAGACCAACAACTCCGCAAATGGCTTGACGAACAACTCAAGATGGGGTACTATACGACCTTCGAAGTCGCCATACGCCTCGTCCTTCTTCTTCATCAAGAAGAAAGACGGTAAACTACGGCCAGTACAAGACTATCGAAAGATCAACGCAGTGCACCGTACGTAATCAATATCCACTACCGCTTATGGCGGAGCTCATCAACGACCTGGGAAACGGACATATCTACACCAAACTCGACGTACAGTGGGGGTATAACAACATACGAGTCAAGGAAGGTGACTGAACCCAAAGCCGCGTTCAAAACTAAATACGGCCTCTTCGAACCACTCATCATGTACTTTCGGACTCACCAACTCACCGGCGACATTCCAGAACATGATGAATGACATCCTCGCCGACGTCA
Source organism: Lactarius deliciosus (assembly GCA_021525775.1). Classification (NCBI taxonomy): domain Eukaryota; kingdom Fungi; phylum Basidiomycota; class Agaricomycetes; order Russulales; family Russulaceae; genus Lactarius; species Lactarius deliciosus. Next base: position 395,709 of record JAKELK010000033.1, on the reverse strand, counting down.
TCCTCCACTACCAATCACGAGGAACCATCATCAGGGTCTATATGGATGACATAGGTATCGCTACGACCGAGGAAGCCGGCCTACAAGCCCATATTGAAGCCGTAAGCGCCGTACTACAGGTCGCGCTCGACCACGACCTCTACTTCAAACCGGAGAAATGCCTCTTCCACCAACCGCAAATGGATTACCTGGGGGTAATCCTTGAAAAGGGGGTAACTCGAATGGACCCTGTAAAAATTTCGGGCATAAGGGACTGGCCCCGCCCCACGAAGGTGCGCGACGTACGCTCCTTCCTAGGCTTCTGTCAATTTTTACCGTCTCTTCATTCGCGGTTTCGCCACGTACGCACGAGCACTCAACAAGCTCACGCGCAAAGACACCGAATGGACATGGGGAACGACGAAGAAAAGGCCTTTCAAACCCTTAAACAGCCTCGTCACCAATGAACCGGTACTCGCACATCCCTAGCCTGACAGACCAGTTTGAACTCGAGGTGGACGCGTCGGGATACGCAGTGGGAGCAGTCCTCCTACAGAAAAAGAAGGACGGAAAGCGACACCCCATTGGGTACTTCTCGGCCACGCTGAACGAAGCCGAACGTAACTACGACATCTACGACCTAGAACTTTTAGCCATTGTCAAAGCACTAAGACACTGGAGGCCATTCCTAGCAGGATCCCCGCACAAAGGTCAAAATCTTCTCGGACCACCTTAACCTGACGCACTGGAAATCCCCCCAAAAGATAAGTCGCCGCGTAGCCCGAGAAGTCCTAGAACTCATGGAATACGACTTCGAGATCCACCACATCAAAGGAACTAACAACGGACGCGCGGATGCCTTGTCCAGGTGACCAGACTACGACCGAGGGGAAAATGACAACGAAGGAATCACCGTGCTACCAGAGGCAGTCTTTGTTCGGAACCTCACCACACAAACCCCTGAGACACTCGAACAAGACAAGAACACCCTACGACCATGGGTGGACCCCTACCAACTCAAGAAAGTCGACGGAATCTGGTACCGACAAGGCGCGCGAGTAGTCATGGGGGGACAGGACGCCATACACACCATTATCGCTAACCATCACAATCCACCAGTATACGGCCATCCAGGAATCAAGCGCACCGCCCGAATCATCGAGCGAAGTCACTGGTGGCCACGCATGCTGAAACACGTTACCGAATACGTCCAAGGATGCGCGGAGTGCCAACGCCACAAGGTCAACAACCGACCCACAAGAGCACCCTTAGTCCCCATTACGCCTGTGACTGACGCTAAGCCCTTTGAAGTCATAGCTCTCGATTTTATCACTAAGCTGCCCGTATCCCAAGGGCACGATTCAATCCTCACGGTGACCGACCATGACTGCACCAAGGCATCTATATTCATCCCGTGCGTCGAAGAAATAACAGCGGAAGAGACCGCAGCCCTGTACGTCACCCACGTGTTTCGGAGATTCGGATTACCGGCGAAGATCATTAGCGACCGAGACCCACGCTTCGCGTCAAAGTTTACCCGCGAACTATGCCGTATCCTGGGGATACATCAGAACATTTCCACCGCCTACCACCCCTGAACGGATGGACAATCGGAACGCACCAATCAATGGCTAGAACAGTATCTAAGGTTCTGGACTAATGAGCGTCAAGATAACTGGGCGCGATTCTTACCAATGGCAGAATTCGCGCACAACAGCTGGCCGCACGAAGCAACAAGGAAGTCTCCATTTTCGCTCATGATGGGATATGACCCACGCGCTGATTGGATCGATAAGCCATCCCCCATTCCCCAGGTGCTCACGCGACTCCAACAATTCCGAGAAGCAAGAAAAGAAGCTCAGGAGCTTATCCGAAAGGCCCAATCCCTATGGGTTAAGCACCGAGATACACCCAAATATCAGATAGGAGATCAAGTATGGTTAGAAGGGCGCCACCTCCGGACCAACCAGCCAACGGCGAAACTCGCAGCACGCCGACATGGACCCTTCAAAGTCACACGAATACTGTCACCTGTCAACTACCAACTCGAACTTCCCACACAGTGGAGTATTCACCCCGTGTTTCACATCGATCTACTCACGCCTTATCGCGAGACACCACTGCACGGAGAAAATTTCCAGCGCCCACCACCGGATCTAGTGGACGGCGAGGAAGAATACGAAATCGAGCGCATTCTAGACTCCCAGCGATTCGGCAGAAGCAGGAAACTCCAGTATCTCGTGAAATGGAAGGGGTATCCAGACTCGGAGAATCAGTGGGTCAGCAAAGATGACGTCTTTGCTGATGAAGCTCTAGCGGAGTACGAACGGAGTTCGAAAGCCAACAGAATCCATATAAGTGAGGAAGGCGACGCTAAGTCTACCCCATTCCCCCACACTGGATCTCTCACTCAATCAAACATGTCTCTTCCCTCTTCCACCGCTTCCACCATTGTCGCTCCCTTCATCGGGGAGTCCCTCACCTATCAAGAGCTCAACTGACGCCCTCAGGGACATCATCCCCGTTGAGGACGTTGACAACCCCAACGCCCCCGACACCTACTGGCTCCTCAGCCACGATGGCCAGCGGCTCAACTCCGCGCCCTACACCGAGGCCCAAGTGCGTAGGCTTCGTGACGCTCTCAGAGACAGTCAGTCTGCCTCTCCTCGACCTCTCCCGGTACGAGTCGAATACCGGGTCGAAGCGGAAGAAGAGTCCGGCAACTCGGCAATGGGAGGAGTGGAGGTTCACGGCGGAGACGTGGAAACTCAAGCAGTGGTCGACGGCAGCGACAAGGAGAACGAGGATCCTCGAGAAGAGGAAACTCTTCGACGCGATGATGCGCGCGCGATCCACGAACAGCCAGAGCGGGAGCTGAAGGAGTGGTACCCCGCTGAGCACGCCTCCATTATTCAGTCCACCGATTCTGACCACCCCGATGAAACCCCCTATACCTGTGACACCGTCGGTCGCCCCCTCTATCGAGGCGACATCGCCCACGACGACACTCCCGTATCCCACCACCTATCCATCCTCCACCGCCACCTCACCGACTCCCGCTTCGCCCCTCACGGTTACGTACACAACCGGGGGGAGAAGTTCGTACACTTTCCTATCACCGACTCCCAGGGCGTCACCACCCAAGCCCCGTACGTCCAGGTCATCATGAACCCGGACCCCATCGTCCTCGCCCTCGCGTCAGACAGTGACAAGACGTTCTCCAAGCCACTGTACGCAGAGCCCCAAGTCCGCGAGCGGGGCAAACCCCACTACACCCCGGAGGAGACGTACTCCCTCATTCGGGGTCATGCGAACCAACATCGCCTTGACACCGCGGTCAACGCCCTACACGACGTAGGGCTCAAAGCTGAGTTGCACCGTTACCGCGAATACAGGCACGAGGCTGAAAGAGTCGAACAGCAACTCCATGCACTGGCCCAGGCGCTGGGAGGCATTCAAGGGGAGCTCGCCCACAGCAAGTTTAGGTTGGAGATGGCGGACATTCATAACCGAGTTGAGTCGGTTCAAGAGGGTTGGCTCGGGGGTATCGGACCTATTCGGCGCTGGGGTCGTCGTGGCTGAAAAGGGGGTGATGTCACGGTACGCGAAGTGGACTCTTACTTTACGGTGATGACCCCTTAGTAAGACGTAATGTGTCATGGACTTAGTCGCTCAGTCAGCAGTAGTATGGTATCACATGCCAGAGGGGGCATGACTCATTCCTAGGACAGCGGTAGTAGGGTTCGAGCTACTTACGCTACTTGTTGTACAGATTCGGGAGGAGCTTTAAAGCGTCCTCGTACATGTATAAATAGTGGACCGATAAGACCAAGATACGCCATCTTGGTCTTCTTCAATCACCACTCCCATTCTCTTCATCTCTCACGTGTGCTTTCGCTTGTCTCTCTCTGAGCAAGTCGTCTTTGTTGACTGCCTAGTGACTCGAGACGTCCTAGTGCCGGAACTGCCCGCGTCACGTGCCTCAGGAAGACGCCGTGTACACGTGCCCAAGTCACGTGACTCACATCCAAGATATCCGCTAAGTCGTGAACGCCCTTCCGTCGTCCAAGTCGGACTAATGCCAGTGGTGGCGTAACAAGCATGCTGCCGCCGCATGCGAGGGGCCATACTCGTATGGCGGGACAATGACTGGGGAATATGTTGGGAAGGATAGTAGTGGGATAGTGAAATGAGCGACTAGGGGTTGGATGGAGAGTTTGTCCAGGTGTGTGCCGCTGTGTCTTATATTTTTTTTTTTAACACGCTTAGCTTTTTTTTACAGCGTCAACAACCTGTACCCCAATCGTCATGATAGCCATTCCACTTTTTTTGTCGTCTCTGTCATCTCGAATCATACTAGTTCTTGTTTTCAATGAGTCCGATCACCTGCACTGGTTGTAATCACCACTTCACTCATGCTGGATACTCGCGTCACCTCAGCATGACAGCGCGTGTCAACTGTCGTGCTATCTATGATGGTTGTATGGATTACACAACACTGTTTGACCCCCCGGATGTCTCTGGTCCGGAGGACACCAATCCACGTAAGTGTTTTTGCGAGTTCAATCACGCTAGTAGATTGACCCTATTTTTTAGATGTGAGCGAATTCGATCAACAAATCGACAGACGCGGAGACGATGAACAGTATCATATGGATGTCGACACAGATGACAGGGTATCCGACGCTAGCATGCCCATTGCAGAGGAAACCCCTGGTCAAACTCAACAGGACGGAGCGCCCTTTGTTGAGCTCTTTCCCTTGGGGGCAGCTGGAGCCCCCATGTCCAACATGGAGTGCGTGCCAGGTTACCAGGCGTTATGGGATAAGCTGGGGTCAGACAACATTTGGTACCCATTCCGGTCACAGCGCGATTGGGACTTCGCTCGATGGGCAAAGAACAGGGGGCCGTCCTCAACTGCGGTAACTGAGTTGCTCGCAATTGATGGTGTAAGTACATGACGACGTGAACATTTGATAGCTAACAATGGGTCAAATAGTTGGTCGAAAACCTAGGGCTCTCATATCGCAACATCAGGGAGCTAAACCGCATTATTGACGAAGAGATGCCTGGACGACCAAGGTTCAAGTGCGAGGAGGTTCGAATTGGCGGGGAATCTTATGACTTCTACTTTCGAGAAGTCATTCCCTGCATCCATGCGCTGTTTGGGGACCCAAAATTTTCAAGGCAACTTGTATTCGCACCAGAACGCCACTATCAAGATGCGGACCACACTGTGCAAGTATTCAGTGAGATGTACACCGGAAAATGGTGGTGGTCGGTGCAGGTACGTATGAGTAGCATCCTATGCACTCATTTTGTACTTACGTAGTCTTTAGCGATCCCTGGAGTTACATAGACCCGGCGCAACAGTTATACCGGTCATCATCTCGTCAGACAAGACACAACTTACGCTTTTTCGATCTAAGAGCGCCTACCCCGTCTACTTGTCAATTGGCAACATCCCTAAAGACATCCGTTGTAAACCAACTCAACAAGCTCAAGTACTGATTGGTTATATTCCGACAACTCGACTTGAGCATATCAAAAACAAGACGGTGCGGCGCCGTGCGCTCGCTAACCTCTTCCATTCATGCATGCACAAATGTCTCTCACCAATTGAATCCTATGGTGAGACTGGTATTGCGATGGCCACCGGTGATGGGATATGGTACCGCTGTCTGTCATGGACGCGTATTATTTCCTCATTTTTCTGTATCTATTACGGATTTATATAAAGGAGATATAAAGGACCGAAGTACAGAGACTCCGAGTTAGTCACAAGGGCTTGCCACCCATGTGCACGTGACCGTGGGACTTAGGTCCCTTATACGCATATTAGTTCTGATTGGTAGATAAGGATGGAAGGTTATGGAAGAGTCTAGAAGGATCTAGAGCATGCTTAGTAGTTTACGCTTACTCGCTGTATTAGGTTTTACTCAGCAAGTGGAGCCGCTCGTAAGCGCTATGACAAGTGCATCAGTCAGCACAATAGATAGCGCTATTAATAGACACGACGCGTCAGCTCCTGAGTCATGGAGTCTTACCATACACTTAGTAACAGTGTTCAGACTCAGTTTGTACTCAGCTGCAGTAGTGTATATAAGCTTCCCTGTAGCGTCCTGAGTGGAACCAACTTGTCCTCTTGGTTCTCCACTCAGGTGCGTATTCCTCTGTATTCCCTTACCTTGTACCAATCTGAACTTGTCCTCTTGGTTCTCCACTCAGCGTGCCACAGCGTGACCTCTTGCAGTTAGAGCCCTGTATAAAGGCCTCATAAGTTCTGCGCTATCCGCTGTGACTGTACGTCTAGCGCGTGACTTGTCTCCGCGCTAAGTTGAGTGTGTCACCTTACAGTTCACACTATCTCTACACTTGACTTGGTGTAGCGCGGCAGTCGCACCGCTACACTGTCATCCAATTCTTGCGACATTTATTGGTGACTACCCCGAACAATCACTTGTCGCTTGCACCTACAATGGAAGATGCCCCAAGTGTGTTGTTCCACACGATGAACTCGGAAAACATACAACATTCCCTTTGCGCAATCTCAGGACAGCAGTTAACATATTTTCATTGTCGGATGGCGATCCAACGATTTTTCACGCAGCATGTCATGAAGCGGGCCTCAAGCCCACATACCATCCATTTTGGGAGCATCTCCCATTCACCAATATATTTCTTTCGATCACCCCAGATATATTACATCAACTTCATCAAGGTGTCCTAAAGCATTTGGTCCGTTGGCTTGGCGCGCTCGGATCTGAGGCAATTGACACACGCTGCAGCTGTCTACCCCCAAATCACAATGCTCGACACTTTCACAAAGGCATTACATGGCTTTCGAGGCTCACTGGTCAAGAACATAAAGACATATCTTGCATCATTCTCGGTGTTGTGGTGGACATACCTCTTCCAAGCAGTCAGTCCTCAGCGTGCTTCAAGTTGACCTGCACAGTGCGGGCACTTCTTGATTTCATTTATCTTTCTCAGTATCCTGCACACACTATGGAAAGTCTCAAAGCAATGGATGCCGCACTGTGCCGATTTCATGAGAACAAAGACATTTTTATCGAACTTGGAGTCCGGGAACACTTCAATATTCCCAAGCTCCATAGTCTTCTCCATTACACCAGATCCATCTCACTTTTTGGTGCTGCGGATAATTATAACACCGAGCATTCAGAACGACTACACATCGACTTGACCAAAAACGCATACCGTGTGACAAACTTCAAAGACGAGTACAAACAAATGACAACTTGGCTGGAGCGCCAAGAGGCAATGCACCAACACACAGCATTTATTGAATGGTGCAAGGGTGGACGTTCTGTATTGCCGACATCTCAATTGGCATATCCCCGTCTAAATTTGATGCTATATCCTTTCTTGACAACCCACCCATCAGAAAAGGGTGTGACTTTTGAACGTCTTTTTGACAGATATGGGGCTGCTGACTTTCAAGATGCCCTTGCCGACTTCATTGTGCAACACAATGATCCTGGGTTATCTGCTGCTGTGGCTCAGAGGTGTGCTGATAACACCTTAATCCCTTTCCAACGTGTTTCCATATTTCATAAAGTCAAATTCACCAATCGCGATCACTCGGATCCAAGAACTGTTGATGCCTTGCACATCCGACCTGAGGCACACAACCGTCACGGAAACACTATTCCTGGGCGATTTGACACTGCACTGGTGAAACATGGAAGCAGGTTTCGTGTGGTCCAAATCCGGGTTGTGTTCCAGCTCCCAAAATCGGCGATACCCTCGATTTTCCTTAGTTCACGCCCTGCCCCCACACATCTCGCATACGTAGAGTGGTTTTCACCGCCCTCTGCACCCGATGAATCTCATGGAATGCACTGGGTATCAAGAAGTTATCGCAATGAACGTCGTTTAGCTAGTATCATTCCTCTAGCAGAGGTCTGCCGCAGCGTTCAACTTTTCCCAGTTTTCGGACCTATTGTGCCCCAGCAGTGGCAAGGCTCAAACGTGCTTGAGGAATGCCGTACATTTTACATCAATCCATTCCTCGACAGACACTTGTACCAAAATTTGAATGTAATTAATGAACGCTTATAGTACACCAAATATGTTGTAGTTCCGAACGACATCTCACGACCGTCGTATCATTGACCTTCCTGACGATCCCGTGTTGCAATGCAGCACAGGTTAGAGGGGTCGGTAACTGGCACACCTAGCACACTAGCACACCAAATGAGGTAAACGAATGTATATTAGATAGACATAATAAAACCACTTGCCTAGCACACCAAACGAGGTAAACGAATGGGGTGCCAGGCGTACACAGAGCCTTCTTAAGTACATCGTAAGGAACGAGTAAAGACTGTAACTACACGTGAAAGAATATGCGGAAGCCCGCAGTCCGTTAGAAACGATCGAGGGATTGTCCCTGATCATACTCAGTAAGGATCGTGTTGCGAGACTAAGCTCGCGTCTCATCTCTTCTTATTCCACACCGCCAGGGCATCCACTGACTCACAGAATGATACGATCACGCATGTATCCGCACATGAGGTGCAGACGATGCCCGACACCGATGCGGGGTCGACCTCCGACGCCGAGAGAACTCGCGCGTGGACTCACCGTATCCCAACATCTCCCCCTGATCAGACAATCCACGACTGCCTTGGGAGACTCACACGCCAACATTGGCGAACCATCCACGTCAAGCCGAGCCCATCAAGAACTCCGTGGAATCGAATTTCCACGCGCGGGAGGCCATTTCGAGGCCGTACAACGCCTTCTACAGGCGGTAACTCGAACCCGAGTCCCCTGTCCAGCAACATGAAACCTCGTAAGTGCTCCACTTAAATTATTTCCCGAGCACGCCGTTGAGACGCAGACTGCACAACCCTCTTGTGCCTGTCCTCCAGCGCGGCCAACGCTGGTAGCCAATGCAGCGACTCAACGCATGCGACAAATACGAGAAGGTTTCATCAACTTATCTGGGATATGCGTGTATCCCATGCCACCTTTGCACGGTGCGTCCTTCTTTTCTTTTAATTAATGACCCATTCTGACTCAACGGATCTGCGACCGGGCGGGAGTTCCATCAACTCCCGGACTTCGCTCTTGACCAGCGTGGCTCATCGCGCGGCCATCTCACTCCCACCCACGCGCCTCCCGCCACTCTCCATCTCCGCAGAACGCACACGCGTTCCACATGACTGGCGACAACTTTGCCTACACGAGCGACAACCGACGACTCCATGTGACCGAGCCGTCGCTCACCTTACGCCGCATCAACCGCGCCGACATAACGCGGGTTGAACATATGGGCAAGGGGCACGACTCAAACGCCAAAACACACCCGCCGTCTCGCGCAGCAGCCACGCACGCTGTATCCGATCGGCGTACCCTTCTGACAGGTCAGGCAGCAACTTCAGGACACGATCTGCGATGCGCGGAATATTACGACGTCGTGGCAGTGTATGGAGCGCGGCAACCAGTCGCTCAGGTGTATAGGGGAGAGGAGTTGAGGTGGTAAGGGGGTGGTGATCCCGGTTGCCCAGACGGTCGATCAACCCTCGATCCGACTTAGCTTGTAAGGACACAATATATTTATGTCATTCACTTCACCGTCCGAGCAGGAAACCGATGAAGGAACGTGTGCAATCAACACAGGTGACACCGCGGCTGCCGGGTTAGGCGCAGCGCGTGCTGGACTCTGAATAATGGGGGCTTGCGCGCGGAAAGGCGCAGGAGACGCGGGTGCAGGGCGTGGCTCGACACCCTGCAGGGACTGAATAATAAGACGCTCTCGTCGACATTTACATCCCAGAACGATCTCAGAGAGTGGGTATGTATGTCCCACAGCCAGTAGCCCATAGCATCCGGCTCATACCCAACGAGCGTTGCCTCAAACGGCATTCGCATCCCAATTGCGACGCTCGTCGACGATGCACTATGGCACCACAGAATACACAGAAAATGACAAACTCTTCATTTATTTAGAGAAGTACATGGACATTTGCCTCCTTGTTCGAATCGGAGTCACTGTCGTCTGTACCGCTATCCGTACTGCCTTCCGTACTATCATTCTCCTCTTCCTCCTCTTTCTTTTTGGCATCGTCCTTCTTCTTCTTGCGGCAATCGCGCTGGTGATGCCCCTTTTTGTTACAATAGCAGCATGTGATATTTGAGTTTTTGCCAGTGCGCGCCGTGTTAAGGGATGCCGAAGGACCCGACTTCCTGCCCTCCTCATTGAGGATGCGGGCGGTAATCTCGCTGTATTTCAAGGAAGACGCGGGGCCAGAAGCGAGGATGGTGGATGCGACTACTTCGTAAGAGTCGGGTAGCGCGTTGAGGAGAATAAGGGAATATTGCACATCGGAAACGCCCATACCAGCGTTGTGTAGTTTGACACGAGTTTCGTTGAGTTTCGCCAACTGAGGGGCAAGTGGGGAAGTATCGTCAAGCTTTGCCCGCGTGAGCTCAATCCAAAGGTTGTAGAGGGCAACGCTGCCAACGCCACCGTAAGTGTCTCGTAAATGGTCGAACTTATCCTTGAAGCTGGGATAATCGGTGTCGGACTCCACAGTCGAAAACACGTCTGCCTCGCAATAGAGGCGCAGATACGCCATGGACCTCTTCTGAATAAGGCCCCAGTCGTCTGCGTCCACTCCATTGGGGCAAGTGTTGTGTGAGAGAATACAGTCGACGTCGTTAAAGCTCAGAAGAGCGCTCATGACACCATTCCAGGCATTCCAGTTCTGACCTGAGAGATGTTCGAGACGAGTGCCCGGAGGCACGATAAAGTGACTTGCGGCCGCAGTTTTGATACGCGTGGCAGACAATCCAGTTGGATTCTTGGATGAGCCACCTCCACCGGACGCACCGGAGCCAGAGCCACCGGAGCCAGCAGGAGGCGCAGGCGGTGCAGAACCACCTCCAGAGGGAGGCACAGGCGGCGCCGAACCACCTCCTCTAGACGCACCGGGGCCAGAGCCACCAGAGCCAGAGGGAGGTGCAGGGGGCACAGGACACCACGAAGAGGGAGTGCCAGATGATGCCATTTATTTTATTCAAGATGGGATGGTTTCTGTCGCTGAGGCCCAGCCAAAAGTCGGTCGAACAAGGCAGAACTAGGTCAAATGTAGTAGATAATTCGACAAAAGTTAACCTAATTAGATAATTTGAACTGTGCTTCGATTTTTTCGAGCCTCATAGAAAGAAAAAAAATACGATCGAACTATATGGTAACATATATCTAATCATATCCAATGCGGTCAAATGGCCGCATGGTCTCAAAAATCTTCGAAATAAATTGTTTTGATTCATTAAAAAGTGTATTTATCGAATACAATCTAGGCAAAGATGAATCCTATCAAGTCACTTGTGCACGTTACTGGTACCCCCCACACTTGCCCTCGTGTTCAAGTCACAAGCCAAGTCGTGTGTTGCTTAGGATCAACCCATAGACAAGTCCATAGATTTTTGGAGTCAGTTTGGGGGAGATGGCGTAGTAACGTTACGTACCTTTGCCAACACCTTTGTGCCAATCACCTTGATTTGTAGGCCTGTATGTACATATATGCGCCATTTTGAGTATTATACCACGGCGTACAATGAAAGGGGCTTACCACCTCGGGTCCAGAGCGACCCAATGTCTGGCGAATTTGATGTGAGATGCACCAGTCTCAGGCGCATATATTCCTAGTGAATGTGTCAGTGTTGCCAATAAGTGTGGAGACACTCACCTTGTGGTACTAATTGTGCCACCCCTGTATCATCCTGCCATTGCTTGTGCACTTATCGTTTCATCCCCAGTTCCCAAAGGCGGCATTGCACTTGAGTTGAGGGGCGCATCTGAGTTTGAGGGCAGGCAAACAGAAGCATGGCAGGGGGGAAAGGGCCAGCGCAGAGATGGAGGTGAGTGGAGAATGGTGTAAGTGAGAGGAGCAAGTGGCAATGGAGGCAGTGAGACAAACGCAAAGGCGAAAGTAAGGTGCCCAGTTCAGAACAAACATTGGACGTCTTGGCGCCGCTTTCGGCACCTTCCTATTATAGATGTGTCACCCTTGCCCCGACTCTCTCGCCTTGACTCTCGCGTTCAATGTTCTGAGTCTTTCTACTGCACGAGGGAAACCCATCCCACCCTCTCAGGTGAAAGATGTCCAGTCAGAGGTTGATCTCATTTTATGCGATTCCATGGGATTCATTATAAACCAACCAAACATTCGATTGTTTAGAATGTATTAGATAATTCAACTTATTTTCTACGAGATTTGTCGTGGTTTGATAAGATTTGTGAGTAATATTTATGGTTCTATCCGATTCGACGCATTTCTCGCTGGGGCTGAGGAGCGATCAGCGACTGAAAGTTGTCGGAGCCAAGGTCACATGACCTCTCCAGCCCGTGTAACTGTAATGGCCAGAACGCTTTCCGTGTCCTGCCCCCATGTGTGCGGCTTCTACGAATAACAGTAATACGTCTACTACCCCATCTGGAGTGCATGAACACATGTGCTAGGCAACACCACTATGCGGCAAGACGCACAGGATGCACTCGGCAAGACCACGCGTTCAGAGGCATCCAGGGGATCCGCGCCAGGGAGGAGCCGCCCACAGCAGATTCCACGGATACGGGGGTCTGAATACCCGCCATCCATGCTGTTTGGGGGAGTCCCTGATTAACGCCTAGGGCGCACGGATAGGGACGCTATGGCTTAGCGTGCCTACAGGGAGTGACCCCGCCGGCATTGGCTTCGCCCCCAGCGTCCCATGTGAGTACTACTATAATAACTAGCGCGGCGCAGTTGTAACAGAGGCAAGAGCTTCGGTGGAATGACTACCGCCCGGCCTTGACACCCCAAAACCGCTCCCAACTTAATGGGCAGCAACGGCCAACCATTCATCTGGGCCTATAGCCAGACCGAGCTCCCCCGGTCCCACCTAACAATCATGGCCAGTAAGGCCACATCAGGACGAACACCCGGAATGATAGAAGCGAATACCATTGCGCACAGGGATGGAGGTTTCTCCCCACGCGTCTCCCCACGCCTGGGGTCCGTAACACGGGTCGAGCAAGGCGTGTTAGGCCCCAGCACAGGCCTCGAGTGACTTGCGCCCCAACGCGCAGAGGTGCACCCGAGTCGGAGGTAACAAAAGAGGGTGAACTCACAGTGTGAAGAACAGCAAGTAAGACTTTGACTTTTTAGACAACGAGGGGCACAGGGCCCATAACCTGTTGCAACGCAGCGCAGGTTAGAGGGGTTGGTAACTGGCACACCTAGCACACTAGCACACCAAACGAGGTAAATGAATGTATATTAGATAGACATAATAAAACCACTTGCCTAGCACACCAAACGAGGTAAACGAATGGGGTGCCAGGCGTACACAGAGCCTTCTTAAGTACATCGTAAGGAACGAGTAAAGACTGTAACTACACGTGAAAGAATATGCGGAAGCCCACAGTCCGTTAGAAACGATCGAGGGATTGTCCCTGATCATACTCAGTAAGGATCGTGTTGCGAGACTAAGCTTGCGTCTCATCTCTTCTTATTCCACACCGCCAGGGCATCCACTGACTCACAGAATGATACGATCATGCACGTATCCGCACATGAGGTGCAGACGATGCCCGACACCAATGCGGGGTCGACCTCCGACGCCGAGAGAACTCACGCGTGGACTCACCATATCCCAACATCCCGGTCATGTCGTACTTGTGTTCGCCCGTCTTCTTGATCGCGCTCTTGAAGTCGCACCACCAAGGAAGATGTTCACCACGACATCTCTCGGATTGTAACTTGTGACAGACGTGCTCCACGCGCGGAAAAACCGGTCAGCGCCAGAAAAAAAGGCATGAAGACTATGTGACAAACCTGTGCCGATGGCCCCTCTGCGCCATTGAGGAGCAAGAGGGTGATAACGGGCATATACCACTCAGGTTCAATGTCGTCGTTATCTGCCCTGAGATAGTTGACAGAGGGTCGTCCGCTGGATGGAATACTGTCCATTGGGCAACAAGAGATTCAAATTGTATTGTTGCTCCCGACGCTAGTCCTATGCAAAATCGACGATTGTCATCGTCAGACTCTACTTGCTGTGATGATACGCCGCATGTTCGGAGATATATCCGACGAGTTGTGCGACCTGTGGAACAATGGAGTTAAGGCTTTAAGCGCAGGTGAGATGTGTTAGGGAGCTTTTACCTTGATTCCTTTTTCAACTTGCGCTCGAAGCATGCCCAGATTACTTTCCTTTGATCGCGCTCGAGGCACCAGCAGGGAGCGGGGCGAACTTGTGCGACACGCTGGACTATTGGTGGTAATCTGGATGCGCATTATACCGCCCTTCAAGTTGGGCACCGGCGCGGTGACGGCCAGCGAGGGCCTCCCGATTCCGATGAAAGCTAGTAGACGCGAGGCAGTACCCTGCATGGCCTTCTGCATGTTCTTGCAGAGATGACGCATCCTAGGCTTCAGCTGACCGTCGGTGGCAGCTGGTCCCGTGTTCGCTTCAGCATGCTCCAAGCGCATGAGGGATAAATCTTTGGAGGCAATCATCACATGGAGCGGATTCGCTGCAGCTGTGTTGCGTTAGGCCCGTCCTAACGATGCTCGACTTGAGCAAGGACAGAGTGGCGAGGTATACAGGAGGCGACTTAGCGAATATGAGTACACGACCTTAAGAGGAACGTGACCGCTACCAGCACTGGGGTGAAGTCCACCAGGCGTACGTGTCGCTGGGCGATCTGCCTTATCAAGGCCAGACGCGATAACAGGCAGAGAGCGAGGGAGAGACAGACAAGGATAGAGGAGATCGGAATGCTGGCTGAGGATTCAAGAAGACCAAGCTAGGGAGCTCGGTCTTCGTACTACCCACTAGATATACAGTTGACGAAGAGCTTTGAAGCTCCTCCTGAATGTAAAGTACCCAGTAGCCATAATAGCTCGAACCCTACTACGACTGTCCTAGGTATGAGTCAAGTCCGTACCACGAGACATGTGATAACCACAACAGGCTGACTGAGACGACTGTCCCTGACTAATACTAGGGTAGTCAGAACCCCGTGAGACTGCAGTCCGTACCAATGAGTCCGATTGTAACATCACCCCCTTTTCAGGTGCGACGCCCCGACGCTCCAAAGCCCTCCTCCTCGTAGCGAACTCGCGTATGCTGCGGCTGCTGACCACCCCTCCTGCCCCTGCGGTTCTTCTTCTTCGTCAGCTCGTAATCCACCATGGTACCTGCCTCGTCCTCGATGCGCTCCAACGCGTTGGCCATCTCCAGCCGGCGCCGACTGCCTGCCACCTTGCCTTGAACCTCCCCCAGGGCGGCGATGAGGTCGTCGATGCGCTGGTTAAGGCGCTGCTGCTCCCGGTCGGCGAGGCGGTAGCGATGGACCTCCGCCTTGAGGGAGAGGTCGTGAAGGGAGTCAAGGCAGCGGTCGACGCGCGCCCGATCTTCGAAAGCCTCGGTAAAGAGGACCATGTCCGCCGCGGGGTACATGGGTTTCCCGCCATACACATAGTGGGGGGCGGCGTAGAGGGGACGGGCGTAGACCTTGTCCAACTCGTCGATGATGCCCACCACCAGAGGGTCCGGCCCCATGATCACCTGATGGTATCGGGCCTCACGCTCAACCCCGTCGGGGGAGACGATGCGAAAGGGGAGGTAGTCCACGCCAGTGTTGGCCTTGAAGCCACTGGGGACTCGTGTGTTGATGACGGCGAGGGGCTGGTGGGTGGGGCCACCCAACACCCCGAGGTCCCGCTTGTACATAGGGGATCCGTCGGTGTTGAGCGAGTAGGGGGTTTCGCGTGGGTCGTCAGTGTCTGTGGTGGAGGAAATGAGGGGGTGCGTAACTGGGTAGTCGTTGGGAGTGTCCTTGTCCAGACCCCAGTCTGCTGTATCAGGCGCCGATGCCTCAGCTGCGCCCTCCGTAGCTGCTCATCCCTCCACTCCTTCACTACTTCCTTCCATGGCCGCACGGGCCCGAACTCGGTGTGGTACTTGGACAGGTTCACTGTCACCGTGTCCGTCAAGGTATGGAATGAGGCTATCTGCGGCCTGGCCCTTGAGTAGGGCACGCTCTTCTTCTTCTGGGACCGCCTCGTGGGCAAGAGGCTGCACACCGGGGGAGTCGGCGTCTCCTCCAACGGTGGGGTCTGGGAAGGCTCGGAGGACGGTGAGGGCGTCCTCGTGGGTGGCGGGCCCATGGGTGGTGGACAGGGCCTTGGTGACGGTGTCGATGGTGGACTGCGACGGGAGGGAGCAGGAGGACATGATGTGAGGGTAGACAGGATGGGAAGAGGTAGCAGGGGTTGCTGGGGGACTTAGCTCGTAGTGGGCTCCTCTTATATGCGTTTCCCGGGCGGGGTTCAATGCTTTGAAGTCCCGGATAGCCTGGTCGGCGAATACTTCGCTCCGGTCGACCCACTGATTCTCCGAGTCGGGGTACCCTTTCCATCTCACGAGGTACTGCAGTTTCTGCGTTCTCCCGAATCTTCGCGAGTCTAGAATCTTCTCGACTTCGTATTCTTCTTCCCCTTCTACTAGATCCGGCGGCGGGCGTTGGTAGTTAGGCCCATGTGTTGCGGTCTCGTGGTATCTGGTGAGAAGATCGGTGTGGAACACCGGGTGGATACTCCACTGTGTGGGAAGTTCGAGGCGATAGTTGACAGAGGACATCACCTGTGTGACCCTAAAGGGACCATGTCTTTTGGGCGCAAGCTTGGTGGTTGGCTGGTTGGTGCGCAGGTGGTGTCCTTCTAGCCACACGAGGTCTCCTTCCTTGTACTTGGGCGTATCTTTGTGTTTGACCCATGACTTCTGTGCCTTGATAAGGAGGGCCTTGGCTTGCGCTCTGGCCTCCTGGAACTGGTCGATTCTCAGCGCCACTTGGGGTATGGGTGATGGCCTATCAATCCAATCAGCGCGTGGGTTGTACCCCATTAGAAGGTAGAAAGGAGACTTCCTAGTGGTCTCATGGGGCCAGTTGTTGTGCGTGAATTCCGCTATAGGGAGATAGGTCGCCCAATTGTCTTGCCTCTCATTAGTCCAGAAGCGGAGATATTGCTCGAGCCACTGGTTAGTCCGTTCCGACTGTCCGTCTGTTCGGGGGTGGTAGGCGGTGGAGACGTTCTGTGAAATCCCTAGGATCTTGCACAGTTCTCGCGTGAACTTGGATGCGAAGCGTGGGTCTCTGTCACTAATGACTTTGGAGGGGAGTCCAAATCGCAGGAAGACGTGCTTAGCGTATAGAGCGGCGGTTCCCTCTGCAGTGATTTCCTCTTGGCAGGGGATGAAGACGGCTGCCTTGGTACAGTCGTGATCGGTGATGGTGAGGATTGAGTCAAACCCCTGCGACTGGGGTAGTTTGGTGATGAAGTCGAGGGCGATAGTTTCGAAGGGGAGTGCCTCAGGGTTCGGATAAATCGGGGACAGTGGTGCGCGGGTTGGTCGGTTGTTGGCCTTGTGCCTTTGGCACTCGGCGCACCCCTTGACGTAGTCCAGGACGTCTTGGGCGAGGTTTGGCCACCAGTAGGAGCGTCCCACCAGTTGCGAGGTTTTGTTGATACCTGGGTGTCCATAAACCGGTGGTGTATGGTGAGCGGAGATGATACTTCTCTTGTCATATAATCCGCCAGTCACCACTCGTCTTCCATCCTTGTACCAAGTGCCTTCGATCTTCTTTAGCCGATGTGCGTCGATCCATGGGCGAAGGTAGTCCTCGTCTTGATGGTATGTCGCGTCTGGCCGCTCCATCTCTCCAGGTTCTATTGTCAGGGTGTTCGGCATGACGGTTTCCACTTGTGTGGCTCGCACGAAGAGCGCATCGGGGAGGACTACTATGTCCTTGTTGTCGTTATCCCCCTGGTCATAGTCTGGTCTTCGGGAGAGTGCGTCTGCCCTTCCGTTGGCTGTGCCTTTGATGTGGTGAATCTCGAAGTCGTATTCGGATAGTTCGAGTACTTCCCTGGCGATGTGTCTGCTTATCCTTTGTGGCGACCTCCAGTACTGCAGGTTGAGGTGGTCGGAGAATACTTTGGTTTTGTGTGGAGAGCCTGCGCGAGTAGGGGTCTCCAGTGGCGGAAGGCCTTGACGATGGCTAGTAGTTCCAGGTCATAGATGTCGTAGTTGCGTTCTGCAGCGACCATAAGCCCCTCTACTTATACATGTCTGAGGAGCTTTGAAGCTCAGCTCAAACCCTAATACACGGATCCTAGGAATGAGTCACAACGAGTCAGAGATATCCGCAGCCAATGGCGTAAGGCCCTCATGGCATGAGTCAGAGATAAGGAAACACGAGTCGTACAATCCATCAGAATCAAGGCACAATCGATATGAGTCACAAACACGAGGCGTTCTAGGCCAGTCCAGGCACAGGCTCATCTGGACTCTTCTGGTGCATTCTAGCCAGGTCACGTGCCAGGGTCACGTGACGGGTGGCGCTAAGGTCACGTGTGCTATTCCCAAAACTCCGGGTCTCGTTGGTGAGCGCTTCCGGGTTTGTAGTGTGGCGTGGGAGACTTAGCTCTGGTTTGGGCATGATCAGCCACTAGTCTTCGTATTTCAGCCTGTTCATAGGCGTCATCTTCGGGGGTTCTCCTCCTAATGGTGTTCAGGGTCGTTGCATAGGGTGCTCGAGGGTCGGTCTGAGGCGAAACCGTAACAGCCTCGTTGAGCGTCGCAGAGTAATAGCCTATGGGGTGTCATTTACCGTCCTCTTTGCGTTGTAAGAGTACAGCACCCACCGCGAATCCTGATGCGTCCACTTCCATCTCGAATTGTTTTGTGAGGTCCGGGTGTGCCAGTACTGGTTCGCTTGTGACTAGCGTCTTAAGCTTTGCGAAGGCGTCTTCCTCTGCTCGTCCCCATCGCCACTCTGTGTCTTTCCACGTTAATCGGTTCAGTGGTCGTGCGTACGTGGCAAATCCTTTGATGAAGAGGCGATAGAAGTTGCAGAACCTGAGAAAAGATCGGACCTGTTTGACCGTGGTTGGTGTTGGCCAGTTGCGGATGCCAGCAACTTTAACAGGGTCCATGCGTGTCACCCCCTTTTCAAGGATTACCCCCAGGTAATCGATTGCCGGTGCGTGGAAGATGCATTTTTCTGGTTTGAAGTACAAGTCATTGTCCCTTGCGATCTGGAGTATGTCACGTACGGCTGCGATGTGGCCTGCTCGGCCATTTCGGGAGGCGATACCGATGTCGTCCATGTAGACATGGATGGTGGTGCCCAGCAGCTCGTGTTTGTTGATGGTGGGGCCGCAGAGGGAGTCCATCATGTCCTGGAAGGTGGCCGGCGAGTTAGTGAGGCCAAAGTACATGACGAGTGGTTCGAAGAATCCATGGCGCGTTTTGAAGGCAGCTTTTTCTTCGTCCCCTTGTTTGATGCAGACATTGTTGTATCCCCAGCAGGACGTCGAGTTTAGTGTAGATGTCCGCATTACCCAAGTCCGTGATGAGCTCCTGTATGAGCGGTAGGGGGTACTGATTACGCACGGTGAACGAGTTGATCTTTCGATAGTCCTGGACCGGTCGCAGCTTTCCATCCTTCTTCTTGACGAAGAAGAAGGACGATGCGTAAGGGGATTTCGACGGTCGGATGTATCCCTTCTCCAGTTGCTCGTCAAGGAATTTGCGGAGGGCAACGTCTTCGTCGCGTGACATGGGGTAGATCTTGCAGTCGATAGCGGTTGGGGCGTCTTCCCTGAACTCGATGGCGTGGTCCCAAGGTCGCGAGGGTGGGAAGCGATGTGATTCTTCTTCGCTGAACACCTTGGTGAAGTCTGCGTACTCTTCTGGGATCTCTGTTGTGCCGGTGAATTGTTGTGCTTCGATGGCCAGCTCCGTGGCAGTGGTGCGTGCCCTGACTGTCTCCCATTCATCGCAGAGTTGTCGCACGGCGTGGCGCTTCTCTTCTTCGGTGAACTCGGTAGGGGCGAATGCGATTGTTACCCCTCGCTCCTCTGGGTGCGTGGTTCGAAGGACCACCGGGTAGGCGTCTTCTTTGATGACGGCGTGTTGCCAGCTGATCTGTGGTTCGTAGGCGGCCAACCAGGGGTAGCCAAGGACGATGTCCTCGTTCCCTGTATCTGTAAGTAGGAACCTCATTGTTTTGTGGGTTCCTTTGGTTTGTACGTCGAGATCTGCGCAGTGCGTAATTAGTCCTGCCTTGTTCTCGGAGTTATCGATGTTCCATATCTTTTTGGGTGTCTCTAGCTTTCTGAGACCAATTCCCATTCGCTTCGCGAACGCGGGTTTAATGAAGCTATCTGTGGCTCCCGAGTCCACCAGTGCTTTTACTTCGGCCATGTTGTAACTTGTTCAAACGGAGACTGGAATTCTCAACGATCGGTAGCGTGTGATTATTACAGAATTACAACGGAGCGCCCTCACCCAGGCCGACGGGTTCAGGCGTTTGGAAAACCCTCTTTTCCCCATAGTTCTTGGAGGACCAGATCTTTTACTTCATCTGGCGCTCCGGCTACTCCCTGGAGCCACTCCTGGGCTTGTTGCTGCGGGGTTACCGCTGCGCGTGCTTGCACTCTTGGTTCTTGGGTGTAGTAGTCTGTTTCTGACCTCCTACTGTTGCTGCTTTGTGCGTTGTTGCGATGCTGTGGACAGTCGCGACTGAAGTGTCCCTTCTGATTGCAGGTGTAGCAGATCACTTCCCTTGCGTCTCGGGGAGGTCCCCTCCCCCTTCCTCGCCCTCTTGGCCCTCCCCTGGGCGGGTAGGGTGGCCTCTGTCGGTCGAGTATGAACTCCGCTCCGGCGAGTCTTCCTTGGGTGTCCTCTGCTTCTGCACCCCGTGCCCGCGTCCTATCCGCGGAGGTGTCCATCGCGTTAGGGTTCTGGTGATGGGGAAGGTTCCTCGGCGCCCATCCGCTCTGGGGGTTCCCCCATGGGCTAGGGCGTGGGGTAGCTCTCGGAGTGGGTGTTTTTAGCGAGTTAAGACGTGCCTGTAGGTGCATGTACTGCTGCTGCTTCTTCATTGCCGCTTGTTTCCATGCTTCGAACGTGGTGGGTTCGTACTGTTCGTAGACCTTGGCGAATAACGCCCTTGGCAGTCCTGCTGTGAACAGATCCAGTGTTTGAGGGGCATCGAGGTTGTAGTCAGCTTGTCGGGCTAGGCGTTCGAAGGTAGCCACGTAGCTGTCAATGTCTCCGTCCTTCATGTGGACGCCCTTGCGCAGCTCCGCTTGCGCCTGTTCTTTCTCCATGGTGTTGGCAAATCGTCTGGTGAAGGCGCAAAGGGTCTCTTCCCAGAGGCGTCGGGTGTGTTCAGGGAATCCGGCCTCCGTCTGGCGCATCAGCCAGTCAGTCATATACATCACCCATTCGTTAACTGTCTCCCCCTGGATGTAGCCGAGGAAGAGGAGTGATCGGCGGTAATAGTTGCGCATGATGTCGCTCGTACTGTTGACTCCTTGATAGAGGTTCCACTGTGCTCTGAACTGCAGGGCCTAGGTGCGGTCTCCGTTGAAGACCATAGGCGGGTTGCCTTGGAGCCTATCTGACGATCGAGGTGGGTTACCCATGGGAGCTATTCCTGGGAATCTGCCTCCTCCGGGTGGTCCTCCTCCGCCTCCGTGTCCTCTGCCTCCTCCGTGCGGGTGGTGTTGAGACGCGACTGCATAAGTCACATGTCTCGTGGGATCTGATTGTGTCAGCCCATATACTATATTTGGTATCTGTCCCTTATGGACTCTTTTGGACACTCCGGACTTGTACGGACCGCTTTTTGTTTATCTTTATTGTCATAGTCATATATGGCTCTTATTGTTCTCTATTGTTAAGATACCGGTATTATCTGCTTTAGGCAGCTATTGTTCTCTGCCCTCCAATGGCATTTCTCCCTCTGGCGCACAGACCACATGTATTGTGTTTGGGTCACCAGTGCGCACAGACCATTCTTAGCTAAGCGTCCTGTATATAAGGACTGCTGTTTACGCCTTCACACTTCAGAGTTTACTTCCCCTCTGAAGTGTAAGTCCCTTCTATATTCTCTTCTACACTACCTTTACTCACAGACAGTCTATAGTAACTTGTCTACTAGGTGTGTATATATACAGAGTTTACTTCCCCTCTGAAGTTAACTTGTCTACTAGCTCTTTGCTTTACCTCGCTTGTTAGTTCTGCGCTCAACAGGTTATGGGCCCTGACGCCTAATAACTAACTCGCCATTTTTTATCACAGATCTACTTGTGTCACCTTGCTCTCTCAGCCGACCACATCTTTGTCGTCTTTACCACCTTCAGTGAGCATCCTCTTTCATTTAAAACGACACATCCTTTCTCGTCCACCATGACTCTGTCATGTGCCATCTTGGCTAGCCTCCTAAGGAGGTTCTCATGAAAGGTCCTACATGACCTTAAATTTCCTCTGTGCGCACTACTCCTACTATATTTTCATTACCCGGTCTTCGTCCGGAAGTGCTTTCATAGGCCAAAGGGGGAAGACCCCTGCGGCTATAAGCCTCTCTAATGGTTGGGTGATACTCGGTTAATACCTGGGTCACTTTAAGGGGTGTGAAGGCCTGGTTAATAGTCAAACCCAGAAGTCCTTCCCTCTGATACAACTAGGAGACGCTACTATACTATAATGATATTTACATAGTAGCTATGAGTAGACCTCTGCCAGGAGAAGCATTCGCTCCCTTTGTGCAGGATTCGCTGCATGGCATGTATCACTATTCTAGTTACTTAGTACCAAGACCCTTAATGGTCTGTTCTAGAGACTCCACAGACGACAGTCGCAATTGTTATGGGAGTTGATCCCTTTCATTGCTTCTGGAATTCGCTGTTGGCTCCTCTCTAGGGTACTACCCTTCTACTATAGTTCTTGGGTAGCCCCAGCCTTCATGCTACTAGGCTAGAGATCGACTCGGAGCGTCCTTCGCCGGACAATGCTCCCATGATCCTTCTTGCTTGAAACCTATAGCGTCGCGCATGACTATCCGCCCTTAGTAACATTTGGGCCATGAAGACTAAGTAGTAAGGCAGCCATCATTACAATGATTCCACTACTATAGCATACATCCAAGTCGCACAACTTGAGGCATGACACCCTATGTGTTATGGAGTTATAGCGCTCCTATGGCTGGACCTCTACTTTTCCTACCAAGATCTGGACTGGTTCTGACTGCTCCTCGGAACCAGATTTACAAACATCTCAAATGTCTTTCCATCTTACCTTCCCTCCCTCCGTCGTCCTTTCCAAGTTGGATGGAACCAACTGGCAGACTTGGACCACCACCTTCACGTCCCTGATGCTGATGAATGGGTGCAGTAGGCACCTCACTCACTCAGCTCCTGCGGCTGTTCCCCAGCACCCTGTCCTACCAGCAGGCGTAGCAGGACCAACAGGCCCCACAGATGAAGGTCTGGCAATTCTGGCCCTATGGGCAAAGCAGGAGGAGGTCATCACTGGCCTCCTATTCCTCTCAGTCACGTCGGAGGTTCTCTCCGGTATTCAGTCCATGGCAGTCTTCCCAACTGTCCATGACAAGTTCCAGCAGCTGGAACACCTCTATGGTCAGGTTGGCTCTATGGCCACCTTCAATTTATGGGTGGGCTTGGCAAATACTAAGCTTCAGGAAGGTACCCCCTTCCTACCTCAACTCCAGAAAATGTTGGACTTGAGGAACACCCTAGTGGAGCAGGGGATGCCCGTCTCGGACATGCAAATGTCCTTCATACTTTTAGACGCGCTTCCCCCCTCCTACAGCACCATAGCAGGCACCATCCTCGCATCTGGCCCCCCTGCCAATCTCCTTCCTCAGGACCTAATTAATAGGTTCATCAATGAGGAATCCCGTATCGCTGGCCCTCCGGCATCCTTCACAAAGATTGCCCCAGTCAGGCCCCAGCACTCGCCTCCCCAGGCATCGGGCAGCTCTGCGTCCTCAGACGTAATCTGCCACTACTGCAAAAAACCTGGCCATAAAAAGCCAGAGTGTTACAAACTCAAATGGGATCAGGAGAACGCTAAAAAAGGAAGGGCTGGGCAGCGAGGGAAAGCTGCTCAGAATACCATTACTGAAGCGCCGGACTCAATTCCGGCAAATAGGTTTGCTGTGGCCAATAGCATACCTGTACCAAAGAGTCGCCTATTTACTATAGTTAACGGCTCTGGCAAAATAGAAGAGGTACATGAGGTACCTCAGGTCTCCCTTTACATGATGAGTGCCAACCACACTCAGTCAGCATCAAAATGGATGATGGACAGTGGAGCATCAGCACATTTTACACCGTATCTTGAGGACTACGACACCTACACACCCCACAAAGGTGTTGATGTCCTCCTTGGTGACAATACTCTTCTACGAAGTATTGGAACGGGTTCTATTACAATCCACACCAATCGAGGCATCGACCTCAAAATATCGGATGTGCTCCACCTCCCAAACACGCATTCGCGTATCCTGTCCACGCCCTGCCTTACTTCAAAGGGCGCCATAGTTAGTTTTGATGCCACCTCCTTTACAATCAGACACAAAGGAGAGACCATTGCAGAAGGACACAAGGCACTCGGGCTATATTGGCTCGACGGACATGCTATGAATGCTGTCCGCGCACCTGCATCTGCGAGCCTTGATGTCTGGCATAAGCGCATGGGACATATGTCCAAAGACGCGCTGAAGAGATATGCTCAGGAGTCAGTCAAAGGACTCCTTATTAATGATTCCCCTGTGGAAGATGGACTTTGCCTTGGTTGCGAACTAGGCAAATCTACCCGTCTACCCTTCCCACCTTCCAAGAAACGTGCTTCAGAACCCCTTGAAGTCATTCACAGTGACCTTGTTGGCCCACTACAGAGTAACTCTATCCAGGGCAACAAGTACTTCGCCACGTTCATAGATGACTTCTCCAAAGCTGCAGTAGTCATCTTTATGAAATCAAAGGACCAGTTTAAGGACGCCTTCCTACACTACAAGGCGTGGGCTGAAAAACAACTAAACAAGCCCATTAAATCCTTACACTCGGACCGTGGTGGTGAATATGTCAACAATGACCTAAAGCACATCCTTCTGGAAGCAGGAATCGAGCATATGCTCACTATGCCTTATTCTCCACAACAGAATGGGAGAGCCGAGCGTTTTAACCGTACGGTTATGGAAAAAGGCACTAGCATGCTCCACCATGCAGGCCTTAGCCTTGGCTTTTGGGAGCAAGCAGTTCAAACTGCTGTGCAAATCTATAACCGCACTCCCACTCGTTCAAATCAGTGGAAAACTCCGCTAGAGCTCTGGGATGGTACAGTCCCAGATGTCTCCTACTTTAGAGTATTTGGCTGCAAAGCCTACTATCATGTACCCGAACACAACCGGCGCAAACTAGATCCTAAATCAAAGGAAGCCGTGTTTGTGGGCTATGAACCCTTCTCAAAGGGTTACAAACTCTGGGATAGACATAGCCGGTGCTTCATCTCTTCACGAGATGTTACATTTGATGAAGACACCTTCCCATCCCGCAGTGTTGTGGCTCAACACTCACAACCCTCTACCTCTCCCGCGCCTGGTGAACCCTTGAGTGCTCCCAGCGGTGAAGTTATCTTTGTAGTGCCTAGCCCACCTACACCAGCTGTTGCCCCTACAGTGCCTCAGACTACACCAGTCTTTGTCATACCACCTCCGGCACCTGTAGTATTACAACAGCCTAGCACCCCACCCAATTCCACACCTGCTGCGGCAGACCAGACAATATATCACACTCCTCCTTCCCAAGCACCTCCCCCTACAAACCCTGCTCCCACACGTCGTCGTACTACCCGCTCCATAAGGCCAGCTGTTGCTGCGCCTATACCTGCCCCTAATTTCAACAGGGAAGTGTCTCCTCCTAGGGAAACCCCTAGATCTCCCAGGAACACTCAGGTAGCCTCGCCTACACGTCCAAGGCGGAGCACAAGGGTACGATTCACGAATCCTCGCTATTACACAGAGGACAACGACGAATTCGTGCAGGGTAGCAGCAGGCTGGGAATGATGGACTTGCTAAATGCTGCTGAGGTACCCGGTTACAGGGACCCGCAGACATACAAGCAGGCCATGGAGTCTAAACAAGCTGGTGATTGGCTTGAAGCATGCCAGTATGAACTGGATGCTCTCACCAAGCTTGATGTCTGGAGACTTGAACCCCTTCCTGAAGGAAGGAAGGTGGTCAAGTGCAAATGGGTGTTCAAAAAGAAAGCGGATGGACGCTTTCGTGCTAGGCTAGTGGCAAAAGGGTTCACCCAACTAGAGGGGGTGGACTTTGACGAAACTTTCTCCCCAGTTGCCCTGCTTTGAGTCCTTAAGACTACTTCTTGCGTTGGCTACGCTTGAAGACTGGCACATTCACCAGATGGACGTCAAATCGGCGTTTCTTCATGGGGAACTGGAGGAAGAAATCTATATGGAGCAACCTGTCGGTTTCGTCACAGCTGGCTCAGAGCACCTTGTGTGCCGACTACAAAAGGCCCTTTATGGCCTCAAACAAGCTTCCCGCGCATGGAACATGCAATTCCACGGGGTCCTTTGCGACCTAGGCTTTACGCGGACGTACTCTGATGCAGGAGTATATGTATATCATCTTCAAGAGGGGGGTGATACACTTTTCGTTATCTTATATGTAGATGACATTACTATACTTGGGAGCTCCCTATCAAAGATCAATGATCTGAAAGCATCTCTATCAAATCGATATGAGATGACTGATCTTGGTGAAATCCAGTCTTACCTAGGTGTCAACATCACCAGAGACCGTGCAAACCGCACTATGGAAATCAACCAGTCAGATTACATCCGCGATGTGGTTGAGCGGTTTGGGATGCTAGATTCCAACCCAGTATATACCCCTCTTCCCTCTGGCGCCGAGGCACACTTGATCAAAAATGACGATCAGGCCTCTACTTCTGAGATAAAGAAGTATCAACAGATAATTGGGTCTCTGCTCTATGCGCAGATTGGAAGCAGACCTGATATTTCCTTCGCTGTTGCGCGCCTTAGCCAATTTGCTTCCAATCCCTCACCCCAGCATTTACGCCTAGCAAAATATGTCCTGGCATACCTTAACTGTACTAAGGACTATGCGTTACGCTATGCTGGAGGGAATGGTGGAGAAGGCCTTCACGGCTATTGTGACTCTTCCTGGGGAGATCAGGAAGAAAAACACTCCACCTCTGGCTACGTCTTCCTGCTTGCCAATGGAGCCATTTCATGGTGTACCAGAAAGCAGAAGACCATTGCACAGTCTACCACAGAAGCCGAGTACATGAGCCTCTCTGAGGCTTCTAATCAAGCTCAGTGGTACACTACCTTCCTAGGCGAACTAGGGTATGAGGTTACCTCCCCTATTCCCCTACACTGTGACAACAAGGGTGCTGTAGACTTAGCACTAAACCCTGTCACTGGAAGGCGGTCCAAGCACATCCTGATAAAGCACCATGTAGTCAGGGAATACGTAGAAAATAAGGTCATAGACCTGATACGTACACCCACTGGGGAAATGGTTGCAGATGGACTCACCAAGTCCCTGCCCAAAGATCCTTTTGACAAAATGGTAGCTGACCTAGGAATGGTGTAACAAGAGATTCAGAACATAAGGTCGATAACCAGTCAGTGGTCATCGATCCTTGGTTTAGAAACATAGTGCTGGTATACAGTCAGTGGTCGTCGATCCTGGGTTTATCAACAGGGACGTCACATTGTCCTGTAAAAAGCACAACATGTTCTCTGATCTCTGGAGCTAAGAAAAACCCTTCTTAGAACCCTGAAGAAGTTGGACCTTGGTCACAGATTCCTACCCTTCAAAAAGTTGTCCTGTATCAAGGACAAATGAAGCGCAAATGACCACCGTTTCGGATTGAGCGTCGTCTTGTCTCCTCTAGAGAAGATAGTCCCTTATCAGGACTTACCAAGACTTCAACCTTAATCCCAATCTTCTGTGTAGCTCTTCACGCTCCAAATTTATCACCTCTGTCATATCATGGACTGCCCCTATCATGGAGGGATGTTGAGACGCGACTGCATAAGTCACATGTCTCGTGGGATCTGATTGTGTCAGCCCATATACTATATTTGGTATCTGTCCCTTATGGACTCTTTTGGACACTCCGGACTTGTACGGACCGCTTTTTGTTTATCTTTATTGTCATAGTCATATATGGCTCTTATTGTTCTCTATTGTTAAGATACCGGTATTATCTGCTTTAGGCAGCTATTGTTCTCTGCCCTCCAATGGCATTTCTCCCTCTGGCGCACAGACCACATGTATTGTGTTTGGGTCACCAGTGCGCACAGACCATTCTTAGCTAAGCGTCCTGTATATAAGGACTGCTGTTTACGCCTTCACACTTCAGAGTTTACTTCCCCTCTGAAGTGTAAGTCCCTTCTATATTCTCTTCTACACTACCTTTACTCACAGACAGTCTATAGTAACTTGTCTACTAGGTGTGTATATATACAGAGTTTACTTCCCCTCTGAAGTTAACTTGTCTACTAGCTCTTTGCTTTACCTCGCTTGTTAGTTCTGCGCTCAACAGGTGGCCTCCGTCTGGGCCTCTTCTAGGTGGTCCTCCTCCTCCGGGTGGGTCTGGTTCGTCAGGCCCAATGGCCCTCATGAGAGCCACGTCGTCTGCGGTCATCCGATGTCCTGTACCGGGGTCGATGGGGAGTAGGTCTTCTGGGACTCCGTCATGCGGTAGTTGTACCGGGTCCACTTGAAGTGCGTATGTTGGTTCTAGCTGGGTGGTTGTCATCTCGTCTGGTGGGTGAACGATGATCTGCTCAGCTTGGGGCGCTTCGTTAAGCGTGATCCCTCCTGCTAGGTTTGCTAGTTCTTCTTCTTCTTCTGCGTTTACCTGGGAGAGGTGATCTTCTTCTGACTCTTCGCTGTTTTGGTCTGATCCGGAGCCTTCTTCTTCTGTGGTGCTTGTGGTAGCCGCACCGTCGATGGGTCCCACTCTTGCTTGGGGGACGACTTCGCTTTCTAGGATATCGCACCGATATTCTCGTGTGGTTGGTCTGACCACCGTTCGCACTCCTGCGTCGTTTGTTGCGAGTATACACCAACAAGTATGTTCGAAGTTGAACTCAACTGGGTAGAACCGACTTGGTCGATTAGGGAAGTCAACGAAGTATCCGGTTTCTCCTCTGTGTGTCCTCCACCTAGCAGCCTTTAGATAACGTGTGGGGACGTTCCGTTCTCCTCTGCTGGGGGTGGTATATGATTGGACTTGGTTCCAGTCCCACCGATCTCTTGTTGTGGACGCCACTGTGTCGCTGGTGAGCTAGCTTGGTCTTAATGTTGCGTTAGGCCCGTCCTAACGATGCTCGACTTGAGCAAGGACAGAGTGGCGAGGTATACAGGAGGCGACTTAGCGAATATGAGTACACGACCTTAAGAGGAACGTGACCGCTACCAGCACTGGGGTGAAGTCCACCAGGCGTACGTGTCGCTGGGCGATCTGCCTTATCAAGGCCAGACGCGATAACAGGCAGAGAGCGAGGGAGAGACAGACAAGGATAGAGGAGATCGGAATGCTGGCTGAGGATTCAAGAAGACCAAGCTAGGGAGCTCGGTCTTCGTACTACCCACTAGATATACAGTTGACGAAGAGCTTTGAAGCTCCTCCTGAATGTAAAGTACCCAGTAGCCATAATAGCTCGAACCCTACTACGACTGTCCTAGGTATGAGTCAAGTCCGTACCACGAGACATGTGATAACCACAACAGGCTGACTGAGACGACTGTCCCTGACTAATACTAGGGTAGTCAGAACCCTGTGAGACTGCAGTCCGTACCAATGAGTCCGATTGTAACAAGCTGCAAGGGTACAAGATGACCTGTAACGTCCGAGCCTGAGTGTGAGCTGGCCCTGATTGATATGATAGGAAGGACTTACCGAGACCAGCGCCGGCGACGAGAAGAGGGATAGTTATGAATCTTGTATCAATGTCTGCTCTCTCCAAGAGTGTGGTTTAGAGTCCACGGGATCGAGCGAACATTGTCGGCATCGAGAAGAGAATGAGTTCCTTGTTGATGAAATCAGAATAGGAAATCTCGTCCGTGTCGTGATCAAGGTAGGTGCCGGGTGTTGCAGCGCAGCAGGTTAATGGGGTCGGTTACTGGCAAACTGGCACACCAAACGTAGCGTAAACGAATATATTAGATAGAACAATAAACTTGCTTACCTGGCACACCAAACGTAGCATAAACGAATGGGGCACCAGGCGTATACTACATATCCTTAAGTACATCGTAAGGAGTCTAACTACACGTGAAATACATATGCGGAAGCCCGCAGTCTAGAAACGAACGTGAACAGCTAACTCAACTAAGTAGAGCTACTGTGTGATTGTCCTGATCATGACTACTAGTGATCGTGTTACGAGCCTACGCTCGTATCTCATCTCTTCCGATCACGCATGTCCGACGCCAAGACTACTCACACGTGGACGACGGTTCAACATCTCAACATCTCCCCCTGATCAGACGATCCACGACCGCCTTGGGAAGACCTACACACACCAACACTGGCGAACCATCCGCGTCAAGCCAAGCCTATCAAGAACTCCGTGGAATTGAATTTCCACGCGCGGGAGGCCGTTTCGAGGCTGTACAACGCCTTCTACAGGCGGTAACTCGAACCCGAGTCCCCTGTCCAGCAACATGAAACCTCGTAAGTGCTCCACTTAAATTATTTCCCGAGCACGCCGTTGAGATGCAGACTGCACAACCCTCTTGTGCCAGTCCTCCAGCGCGGCTGACGCTGGTAGCCAATGCAGCGACTCAACGTACGCGACAACTTCTGAGAAGGTTTCATCAACATATATGGGATATGCGTATATCCCGTCACCTTGCACGGTGCGTCCATCTTTCTTTTAAATTAAAGATCCATTCTGACTTAACGGATCTGCGACCAGGCGGGAGTTCCATCGACTCCCGGACTTCGTTCTCGACCAGCGCGACCCATGGCGTGGCCATTTCACTTTCACCCACTCGCCTTCCACCCTTCTCCATCTCCGCAGAGGGCACATGCTGTCACGAACCAAAGAACTTTGGTTCGGACACGCGCGTCTAAGACCGGTCCGCGTCGGCCCGGTCTTATGTAATCAACTTCCTAAAGGGGAAGTCCGGTATCGGAGTTCCAATTTCATACTCCGACGGTCACGTGATCTTACATGTGATTACCCATCGGTTATCAAGTTACCCGCGACTAGAAGTCGTACCACTCTTTGGATTAATCTGATTGGACTGCGGAGCAGTCACACCACTATGGCGCAATCTTGCGTAATCGACTGCGGAGCAGTCGTACCACTTCTACTATTATTCTCATTGGTAGTTATATTTAGAACCCTTCCAGAACCTTCCATTGCGCAGCATCTGTGGGAAGCGATAGGCCTCCCCTAAAGTACGCACAGACCATGTACCCAAGTATATAAGCTAGAGCAATAGAACGGACAGTCCCTCAGACTGTCCACTTGTGTTCCCCTTTGGATAACCCCCTCCAGCTAGTAAGCTGGATAAGCACTGTTACCACATCTTTGTGTTATCGGTGACCCTCATCGTTATCCTTAGTCTAAAGACCTTCTCTGTCTTTCTTCGACACCCCCTCATCATCTTCCTCGTCCCTCGCGTTCCTCGTCAGAGATATCACCGGGTGTATTGCAGAGTACTCTGAGTGAGTACTCATCACACTTGGACAGTCTCATTGACCTGACCTGGACGCTCCTTGATAGTGTCTGAATACTTCGACGACTCGGAGTTCGGTCACTGGGACGGCGATTCCAGTTCCTTTTCCACTAGTTGGGAGCCCCAGTATCGTGGCCCCCCTCCTCGTCGCTTCTTCCCTCCTCCCTCCTCTCCTCTCGTTCGTCCTCTATCTCCAGAGGGGTTGAACACCCCTCTCCAGTCCACAGTTGAGCAAGTCGCTCTCCCCCAAGGCCCGGCTGCTTTTACAGCGCCCTCATCCCCTGTCCCCACTCGTCCCTCGTCCCCTGTCTTCCCCTCCCGTATCTCCACTCCTCTCTCGTACGCAGAGGAGTACATCATCTTCGACCTCAACGGCAACGTTGTCCCCCTGCGTTCCCCATCTCCGGAGTTTGATATCCGGACCCAAGTAGCCGTTCGATCCGGCCCCCTCGTCCCTCGCTCCCCGTCCCCGGAACTGGTGTACCCAGACCCGGTTTCAGTTTTCCAGTCCCCCTTACTCGGGCCATTATCGCCCCTCACTGATCTTCCATCCCCCTCCGTCCGTCTTGTCTCTCCTCGTCCCCGGTCCGCCTCGCTCCCCCCTCGCCTCGCCACCCCAGACTCACCTATCAACTACGAACGTGTAGCTGAAGGCGTCCCACGCATCGACACCCCGGACCCCCGTTACGAAGAACAGGAGAACATTCCCCCTCCCTTGCCTTTGATCCGCCCCCCATCTTGCGTCAACGTTACCACCGGCCCCCATCCTCATCAGTATATTAACGTCCAGACCCCCCAAGGAGAAGAGTGGCGCCCCATCTCGGAGTTCTACCAGACCTCCCTCACTCAGATCCCGTCCCTTGACCACCTCCTCTCGTACCCCCCGACGTTCCCCGGTGTTACCCCCTTCCGCTTCCGGTCACCCCATTACCTCAAAGTCTTCCCCCGTCACCTTCCCCTCGCACTCGCTCTTGGCATTCCCCCCCTGTACGCCTGCTCCCAAGCCATCCTCGACCTCCCAAGTCAAGACCTACCTCTTGGGACCATCAAGTACAACTTCAGGCAAGGACTTCGTCGCGCCTTCGCCCCCCTCAACAACACCATCAGGCAAGCGTACGTAGGGACTCTAGTCACCCTAGAGCTTCAAGACTTCTTGGACGGGAGGATAATATCCACGTACGGATACTTAGCCTTCTACGAGGACCGGATTTTTGTTATAGACCAGGGGTACCACTTCAAAGACGCAGTTAGGACTAGCCCCCCCCTTTTATCTTACTGTTTCACACCTCGACTCCCGGCTGACCCCTTCCTGTTCATTTCTACCTACCCAGACCAACAGGAACTATAACTATTTACTTTAACTAGTAAGTAGTTGTAGCTAGTTTGGTTATTGGTACGAAATAAAAAGGGGTTTAGTGTCCTATCTTGTCCCACCTCAAATCTCTGAACAAGAGCAAGTAAACCGCTCTCAAGCACTCTTTGAAACCCACAGGGAAAGACAACTTCAACGTTACTATCCACCAAGTACTCTTTACAACCTTGCTCACTCAAACACAATCGAAGTTTGGAGTGATCAAACCACTATCCTTAAAGACCTCGAGCTTATACTTCCATTTGGAGAAGTACTCAAGTTATCCCAGTTCCAAGACTTTGCCTCGTGCGACTTACAAAGACTAGGCGACCTAGCTCAAGAACAACTCCTGTATTGGCACCTTGCTAAGGTTGTCAACGTCCACGGTTCCCCCATCGAGTCGTTCCTTCTTTGGAACAAGGATGACTACCTCTGGTTCGTTCACATAGCCCCAAGACGCGAACGCATTATCCAAGACCTCCTAAGTGGAGAGCGTCAGTTTTTCCTCGAACGATTCAGGTTGGACTACGAACAAGTCCAAGTTAGCTTTCAAGAAATCCGCCTAGAAACAACCCGGTTCGGACCTCGTCTAGTTATCACAGAAGGTCGCGAATACACACTCAAGTGGGACGGCGTTTGGGAAACCACCCTTGAAAACCCAGACACAAACATCGTCAATCCCCGGATCTTCCACCTACCCCCTGACACCCCGGACGATATCGACTTCGTCACACGCCTAGACATCCTAGAAAACGGAGACGAACCTCTCCCTCCAAGTAGCCCACCAAGCCCAAGATCAAGTCCAAGCCCCCCTGCACCTAGCACAGATACTGATAGCGGTTGGGGTGAACCTGCCAACCAGTGGATCAGTAACGGTGTTTGTTGGTGTAGTAAAGAAGTTTGTACCTGCGGATACCATCCCAATACCCCACCTACTCCACCTAGTGTAGTACTGTGGGCCCCTGGCCAAGACTTCCTACCCTTTAGAGAAAGAATATAAAGGGTTCCCTGCTTAAATCAAACTGGCTGAAAGCGCAGTTGATTGGGCTATAAACCTGGCATCCCAGCATACCACGCAGCGTCACAGAAACCGCAGACCAAGACAGTTTATCAGAAGGGATACACCGCTTCCCTCTCCTGAAGAAAACCTCCCAGTTATCCCTAATAGAGACATTAGGAGGATAAATCAAGCCACGACATCCACGAGAAACCAAGTACCCACGAGAAATCAAGCATCCACACGTCCCAGGAACCCAACACCCCAAGTCACTCCACAGTTCCCAAGATTCCACGAGCTCCCACCAGTAATCCGCGAACCATCTACTAGCAGCGAAGAAGGGCAATTCCTTGCAACTCAACCCACGTACTACCACTTCCCAGAGGTACCATTCATATCAAGGTCACTACCTACAAGAAATCCACGAGAACTCCAAGTCTTCAAGCATCACTCACAGCTCATCTTTCGACAACACGGTGTTCCATTAACACTCCAGCATACGATCAATAACATTCGAGATATCACCACTGATCCTACTAGCTTCCAAGGACACCTGTGGAGAACTAGTACCTTGATCTCACACTACGGGATATTCGAAGAATATTGCTGGATAAGAACAAGTCAACGACCAAGCGCAGTCCACGGTATACAATTACAACCAGCATACAAAGTCTTTTACGCTTGGGACACTGACGGTTGGACCGTATCAAGACTATCAAGTAACCCCAGTTCATGAGCGACCCTACGGACCTTAGTACAAGAGACCTTACCCCAGAAGAACTCAAGAGAATCCCTACTTACTTCAACGACCCCTTCTTCTCCTTTGACGAAAACCTATTCCACGTAGATTGGGACCACCAAAGCCTCACAAGCGTAGACGGCAAATTTCCTTGGCAACACCTTGGAACAGACCAGAACATCAGCAAAGCCGACTACGAGAAACACTACCCAGGCTATAGAAACTTAGACACTAGCTCAGTTAACCACCAGGACCTTACAGCTAAGTACGTCGGAAAGGACGTCCGTTGGTCAACCAAGAGAACCCGTTGGGTATATAAAAACAACCGAAAAGTTGTTTTCCCAGGAACAGGAGAAGAAGACCTTACTCCACCACCAAGCACAGAGTACGAAGACTCTGATCAAGAACAGGCAGAAGTATCCGGCCTCCTAGAAAAAGCAACCAAGTCACTCACAGCAACCCTATCAAGAGTAGGAACACCCCAGTCACCAGCAAGCGCGGAGTTACCCGGCGCACTACCAAGTACCCCAGGACCATCCAAGCAACCAAGCTATCCCTTGTTTACACCTCAGCAAGTGAGGTTCTTTGAAACCAAGTCACGGTCCCCATCGCCACCAGCACCACCACCAGTATCCACGAGTACCATGGCCTCAACAGGAGGATCACCCAAGTTATTAGGCGTACCACCAGAGCCATTCGATGGCAAACAAGACAAGGCTGAATCCTTCTGGCAGAGCGTAGAAAACTATTACTACCTCAATCAAGCAGTGTACCCCGACGAGGGCAAGCGCGTTTCGGCTGCCCTAACACACTTCAAGACAGGCACTTCAGCAGGAGATTGGGCTCAAGACAAGCAAAAGAAAGCATTAGAGGCAACCCCCATAGATTTTGGCCTTTGGAAGGACTTCAGAGACGATTTCAAGAAACACTTCATCCCATCCCACACCAAGCTAGAATCCACGAACCTCATGTATTCCTTGAAGATGGGAAATCGTCCTTTCAACGATTGGTACCAAGAATGGTCTACATATGCAAACCGATCAGGAGCAAATGATGAAACCAAGATGTTCGCCTTTCGACGATGCCTCCCAGGAGCCCTACACCAGAAGTTACTTGGTGTATCCCCAGTCCCAGACACCCTAGAAAAATTGGTCGATCTAGCAAGAGAATTCGACCGCGTATGGCGCCTCTACAGTAATCCAGCGTTCACAGGAAGAACACTCACTCAAGGGCCAAGAAATCGGGCCATATACGCCTCTGAAGAGGAAGGCGTCCAAGTAAACCAAGCAACGACATCCCTAAGACCCCAGCAAGCGGGCAGGATTACCAAAGAAGAGAAAGACAGACGCTTCAAGGAAAAGCTCTGTTTCTATTGCGGAAAACCAAATCACCGAGCCAAGGAATGCCGGTCCAAGGAAAGCTCTCAAACGCCAAGAAGGCCAGGGAATGGAAGACCCAGTAATCAGCGGTCAGACTTCAGAGCGCGCGCGGCTCTGCCACAAGAAACGTCCTATGGATATGAGGACCCCCCACGAGATCACCCAGCAGCCCAGATTGGGGCACTTTACCACAGTCCACCAGTAGCCTCCATGATTCCACGTCCACAGTCAGCACCAGTTCACGAGGATTTTTAACACGTCCGACTACCGCACTGTCAGTACGGATGTTCCAAGTAGCCAACCACAGTTTTACCCAAGGATATGCATTCCTAGAGACGTTAGACTCTGAGCCTGTACCCGGTGATACTATACGAAATAGACGATCACCATCCGTGATGCTCAGAGTTGCTCTAGTTGGAAAAATATCAGGCAGAGAAATCAGTGCACGCGCCTTGCTCGATAGCGGCGCAGAAGGAATCATCATGGATCAAGACTTCGCCACGAGAAACCAACTAACACTTAGAACTCTAGTTAACCCACTTCCAGTCAAAAACGTGGATGGAACTCTGAACAAACAAGGTTCAGTCAAGTATACAACAATCCAGAAGATCCGGATAAAGACATCCGACAACAACTTCCACGATGAAACTGTGGAACTATACATCACCAAGCTAGGCGATGCAGACATCATCCTAGGAACCGATTGGCTCAAAGCACATAACCCAGAAGTTAACTGGGCCCTGCCACAGCTCGCCTTCACAAGATGCCCCAAGTCCTGTACCTTGTCCAAGAAACCCATAATAATCACGTCCAAGAAACCACAGTCACGAGCCACCACGATAAACCAAGTCCAAGTAACCCAAGAGGAACAGTACGAAGAACCACTGTTCAACCAAGAGGCCATGGAGCCGTTCCTGAATATCCACGAAGACAATAAATGCGAAGTCATTTATATTCGAGCCAAGACCACCACAAGTACAGAAATCGCGGCCAGAACAGCGCCCAAAGCATCCACAGAACATATCCCAGCTCAGTTTTCCAAGTACGCTGATACGCCTGGTCTCTCCCTAAGCCCTGAAAAGGCACTTTTCGCAGTTTCTACTTACTTCCCAGACTCGCTCGCGCTCACCTGCGCATTCCCGCTTTTGCGCGCTTTCTAAGCGCCGCGTTCCCGCGCTTCGCCGCTTTCCCGCGCTCTATGCGCGCTCGGCTTCCCTCTCATCCCGGACATTTCCCTTCGCGTTTTAGCATTCCCCTTTCCTCTCCTTATCTAATGTACCCTCTTTCCTTAGCCTGCATTCCCCAGTATATAGGCCATGTAACTACAACCTTACACAAGAGATTTCTAATAGCAGACTTCTCCCCTCGGACTTTTGAGCTCAGTGAAGCTCCTCCCTTGCGTTCCCCAGCACGCCGCACTCGCGCGCGGCCTTAGCGACTCGAACCAGACGCGTTCCCGACCCTAGCGGCCATCCTTACGAAGTTTCGCGCCGCGCCGAAGCGTGCGCGACCGTTTCCGACCACCTGCGACCAACAGACCCCGTTCCCCTTCCTGACGTCGCCGCACCTGCGCGCGGCTCACGCCCTTCGACACCGACGCGTCCGCGATCGCTGCGGACCCATATACAACATCTCGCGCCCCGCGGAGGCCTGCGCGACCACTCGCGACGCTTCACACCCCCTAGACCCTGCGCTCATCTTAGACTGTTTCCTACCGCTTAGGGACAGTTTAGGGTATCATTTCTGGTGACCACCGCAGGGGGTGGAAGCATCTTTCGACCTTCGGCCTCAAGAATATCCTTTCTGACCGCGTTTTTGCGCGTTTTTGCGCAGTTTCACCAACCA
The DNA here is from genome assembly GCA_021525775.1 of Lactarius deliciosus. Classification (NCBI taxonomy): domain Eukaryota; kingdom Fungi; phylum Basidiomycota; class Agaricomycetes; order Russulales; family Russulaceae; genus Lactarius; species Lactarius deliciosus. Next base: position 357,761 of record JAKELK010000033.1, on the reverse strand, counting down.
CTTGTTCAGCGACATCGCCCGGAAGCGTTCCTGGCTATTCCCTCATTCCCCAGTTCTCTCTCGCGTTTTCCAACTCTTCAGCAGCGTTTCTGCGCATTTCCACTCATTTTCAGCCTTCGCCTTCATTCGCTTTCGTTCCCCTTCGTTCTCTCACGTTTTCCGACTCTCAAGCGATCCCGCGACGCGTTTAGCTGCACTTTACCCCTAGCACCCTCAAACTCCATTCTCTGCATTTCCCCTTGCGACCAGCGGCGTCTTCTGTCACTTTTAACACTTTGCGACTTTAGCGCACGGACTAGCAGACAACATCGTACGACCTTTCAGCCACAAGCGCCCACTGCGGAAGCGACCCAATTCAGCAAGACCCTCAGCGAGATTCAGCGATGCCATTCCAGGACTTGCCACACCGACGTGAGGACAGCGCTCCCATCCTCGACCTTTCAGATCCTTGCGAGATCTGGCGATACTTTGACGACCTAGAGTTCTTGTTCCTCAAGCACCGCGTTTCGGATGACCAGGAGAAGAAGCGTGCAGCAGTGCGCTACCCGAGTGTAGCAGTAGAGCGGCTGTGGAAGACAGCACGCGCATTCAGCGAACCCGCGCATTCGTACGAAGACTTCAAGGCGGAAGTCATCGCGCTTTACCCAGAAGCGATAGCGGCGCAAGAGCACACCCTCGCCGAGCTCGATGGGCTCGTCTCAGACCGCGCACTCACACCGATTCGCTCGGAAGCAGAACTCGGAGAGTACTATCGCAATTTCCTCATCACCTCACGTTTCCTCATTGCGAAGGGCCGCATTTCTGCGCAGATGCAAGCACGCCACCTTCTAGCGAGCTTCGAGCCTCACCTCGCCACCGCTGTTCGCGCCCGACTTGAGCACAAGTTCCCAGACCATTTCCCTGATGACCCGTACGAGACAGAGTCAATCTACGACGCTGCGTTATACACTCTCGCATGGCAGCGTGCCGCACCCCTCGTAGACCCGCCACGCTCAGTCCTAACGCTTTCCACATTATCATCAGCATCTCTCGCGCTACTTACGTCCCCGCTGCCACCAGTATATGCATTCCCATTCGCTCTGCAGTCCCTTTCGCCCGCACTACCAGACCCAGCCATCGCAACATGTGCACTCACGCAGGAATGCACCGCGTCTCCCGTACCGGCGCCGCGCGATGCGCCGCCGCTTTCTACCGCGTCCGCAGAGTCCTCAGAACCAGTCCAGACACTACCGCCAACCCAAGCGTTCCCGCCTGCGATACGTTTTATGCAAGCAGACATGCCTGCTCTTGCAGCCCTCACCTCTGTCCCTCAGACTCCCGCACCTTTCGTCCCAGCGACGCGTGATGTTTCGCTGCGTCCTATGCCAACCCTAACGACTCCCGCACCAGCTCTAACCCCGCCGACGCCAGCTCACGTATTTCCACCCGCCCCAGAACCTGTTCAACCCGCGCAACCAGACTCGACCGCCGCGACGCTAGATGCGCTCGCCGAGGCGATCGCGACCATCAAGACCGGTTTAGAAGCAATCCTCAAGGCGCAGAAGAGTGCAGAAGAGCGCGCTCCAGAACCCGAAGCCGCGCGAAGCCAAGCCGAGCGTTGCAGGTTTTGCGGAAGCGCCGCACACATCGAGGAGGACTGCGAAGAAGCGGACAAGTACATCCGCGCCGGGATGTGCAAGCGCGACGTATTCGGGAGGCTAACCCTTCCCTCAGGAGCAGAGGTCTCCAGGCGCATCAAGGGCAAGTGCCTTCGCGAGCGATTCGAGGAGTATCATAGGCAGTTCCCAGGTCAGCGAGCAGCGCCGGCCTACTTAGAGGATCTAGCAAGACCACGGAGACCCGCGCCGCAAGACACGACAATGGCGACACCCTCGGCGATTGGAGCAACATCCCCAGGTGCAGAAGCGACAGCCCTGGCGATGTCTGAAGGCCTTTTGCAGCCACGTAGCCCCGAGCGCACGCTATATGACCCGCAAGCGGCTAGCGACCAGGTGCGAGCTGCAGAAGCATCCGGCGACCACAGGAAGGGCCCAGTGCGATTCGGCACAACCCTAGCAGTACCCAAGAGCAGAGTGCGACCAGTTCCGGGCCAGAGCAAGCCAGAACGCGATGAAGCGATGTCAAGCGCGCGATCACAGACGCGTGAATCCAACTTTGCTGCAGCGGCAGCCAGCGACCACGAAGACGCCCCGCGCATGGTCTCACAAAGGGGGCTCTTTGCCTTTATCCCAGGCGTCCGATCAGAGGTAGCACGTGCAGCTGCAAGCACCCCAGCAAGGCCCACGGAAGGCACAGCGTATCTAGTGCAAGAAGCCACGCTCCAGCTCACGCCCGACCGCGTTTCAGTCAAAGCGAAGCGTCCCGAAAGTGTCCCTTCCAGCTCTCACACAGTCCCGTCCAGCATGTGCGCGCCACCCGTCGAAGACATCGTCAGCAACCCTCAAGGCGTCCCCCCTCATACCTCCTCTGGCGTCCTCGCGTCTCCCAGCATCCACGTCAACATTCCAAAGCGTCCCCAGGCAGCGCCGCGCGACTCCCGAACCCCATTCGCGACTCAAAGTCGGCCGCGATGGCCGCAACACCGTCTCTCACACCGCACGTCAGCTGGCGCATACCAGGGTTTTCAGTGCCCTCCACCAGCCTCGTCCCGCACCCCGTCATCACATTTCGTAGGCCCGCGCATTGAGCCGCGCAACATCAAGCCCAGTGATAAGCAGCCCCCGCCGCGCTACCGAGCAACTGCGCCGCGACCACCTTCCTGCCCGCACAAGCCCCCAGACACGATGCGCAGAGCATCGGCAATTCCAGTGCGATCCATAGGCAGCGACGCGCCTGACGAAGTTGACTGGGGACAGTCAATTTTTCAGGGAGGAGGAGAACTAGGCTCCGCACCTTCGCGCGAATCCACACCCTTTCCCTCGCGTTTCGCTTTCACCTTGTTTATGCAGTTTGCGCCGCCAACATTCGTTTTTACTTCAAGTATATCCGTTAACTTTCGACTTCAGGCGTTCGCCATCAGGCCCTTCCCAACCAGCAGCGTTACGTCAGACCCTCGCCCACCTATCGCGCCTCCATACCCACCTTTCCGACGCTCCCGATAGCGAAGCCACCTGCGTGCGGGCGCAGACAGCGTTCAGCAAGAGGCTCAGCGATCTCAGCCCCTCGCACAAGCGTTCTCAACTTGCGCGGCGACATGCGCAGGTGCCGCGATCCAACTGCGATGACAGTACTATAGGCAGCCCCCACACATGGAGACGTTAGCGAGCGAGCCACATTCGCGCAGGCTCCCGCATTGCGTATACACCCTCGCGATTACGTCCTGAGTCACTGACAGCGTTTACCAGTTCCGCGGCGACATGCGCAGCGGCGATGCAAGAACAACACACGTGCAGCAGGAGCGACCTACATCAAGTAGCCTCAAGCGCAGACCCGACCGCGATCGCGCCACGATCGCGCGGCGCTTCATACGTCTCATATAGACCCCAGAGGACTTTGCGCATCAATGGAAGCGTTTACAGGTCCCGCGACAGCGTGAGCGATAGAACGCAACGCAGCTCCTTCAAGGGCGACTCACGATGCGATAAGAAGAACACAAGTACAAGTGCAACAGCGATAGCACCACCTCCACGCGGATATCCAGTGGCGCGTTCACGGCTCGACGACGGTACAAGACACTCACAGCAACGTCTACAGAGCACGCGGCAACGTGCGCGACACCAGCGGATCGGCAGCGAAGTACGACGAGGAGCATTGCAAGTCCAGCAGCAGCGACTGCGCCAGCATCGCGCGGATCTTCGCGACTCGCGCAAGAGTTCATACCGCTCTCAGCCATCGACCCAGGCATTTCCAAGTCCCGCGAACACGTGCACGCGAAGCGTACCAGCGACTGCGCCACAATCGCGCAGCCTTCGGCGACTCGGATAGGCGTCAAGGATGACACCGCGTACCAGCACACGCGTTTCCGACACCCGCGACAGCACACACGTCGAACACGATTCAGCAGAAGACATCGGCACCACCGCGCAAGACAGTCTTAAGCGCACAAGACGTAGCGACTCCGCCATGCCCGCGCGGACTCCCGCGACTCGCCGCGAGGACTTTGGGTGCCCAAAGAGTACTATCGCACCCGACGGACATGCGCAGCAACACGCGTGACAGCCGCGCCTTGGCGCCGAAGTCGTCACCCTGTAGCAGACCGCGCCGCGAAGCATCGCGCCTTAATCACTGACCCGCGAAGCCGCAGACCGCCGCTGTTGGCTAGGAGGACAACCACGACCATCAGCAGCCGCAAACGCGATGTTGAAGACCACAGAGCCGCGCACAGCATACGCGCGATGACATCGCCCACCGTACACGCAAGACCAAGTCGCACCCCGCACAGCAGCCAGCACGCACCGCGCTCAACCTGGCGACAGCAAGACTCGCACCACGCACGAGGAAGACACCTGCGATCGGCACACGCACCGCATCCGAGCGATCACGACGCATGCGGATGACTGAGGACAGTCAAGATCTCAGTGAGGAGGAGATGATACGCCTGGTCTCTCCCTAAGCCCTGAAAAGGCACTTTTCGCAGTTTCTACTTACTTCCCAGACTCGCTCGCGCTCACCTGCGCATTCCCGCTTTTGCGCGCTTTCTAAGCGCCGCGTTCCCGCGCTTCGCCGCTTTCCCGCGCTCTATGCGCGCTCGGCTTCCCTCTCATCCCGGACATTTCCCTTCGCGTTTTAGCATTCCCCTTTCCTCTCCTTATCTAATGTACCCTCTTTCCTTAGCCTGCATTCCCCAGTATATAGGCCATGTAACTACAACCTTACACAAGAGATTTCTAATAGCAGACTTCTCCCCTCGGACTTTTGAGCTCAGTGAAGCTCCTCCCTTGCGTTCCCCAGCACGCCGCACTCGCGCGCGGCCTTAGCGACTCGAACCAGACGCGTTCCCGACCCTAGCGGCCATCCTTACGAAGTTTCGCGCCGCGCCGAAGCGTGCGCGACCGTTTCCGACCACCTGCGACCAACAGACCCCGTTCCCCTTCCTGACGTCGCCGCACCTGCGCGCGGCTCACGCCCTTCGACACCGACGCGTCCGCGATCGCTGCGGACCCATATACAACATCTCGCGCCCCGCGGAGGCCTGCGCGACCACTCGCGACGCTTCACACCCCCTAGACCCTGCGCTCATCTTAGACTGTTTCCTACCGCTTAGGGACAGTTTAGGGTATCAACGCTAAAGTATTTAGCGAAGAGGCCTCGCAGCGCCTACCACAACACCAACCCTGGGACCATGCCATTGATTTAAAACCAGGAGCTAGTATGAAGAACAGCTCAATCTATCGCCTCACGCCCAAGGAGTCCGAAGCATTGCGGACCTACATCACGGATCACCTACAAAGGGGTTACATTCGCCCTTCAAAGTCACCCATGGCCAGCCCCTTCTTTTTTGTAGACAAGAAGGATGGAAAACTTCGCCCAGTCCAAGACTATCGTGCGCTTAACGATATCACAGTCAAGAATGCCGCTCCACTGCCCCTCATCCCCGAGTTAATCGACAAACTACGCGGCGCCCGGTATTTCACCAAGTTAGATATCCGCTGGGGATATAACAACATTCGCGTAAAAGAAGGAGACGAATACAAAGCTGCCTTCAAGACCCCTCTAGGACTCTATGAACCCACAGTCATGACGTTCGGTCTCTGCAATGCCCCTGCCACGTTCCAAACATTCATGAACGACATCTTCGAAGATATGATAGACGAAGGACACGTAGTCGTCTATCTCGATGATATCCTGATCTTTGCAGAAGACCTCACCACGTTAACCAAGCTCACCCACGAAGTATTGTCGCGCTTAGACAAACACGATCTTTACCTCAAACCGGAGAAATGCTCCTTTGCCCAGACATCCATAGAATACCTCGGAATCGTTATCTCCGAGGGTCAAGTAGCCATGGACCCCGCCAAAGTGGCCGGAATCGTAGATTGGCCCACACCCAAGACAGTCAAACACGTTCAAGCGTTCCTCGGTTTTTGCAACTTTTACCGAAGATTTATCAAGGATTTTTCGACCATTGCACGACCACTGTTTGACTTAACCAAGAAGGACACCACATTTTCTTGGAACCAAGCGGCTGATATAGCCTTCAAGACACTCATCACCACTTTTACGACAGCCCCAGTCCTTGCCTTGCCAGACCACAGTAAACCTTTCCGGTTAATCACGGATGCCAGTGACTTCGCTACTGGCGCCATCCTCGAACAACCCGATGAACTCAACCGTTGGCATCCCATTGCATATCATTCCAAGTCACTCCAACCTGCCGAACGGAACTACGAAATCCATGACAAAGAACTCCTTGCGATTATCCGCGCCCTTGAAATTTTTCGCCATTACCTCGAAGGACGCGACGACACCCTGGAAATTTGGTCCGACCATGGAAACTTGGTCTATTTTGCAACAAAACAAAAACTCACACGACGACAAGCCCGTTGGGCTCTCTTCCTGTCCCGTTTCAAGTTTACGATCATCCACAAACCCGGGACGCAAAATAAGTCGGATGCCCTGTCCAGGCGTCCAGACCTTAAAGAGGGGATAGCACACGAAAACAATGAGCGTGTGCTCCTGGATAACAAGTTTTTCGCAATTCGAGCAGTACAACCCACGGCAATCACAGTCCAAGGAAATACAAATCTACGAAGTCGAATCAAGAACTCCCAAGAATATGACGATGAAGTCACCCATGCCCTAGAAACCCTTCTAAAAAATGGCCCACGTTCCCTCACCAAAGGATTAGAGGATTGGAACTTAGAAGATGGAATCATCCTATACAAAGGACAAGTATATGTCCCCAAGAACCAAGATCTCCGAAGAGAGATAGTCAAGCAATACCACGATCACCTAGCCACAGGACATCCAGGAAGATGGAAAACCTACGAACTAATATCACGAGAATTCTGGTGGCCAGGAATGTCCACCTTTGTCAAGAGTTACGTGGACGGATGTGCCACATGCCAAGCAACCAAAGTCAAACCAAGAAACCAAGTACCCCTGCAACCAAACCAAGTCCCAACAGAAGTTTGGGGAATAATCACCATGGATTTTATCACAGACCTCCCAACATCCCAAGGATACGATTCACTGTTTATTGTAGTGGATCGACTCAGCAAAGCCACAATAATTGCACCTTGTAACAAGACCATCACAGCCGAAGAAACATCCAAGTTATACCTAGAACAAATCTGGAGGCGCACAGGCCTGCCACGCCAAGTAATATCCGACAGAGGACCACAATTTGCTTCCAAAGTAATGCAAGAAGTTTGGAGCAAACTCGGAGTCAAGTCAACCATGTCCACAGCCTTCCATCCGCAGACAGACGGAGAGACAGAACGAGTCAACCAAGAATTGGAACAGTACCTCCGTGTCTTCTGCAACTTTCAAGTCGACAACTGGGTAGAACTCATACCCTTCATGGAATTTGCGCACAATGCAAGACAGCACAGTGCCACCACCAAGTCACCCTTCGAAATCTGGTACGGTTACAAACCAGAATTCATCCCACCAGTCAACTTCGCGTCCAAGATCCCCACAGTAGAAGAACGTCTTCGATCCCTAGACCAAGTACGCGCCGAAGTATCCGCAGCATTAAAAGTTGCTGCAGAAGTCATGAAGAACACCCATGTATCTACAGCCACGTTCGAACCAAAACCAGGAGATCAGGTTTGGTTAGAAGGAACCAATATCCACACCACGCACCCCAAAGCCAAATTAGCCCCAAGACGACATGGACCATTCAAAGTCGTATCCTCGTGGGGAGTCAATTGTAAACTCCAGTTACCCCCCTCTTGGCGAATCCACCCAGTATTCCACATATCCTTGGTATCGCCATACAAAGAAACCACAGCCCATGGGCCTAACTTCACCAGACCTCCCCCCGAAATTGTTCAAGGAGAGGACGAACATTATGAAGTAGAAACCGTCCTCCAATCTAGACTCTCACCAAATCGAAGAGGTGTACAATACCTGGTGAAATGGAAAGGCTACCCAAGTTCCGAGAACTCTTGGCTCCCTGCGTCACAAATGAAACAAGCCAAGACAGTTGTACAACAATTCCACCAACGAAACCCACGAGCACCCAAGCCAAGTAACCTCTAACAGTTGCTAACCGGCGTAGCAACCATAAAGAGGGGATACTGTCACGAACCAAAGAACTTTGGTTCGGACACGCGCGTCTAAGACCGGTCCGCGTCGGCCCGGTCTTATGTAATCAACTTCCTAAAGGGGAAGTCCGGTATCGGAGTTCCAATTTCATACTCCGACGGTCACGTGATCTTACATGTGATTACCCATCGGTTATCAAGTTACCCGCGACTAGAAGTCGTACCACTCTTTGGATTAATCTGATTGGACTGCGGAGCAGTCACACCACTATGGCGCAATCTTGCGTAATCGACTGCGGAGCAGTCGTACCACTTCTACTATTATTCTCATTGGTAGTTATATTTAGAACCCTTCCAGAACCTTCCATTGCGCAGCATCTGTGGGAAGCGATAGGCCTCCCCTAAAGTACGCACAGACCATGTACCCAAGTATATAAGCTAGAGCAATAGAACGGACAGTCCCTCAGACTGTCCACTTGTGTTCCCCTTTGGATAACCCCCTCCAGCTAGTAAGCTGGATAAGCACTGTTACCACATCTTTGTGTTATCGGTGACCCTCATCGTTATCCTTAGTCTAAAGACCTTCTCTGTCTTTCTTCGACACCCCCTCATCGTCTTCCTCGTCCCTCGCGTTCCTCGTCAGAGATATCACCGGGTGTATTGCAGAGTACTCTGAGTGAGTACTCATCACACATGCCTTCCACATGACTGGCGACGACTTCGCCTACATGAGCGACAACCGACGACTCCGCGTGACCGAGCCGTCGCTCACCTTACGCCGCATCAACTGTGCCGATATAACGCGGGCTGAACATATGGGCAAGGGGCACGACTCGAACGCCAAGACACACCCGCTGTCTCGCGCAGCAGCCACGCACGCTGTATCCGATCGGCGCACCTTTCCGGCAGGTCAGGCAGCTATGACGGATCTCAGACTACGATGCGCGGAGCACTACGACGTCGCGGCGGTGTGCGGAGCGTGGCAACCAGTCGCTCAGGTGTATAGGGGAGAGGAGTTGAGGTGGTAGGGGGGTGATGATCCCGGTCGCCCAGACAGTCGATTAGAGTCGATCCGTCTTAGCTTACAGTAAGGACACAATATATTTATGTCATTCACTTCACCGTCCGAGCAGGAAATCAATGAAGGAACGCGTGCAATCAAAACAGGTGACACCGCAGCTGCCGGGTTAGGCGCAGCGCGTGCTGGACTGTGAATAATGGGGGCTTGCGCACGGAAAGGCGCAGGAGACGCAGGTGCAGGGCGTGGCTCGACACCCTGCAGGAACTGAATAATAAGACGCTCTCGTCGACGTTTACATCCCAGAACGATCTCAGAGAGTGGGTATGTGTGTCCCACGGCCGGTAGCCCAAACTTTCCGGCTCATACCCAACGAGCGTTGCCTCAAACGGCATTCGCATCCCACTTGCGACGCTCGCCGACGGTGCACTATGGCACCCAATAATATAAACAAATATTAAGCTCTTCAATTACTCAGAGAAGTACATGGACATTTGCCTCCTTGTTTGAATCAGAGTCGCTTTCCGTACTGCTGTCTGTATTACTACCCTCCTCGTCCTCTTTTTCGGCTTCATCCTTTTTCTTCTTGCGGCAATCGCGCTGGTGATGCCCTTTCTTGTTACAATACTGGCATGTCAATGTTTCTTTTCTCTTGCCAGCGCGCGCTGCGTTAAGGGATGCCGAGGGACCACTCTTCCGACCCTCCTCGTTGAGAATGCGAGCTTGAATCTCGCTGTACTTGAGGGCGGAGACGGGACCTGAAGCGAGTAGAGTCGAAGCCACTACCTCGTATGATTCAGGTAGGGCGTTAAGGAGGATAAGACAGAATTGCACGTCGGAAACGCCCATGTTCGCGTTCGAGAGCTTAGCGCGAGCTTCATTCAGCTTCACTAACTGTGGGGCAAGGGGAGAACCCTCATCGAGTTTGACCTGCGTGAGCTCGATCCAAAGATTGTACAGGGCAACGCTGCCAACGCCACCGTAAGTCTCGCGAAGTTGGTCGAACTTCTTCTTGAAGGAAGGGAAGTCTGCGTCTGACTCAACAGTCAAATATACATCTGCCTCACAGTAGAGGCGCAGATACGCCTTGGACCTTTTCTGAATCAAGTCCCAGTCATCTGCGTCCACTCCACTGGGGCAAGCATCGTGTGAGAGGATGCAGTCGACGTCATTGAAGCTCAGAAGAGCGCTCATGATTCCACTCCAAGTATTCCAGTTCAGACCTGAGAGGGCTTCGAGACGAGTGCCCGGAGGCACGATAAACGTACTTGCGGCTGCAGTCTTGATACGCATGGCAGAGACGCCAGTCGGATTCTTCGATGAGCCACTTCCACCGGACGCACCGGGGCCAGAGCCACCGGAACCAGCAGGAGGCGCAGGCGGTGCAGAACCACCTCCAGAGGGAGGCGCAGGCGGCACAGGACGCCGCGAAGAGCCTGAGGGAGTGCCAGATGATGCCATTTAATGTATTCAAGATGGGATGGTTTCTGTCGCTGAGGAGCGATCAGCGACGGAACGTTGTCGGAGCCAAGGTCACATGACCTCTCCAGCCCGTGTAACTGTAACGGCCAGAACGCTTCCGCGTCCTGCCTCCATATGTGCGGCTTCTACTAATACTAGTAACACGACTACTATCCCACTGGAGTGCGTGAACACATTTGCTGGGCAACACCACTATGCGACAAGACGCACAGGACGCACTCAGCAAGACAATGCGTTCAGAGGCATCCAGGGGATCCGCGCCAGGGAGGAGCCGCCCACAGCAGATTCCATGGAGATGGGGGTCTGAATACCCGCCATCCGTGCTGTTTGGGGGAGTCCCTGGTTAACGCCTAGGGCGCACGGATAGGAGCGCTATGGCTTAGCATGCCTACAGGGAGTGACCCCGCCAGCATTGGCTTCGCCCCCAGCGTCCCATGTAAGTACTACTATAATAACTAGCGCGGCGCAGTTGTAACAGAGGCAAGAGCTTCGGTGGAATGACTACCACCCAGCCTTGACACCCCAAAACCGCTCCCAACTTAATGGGCAGCAACGGCCAACCGTTCATCCAGGCCTATAGCCAGACCAAGCTCCCCCGGTCCCGCCTAACAATCATGGCCAGTAAGGCCGCATCGGGACGAACACCCGGAATGATAGAAGCGAATACTATTGCGCACAGGGATGGAGGTTTCTCCCTGCGCGTCTCCCCACGCCTGGGGTCCATAACGCGGGTCAAGCAAGGCGTGTTAGGCCCCAGCACGGGCCTCGAGTGACTTGCGCCCCAACGCGCAGAGGTGCACCCGAGTTGGAGGTAACATAAGAGGGTGAACTCACAGTGTGAAGAACAGCGAGTAAGACTTTGACTTTTGGACAACGAGGGGCACAGGGCCCATAACCTGTTGCAGCGCAGCAGGTTAATGGGGTCGGTTACTGGCAAACTGGCACACCAAACGTAGCGTAAACGAATATATTAGATAGAACAATAAACTTGCTTACCTGGCACACCAAACGTAGCATAAACGAATGGGGCACCAGGCGTATACTACATATCCTTAAGTACATCGTAAGGAGTCTAACTACACGTGAAATACATATGCGGAAGCCCGCAGTCTAGAAACGAACGTGAACAGCTAACTCAACTAAGTAGAGCTACTGTGTGATTGTCCTGATCATGACTACTAGTGATCGTGTTACGAGCCTACACTCGTATCTCATCTCTTCCGATCACGCATGTCCGACGCCGAGACTACTCGCACGTGGACGACGGTTCAACATCTCAACACCGGGCTGTAACGCGCGATGAATAAATTGTACATAGCGCGGCAACGCGAAAAATGAGAGCATACTACTGTGAATTTCCGCAACCATTCCTTACGATCGTCCGACTTTTTCTTGCTAAATATAAGATCGATGAGCTCGCAACAGAGACGGGAAGAAGTGATCCAAAAATTGATGAGAAGGCCTTTGATGTGCGAACCGTCGTGGTCCTAGCACACGCCATCGTAAATATGGAGCAACGCACCTCATCCGTCATTATCATGAGCTGACTATACCGCGAGCTTCCGACTCGGACGTCAGAATAGTCCTTATTATGCTGAAGACCCATGATTTTCTTGATATTTTGGGTCTCCTCGTTCTTCATGATCTGGTCGTACCTCGCCTCGCTCACGTTCAAGAGCTTACCATGCAACGGGAAGACGCTAAAGTCGTCGCATCCGACAACGCCAAGACTGGCCACCGTGAGCGCCTTGGCAGAGTCATTGTTCGCACCCAAAAGCTTCAAGTTGGTGATGCCACAGAGACTGCCAAAGAAGTCAGCGATAGACTCCGAGTCGTTGCCTCGACGCGAGTCGCTCACCGGTTGCGAAGTCAACAATGGCGTACTGTCAGGCAGCAAGAAAGCCTCACCCTCCATGAACTCTCCCAAAAGCATGGGCTCGGACCCGAATTTAGAGGACAGTAATATTATGGCCTAGTCTGGGATGGTCAGACAATGCTTGAGGAATGCCGACAGATTTGTCCAAAAAAGTTTCCTCGACATGTTGAATGTAATTAAGGAAAATTTATAATACACTGAATAGATTGTTAATAGCGCCCTCTGGACAACAGGCGCCCGCCCGGATTTTCAATTTCTTAGCACGCTTAATACATTATTGTTAATTAGACCGGGTTTTACGGGGAGTGGTTTTCCCGATGAATGTACCGTAAACAAGCGGGATAATTGTCACTTACATAGGTCGACAAGTCAACTATAACCCTGTCTCGTTCGTTCGTCGCGCAGCGTGCTGGGAGAGTAATCGTACAGCGTTGGGACCACAGGCTACATCGGATGCAGTCTTTCCACTGAGGTCCCGCAGTTGCGCATCCGCGCCGTGGTCTAGCAAGAGCTGTACAATGTCCGGGTGTGCCAGTGAGTACGGTGCTCGACTTGACGCTAGATGTAACGGGGTCGATCCATTGTTATTCTGGGAATTGACCTCTGCATTGTGCTCGAGTAGTATCCGAGAAACCTCAAGACGACCGTACCACGCTGCCAAATGCAGCGCAGTGCCTCCCTTGTTGTCGCGGACATCCGCATCCGCATTTTGGTCCAGCAAAAGCCGCACAACATCGTTTCCATTCATCGATGCGAACATAAGTGAAGTATGTCCGCCGACAGTTCGGGCGTTGACCTCTGCATTGTGCTCGAGTAGTATCCGAGCGACCTCGAGGTGCCCGTCTACGCCTGCGAAGTGCAATGGGGTCTGGCCGTACCCGTCCTGGGAGGTCGTGTCTGCACCACAATCGAGCAGCCACTTTGCAGCAGCGAGGCGTCCGTATTGCGACACAAAGTGAAGTGGAGTCATCTCGTCCTCATTGTGGGCATTCACATCAGCACCGCGCTCTCTAAGCAGCTGGGCGACCTCTATGTGACCGTTGAACAGCGTCGCACGAAGCGGAGTCCCACAGCGGCCGACCTGAGCATTTACGTGCTGTGGATGTTTGTCAATGAGGCGATTTACGAGACCGTGGAATCCACAGAGTGCAGCATAGTATAACGGAGATGCTGAGGTCAGCGTGGCCGTGGCAATCCGCCGCCAGGACTCGTCTATGTCAGATATTCGAGCCCACGCTCGAAAAGACGGTTTGTCCATGTCGAAGAAATAATCCATTGCATCCTTCATGCGTATTTCCCCATTCCCGACCTGGGCATGCCCGACCCAAAATTTGGCAGCATATCGAGCGAGAGGAGCCTTCTTGACATCGGTGTGACCATCTAGACAGAGTAGGACGCCGAGGCACGCCTGGGCAAGAATTATGTGCGAAGGTTCGATGGGAATATAAAACTGAGACACCTCTTCTGTACAACCCGCAAGCCGATCCGATGTCAGGAATTCCTTTACGGAGAAATGCGAGAACTGAACAACCCGCGAGCCATCGTCGATGATCACCGTAACCAAACTGGAACACGCTGACAGCACAGCCTCTTCTTGGTCCTCCCACCGCCAATCCGTGTTCAACTTCGGGATCCCTCCGGCTTTCAGGTCAATCGCTAGCAGCTCTGCGAGCTCTTCGACCCGAAGCGGTCGGAAAGCCACGGTGAGACATTGCAAAAGTCGATACGAATGCTCCCGATTCGCGTTGCTGATCCCCTCCAGGATCCGCTTGTAGGTCTCGTCCAGTGATTTGGGTAATTCCTCGAGCACACGACGCACGTCGGTTGGAAAGCAGTACCGAAGCACCTCCAATTGGCAATAAACCCACCGAAACCTAGGTGAGACCATGAGAATCAGAGATGAGCGCGAGCGTTCACAGATATCCTTACATGCCGTCCGCTTTCTCTGCGAGCTTCTCGATCACCATGTCCTTCTCCTCCTCTCGCCATCTCTTCATCCTTCTGTCCGACCGAACAACATCCGTAACATAATTGTTGATGTCCTGCTTTTGTCCGCTTTCATTTTGAAGTGATATTTGTTGAGTTGCCAAAGGCTCGAGCGCGGTACGGATGTCGAACTCGGGACGACTTGTGACACATAGCCGCAGAGTTGGATAGCGAAGCTTGACAAGGTCATCCAGAAGGTCCAATAACTTTTCACGCGGCGACGGCAATCCAGTACCGTACGGAGACTCGTCAAGAGCGTCCAGGATAAGATAGATTGGCACTGGTCCCGCGGTCGTTAGCATATATTTGAGGCATTGGGAGAGTGAGTCGTTAGTTGGTTGTTCCGAGCCTTGTTTGTGTGCGGAGTACAAGGAGTGAAGAGCGTCACAGAATATATCTGATTGATCGGAGAGTTGAACTAGAAGGGAGGATAATAGAGCGCGGGAATCCTGCTTTACTTTGTCCTTGAAATCGAAGTAAAAATACGCCAAGAAAGCTGATCCGGCGTTGGACAAGGGTTTGATATCGTGGGGAGCAAACATGGGTCCGCACCCACCCCCCACCCAAAGCGACCCCGTCCTTCACATACGCCAACACCCTCACCCGACCTCCAGACGGTGGAAACCACCCGCTTTGGAGAGCGGCCACAGCAAGGGAGAAGGACGACAGAGGACGTCAGACTGGGCGCCCCCTGTACACCCGGAAAACCACGTCCACGGCCCTTCAGCTAGCGGTCGACCACGCTTTCACAGGCACCTATGTGATTAGGTTCAGACCGGGCGACCCAGAAGAAGCCTCAGCGTGCCCCTGCGGGGCGCTTTTCAAAACGGATATACACATCCTCTACGACTGCCCACACCAGTTGATCCCCGTCGCAAGACACCTCTCCCGCATTGTCTACAACGGCATCAGAACACCCTACGGCGGCCTATACCGCTCCAAAAACTCACACCGATTACTAACCTTTCTACAGTTAAGCGGAGCAATGTCCAAGCCCGATCCCGGCCCTGTGACCGAGATGTCACCCGAACCCGACTGAGAAGTTGGGAACATGCGGGGCTCGCAACGTTCGGAGAAAGGGAGCCTCACCCCCGGGAAGATAGGGGGAAAAGAAACTCTCGGCGTCTGACGCCATGTTCAACTACTCTGCGACTTAACGCCTAAACACTATAGCCTGCCTGCAACGGCGGGCTCCGATACGGTCTACCTACCCACTGTCCCCGGTAGTTGCGCCAACCTACTACTGCCAGGGAGCACCTTAGCGTTACCCCAAAAACCCTTAGTGTAGCCTGTTCACGCTGCGTCCGGTCTGGGCCTATGGCCTATCAGCCGGGATATAAATGGATCCAAAAAAAAAAAAAAAAAAAGGGTTTGATATCGTGGATGATCGCAGAGCTAGATGATGATATAAGTTCAATTAAGACGCAGCTCGGCGGGGGGTAGCACACCTGAGAATACTCTTCCCAGCACCGGCTATCGATCCAGGAGTCGTTAGTTGCAATCAAGACTCAGATGGTGACGGAAATGTACGTTTTCCGTGGATCCATAACAAAGAACCAGATGCTTTCCAATTTGCGAGGGTGTTCCCTTTGGTGCACCATTCCGCGGTACCCTCGTGATGAGCACCTGAAGCAGTGTTGTAATTGACAGATGGATCTGGGGGAGCGACCCATTTTCGAAGGTCCTTGCGTAATTTGTTCCCTGTGAGAGAGGTCAAGGTTTCATGATCGGTTGAGGTTAGAAGATGACGAACGGTTTAGGTCGGTGACTTGATTGACCACTTGTTGAATCGTTACTCCGTTCTTCTTTATACCTAACGAAGTGAAAGGCTGAGGACATATTCGCGGGTCGGGTAATGCAGGTATAACTCACCTTGAATGACTGAACCGACTTTGCGGTCAACACCCTGTACGTTGCGGTCGACACCTTGTACGTTGCGGTCGATGTCCTGTACCTTGCTGTCCACGCCCTGTACTTTGCTGTCCACGCTCTGCACCTTGTCGTCGATACCGTCTACTTTCATCTCAACACTCTGTACCCGCTTATCGACGCCTTCCAGCCTTTCACCCACGGCCTTCACCTTGTCATCAACGCTGCGAGTGATCGTCAGGGCTTCTGCTGCTGCCATCCGAGCCTCCTCTTGGGTCAATTTGTCTAGTCGCAGAAGAGCGTCTTCGACGTCCTTCCTCCCAATCAACTCCTTGAGATACCTCACTGCATAAAGGTCAATAGTTAGGGATATATCAACCGAGAAGAACATACCCGTTCGTCCCTGCCTGACCTCCTTCGTCACGATCCCAACGATTGAGAGTACCTCAACCATGATCTTAACGATGATATCCGTCATGGCTGCGGTCGGCCGGACCTTTATATACGCCTCGAGACGTTTAAAAAAGGATTCCAAGCGACCAAACAGGTCCACAAGAGCATTTTGGCTAGCACGGACACCCTTGATGGCCTAAGAGATAGAGTTGTCACCAAGGCACACGCGCCGGTCAAGAAACATAAAATTACTTACTTGGAGGAGGACACCAATCCCAGCAAAAACCGCATTCGATAGTGGGAACACCTGCAGTCACACACGTTAGAAGGTAGATACCCAGTGGCCTAACGTCTTGGAATTTACCAGCCCAACACTGTTACCGAGGGTCGCAGAGAATGCGTATAGGACATGTACAGTGGGATCCAGCCACTTTGTGAACTTTCCGTCTGCGCTTTGAGGTTGATCTAACGCCTGGAACTGTGCTCGAAGCACGTCTAGAATGGCACTGGGAGAGTCGCAGGACTGCAGCTGTCCAACTAGGGAATGAGAGGCAATGTCTTTCTTTGTCTGCTTCTGGTACGCTTCCAAAGCAGACCTGAAGGTCGTCTCAAGGCCTGTAGAAGAGGTGGTAGTAGACGGGACTTTGGACATAGTGCTAGTTGAAGAGAACTGGTTAGATACTAGAGAAGATCGCAAGGGGGGAAAAAGGCACTGATTCACGCCAGCATCATGACGGTTGGGACGCCTCGTGTACATCAGATACTAGCCGCCCTACGGTAATTCCCGGGCCCGGGAGACATGTCGACTAGACGCGCACCGCATAAGCATAACATCCACGGTAACATTGGCCCTGACTAGGCCTGACTGCTTGCAAGAAAGTAGTGACGCCTTCGTTCACCGCTGTAGCGTAGGTACGAATACAAGGAACGAACCGCATCCACGAGGAACCTCAGAGGACAGAGAAGCAGTCGACCTCGTAAAGGGTGTGTTCTTCTGAACGCCCCTGCTCCACCTACGAGACACCCAGCAGATGTTGTATCGGAATGACGGTCAGGACGTCTGAGCGCGGGGCATTGCCTAACCCTACGTGGTATGGCCACACGTCCAACCGCTTGCCGACCGTGACTCGAACTGAGTCCATTCGAGCCTAACGGGATGCGGTGGCCCAACCTTAACGACGTCCGGCTGTCTTGCCTGTCATCGTGATAGAGAGCGCAGGGGATAAACGGGCGGGGGATGAGGGAGGTTGAATCGGACGCTCGGGTACAAGGTTTCTACTGGTTTGTGTGCGGGATCGGCAGCGTATTGCTAGTCTCCCATTGGAATGGTAAGATAAAGAACTTGCGAGGTCCACGCATCAGTGCCTCATAGTGACGAATCATGCAACGAGCATCAATTTACAGGGTGTGGCCTTGAAGACTCGGAAGTACACGCAGCACATGATGCGACTAGTTACGACCACGGAGTAAATGGGAAAAAACAATTTGCATTTGGAAGTTCTGACTCGAAGTGTGAGTGAGGATATGCGCCCCGCGGGGGAGCGATGCTCGTTGTTGGTGGTGCCTTCTAGCTTGAGAGTAAACAGGGATATAGTAAACATACTCACCACTAACGCAAACGTCATTAGTCTCGACCCCGACGAACTTCCACCACCGCCTCGAGCGCCCGATCGTCCGCCGTGCTTCAACGCACCGCACCGTTGCCAGTTCCCGTGCCCCTGATTCTGGCTAGCTTGATACTCCGCCCGGCGCGAGGAGAGCGTGGACATCGAGCACAGGTCGCTGTGCCCCGAAAAGTCGAGCAGCGTCGTGCGCGGTGGGAGCGCTGCGTGGAACGCCGTCGAGTGTGTTCGTCCCGACTACGAACAGGGCGTTGCCGTTGCCGTCTGGCGGAGGGCCCCGTGTTTCCGGTCTTCGTCTCTGCCGCGCCGGTCAGGTTTTGTGCTTCTGAGTTGCCTACGCCAAGGAGGCTGTCCGCACCTGCCTTGGGCGTGATCTCTGTGACAAGCCAATCACACCGACGACATAGGATTTGAGAGAGGAATTATGCGCACCTCGTGGCACCACCCAACCCCATCAGCCGCACGAAACTCGTGGGAGTCTAGCATCCCATCAAGAACCTCCGCGTCATTCGCACAGGCGACGGTCGTGGCGGGGGCAGTCACCGACGTGCCATGCCAGGCGTCGGGGGTTGCCGTGGTCGACGATCGCCGTGTACATGTGTGCGTCGTTTGGCCCGCGAGTGCGAGTGTGCACCCGGATCGGTCATAATCTATCCGGTCCCCATACCGACCCTAGCCCACTACGGTCGTTAGCTCTGTTGCAGTAGGGAGAAAAAAAGTGAGAAGGGGAGCACCGTTCTTGATTTAGGTTTTAGTAGATGTACTGTATGCACGAAACGCGCATCCTCTTTGGGCTCGTTCCTGCCGGTCCGGCGATCCGGTATAATGCGTCCGAGCCAGTTGCGCGTAAGCTATGTCAGCCCCAGCTCGAGAGGCCAACTGCGCAGGTGGTGGAAGAGTAGTAGTGTCGATGCCGCGTGGGTGCACAAGCCGCAAGGGATGTAGATCTGATTCAAGCAAATGGCCCAGCGAATTGTCGAAGGCTTTATGAGTGCATTTTTCACGTCAGCGAGAGTCCTTGCTACGTAGTCGAGCGCTGCGGCTGTTATTCCACAAAACCTTGGATTGCGGTTAGGTGCGAGAAAAATACAGATGACTTGCAAACTTACTGTGTGAGATAGTCGGTGATCGGGCTCGGGGGCTTAACAAGCTGATCGCATACAACCTTTCCGCTATCGAAGTCGATATGGTAAACCGAGTCAGCGTTGCCATCTTCTATCATGCACCGGGGGGAAAATGATATAGCGATTTTAGTGAATGGTATGAAGCAAGGATGCGCGCCACTTCGCATAAAACGTGTAAGAACCCTCTGCGTCGGCCGCAACATGACTCTCCATCCATCCTTCTGATTTTTGATATACATCCGCGAGATCAAAGGACAGGTAGTCATTCCCGACCATTGCTTCTACAGTTGAGCGATACTGCACGGGTTTCTTGTTCTGCGTGAGCTCTGCTACGGTATAAATCAACGATCAGCCAAACGAATGAAGTAAGACAAGATCCAGAAACGCACTCTTGTGTCCTTCCGGTTGACAGGGGTTAGGAAAAACGTACGTATCAGGGACGGAGTGCATGCGGGCTGTATCACCCGGTGCGCGAGTGGGACATGCATGGGCGACCATGCATGTGATGAAGGATACGACACTATAGTGAGGCGGCAGCCCAGCTCCCTCGGAATGGGAGAAAACGGAGGATGGGAAGTCTGGGGGCTCAGATGGGGTGGGTAGTCTGGTGGAAGCGGGATGGATGGGGTTGAGGTGTAAAGTGGCGGAAAAGAGGGCTCAGTACATGTCGCACCCGGGATGACAATAATTTTGTATGCTTTGGGTGTCCGAACCGATGGATGGTACGACAGCAAGTGAGGGACACATGGCTCCGTCGCGGGAATTCGGGTATGATGTGAAGTGAAGATAGTTTCCAGAGTCGAGAGTTACAGTAATGCGAGAACAGCCGATGGCTAATTCGAGTATAGAAATGTCGGGGAGTTGTCTGTGTAGTCTCAGTGCGATGACTCGAGAGGAAAACAACATTCGCGTTTCACACTGTAATGGCAGGTCGCGCGGAACTGGCTTACGTCATGACATGCATGGGGGTGTCAAAGTACTAGCGTTTGGACGAAGGTCTTTCCGCCTGTACACACCAGTTCCCGCGTCCTCCAACACTGTCACTTATGATTTTCTGAGAGACTGTGTAGCATGTCCGCGCATGTCCGTCTTAGTATTCCAACCTTGATTCCAACCCATTCCAATCTATTATTCCCATAAATTCGCATCTCAAGCATGGTGCTCCATGGGAGATTCGACGCGCTATTCACATTATTTTGTTTGCCCATACTTTTCCGCAACACAGCGTTCCTCAGTATTGAACACTCGTCATCTTTCCTTCGCGTCCTCTCCCCTACTTATCCGCCGCACCTGTTGTTCCCATCTACTCACCGGACACCGCATCAAACTCACATCGGACCTTACTTCATTCCCCCTTGTCATGTGGATTGAAAGCACCCACACCTCCCTAGTTCCGTCTGGACGCCCCATGTCCAACCCCTGACTGCAGTTCGGCATCATTGACATTCCAAGCCATACCACCAAAAGGCGGGAAAGGCGGGAAGTCCAAAGTTGGTGAGGCCCCTACAACCAGGGTCAAAGGCTTCCACCCGCAGCGCGAAAGCTGGCCTTCAGGTCTGCCACCTTTCTTCACCTTGCTCTCGCGCGCTCCGCACCTGGTGCTGATCGTGCGCTCGTCGTACTTCTAGTTCCCTGTTGGCCATATCTCGAAATAGCGCACTCAGAACAACGTCCACATCGGCGCGAAGGCTGCCGTTTACACCTCGGCCATCCTTGAATACCTCACTGCTGAGGCCTGAGGTCTTGGAACTGGCAGGTCCGTCGCGTGCTCTCCTTTCTGCTCCGTGTATTTACGCATTCGTGATATCAAGGTAATGCATCAAAAGATCTTCGCGTAAAGCGTATCACCACGGCATTTACAACTCGCTATTCGGGGAGACGAAGAGTTCGACACGCTCGTGCGAGCGACAATCGCTGGTGGAGGCGTCATGCCGTTCATTTATAAGAGCCTGACTGCCCAAGTGACTGCCGGCAAGATTAAGAAGCCGGAAGGTGCACCGGCGGCGTAATGTGCGCAAGGGTGATCTCGTATGCCCTCGTGCTCAGATGTGGGAACGCCGGAACGGTGTCGGCTTACCGTTCGACGGGATTCGGACACCTTGAGGATAGATACCGTTGTATCTATATTTATGTTTTGTATTTTCTTGTCTGTCCTAGGCTCATAGACTCGTCGCGTTCGCTCTTCTGCGTGGAATCAGTTCCAAGTCAAACGCGAAGCGCCAAAGTCTGGCGATCGCGGCGCCAATACCGGTTAGGGGTTTCGTTGCGTTGTACAGGGTTGTTGTATCCGAATCACAGCTTTATACTTGTATGAACCTTCTATGCCCATTGGCAATCGGTTGGATCGGAGCGCGAGGTTCAAGTTGCTGCGCTGCACTTACTAGTAAATTGAACACATGAATCTTTCAAAAGGACGAGTCATTTCCCACAACTTGGCTTTTAGTATTGGAAACTCCCTTCAGTGCTGCTCTCAAGGGGACGTCCGGTCCTCATTAAGTGGTGATAACCGTCGATCGGAATGCCTGAAGACAGTTCCACAAATCACATGCGCCGCTCTAGCGAGTCAGATCGCTGTATGTTATTTCTCGAATCTCGACTCGATAATAAAGCAGCATATACATTGTACTATAAACAATGATGACATGGCGACAGTTACACGCATATGACAGGAATTCGGAAGTACCACACGTGTTCTACACACGATGGTTTCGCTAGATGAACTTGAATCACAGTACTAGCCTGAGTAGTAGGTTCTGGCAAGGGTTCTGGTGAATCGCTGTAGAAAGTGTCAATGTGCTACCGTAAACAAGCAGGGAAATCGTCACTCACATAGGTCGACAAGTCAATTATACCGTTCATCGTGCAGCGTGCTGGGAGAACAATCGTATAATTTCCTGCCGTCTTGGGCCACGGGCTACATCGGATGCAGTCTCTCCACTAAGGTCGCACAGCTGCGCATCAGCGCCATGGTTTAGCAAGAGTTGTACAATGTCCGGGTTCCCTCCTTCCAGACCGCCCAGACCACTTGACGCTCGGTGTGATGGGGTCAATCCCTCGTCATTCTGGGGATTGACCTCCGCGTTTCGCTCGAGTAGTATCCGAGAAGCCTCAAGCTGACCGAACCGCGCTGCAAAATGCAGCGCAGTGTCTCCCTTGTTGTTGCGGACATGCGCATCTGCATTGTGGTCCAGCAAAAACCGCACAGCATCGCTTCCACTGATCGACGCCATCATAAGTGAAGTATGTCCGTCGCCAGTTCGGGCGTTGACCTCCGCATTGTGCTCGAGTAGTATCCGAGCGACCTCGAGGTGCACGCGTAAGACTGCGAAGTGCAGTGGGGCCTGGCCGAGCTTGTCCTGGGGGTTCGCGTCCGCACCACAGTCGAGCAGCCACTTTGCGGCAGCGAGGCATCCGTTTCGCGACACAAGGTGAAGTGGAGTCATCTCTTTTTTTTTTTTTTTTTTTTTGGAATAGCGATATATTAGGTAGCGAAGGATAGTAACTAGGTTACCTAACAATCCTACCTAACGCGCTGATGCGAACCTCGGAGGCTCGAAAACGGGGAAAAATGCATTGACGCACACCCAGAGTGGGTAGTGTGGGACTCAAGTGCTTCAGATCTATCTGGTAGAACCTACTACCCACTAAAAAACCACGTTTCGATTCGTCCAGACAGCTGGTTGGTCGCGGTGCCTCTTACTATATTCGGGTCGTGTGTTTGCCCGGTTTATGTCTTGGTTTATGTAATACGCTTTCTGTTGACTCGGGTTACTTGGAGCCATATTTGCTCTGTTTCTCTTTCCATGTGTATTTTGCCACGGAGATTTCTTTCACATTTCAATGTCTAAATCAGGTACACTGATTCAGTGATAATTACTTTGAGCAGACGTGGGTGCTCTTGGGTCGAACCATGTTTGTGGGGGGTGCGTTGACGTTGGAGCGGGCCGGGAGGCCGGTTGGGGTGAAAAAAAAAAAAAAAAAACCCTTGGGGCGGATGCTGCCCAAGTTTCGGGGTGTTCCCACCCACTAGAGAGTCGAGACAGTCTACGTGTCCGGAGGTTCATAGTGTTTTGATTAGCAGACTATATGTTTTATTTTGAGGGGATCACCCTCTCTATAGAGTACTCGCAGGGGAGTAGATGTGTGCTCGGGTATGCGTGGGGTGGTGGTCCCCTGGTAGGTATGCGTGAAGGCGGCGCCCTCTAGGTAACTGTGAGGAATATCCTCTGGGTATGCGTGAGGTGGTATTCCTCGTGGTATGCAGGGGGGCGCCTGGTGTGGAAAAACCCGACCATGGTGGTGGTTGCGGTTCAACCCCCCCTGGAGTCATCTCGTCCTCATTGAGGGCATTCACGTCAGCACCGCGCTCTCTAAGCAGCTGGGCGACCTCGATGTGACCGTTGAATAGCGTGGCATGAAGCGGAGTCCCACGGCGGCCGACCTGAGCATTTACGTGCTGTGGATGTTTGTCAATGGGGCGTTTTACGAGACCGTGGAATCCACAGAGTGCAGCATAGTATAAGGGAGATGCCGAGGTCAGCGTGGCATTCCGCCGCCAGGGCGCGTCTATGTCATGTTTTCGGACCCACGCCCGAAAATATGGCTTGTCCATGTCGAAGAAATAGTCCATTGCATCCTTCATATGTATGTCCACATTCCCGACCTGGGCATGCCCGACCCAAAATTTGGCAGCATATCGAGCAAGAGGAGTTTTCTTGACGCTAACCGCGGTGCGACCTTCCAGGCAGAGTAGGGCGCCGAGACACGCCTGGGCAAGAATCATGTGCGAAGGTTCAATGGGAATATGAAACCAGGACACCTCTTCCGTGCAACACGCGAGGCGATCCGATGTCAGAAATTCCTTTACGGAAAAATGCGAGAACTGGACAACCCGCGAGCCTTTGTCGATGATCACCGTAACTAAACTGGAACACGCCGACAACACCGCCTCTTCTTGGTCCTCCCACCGCCAATCCGTGTTCAACTTCGGGATCCCTCCAGCTTTGAGGTCAATCGCTAACAGCTCTGCGAGTTCCTCGACCCGAAGCGGTCGCGAAGCTACGATAAGACATTGCAAAAGTCGATACGAATGCTCCCGGTTCGCATTGTTGATCTCCTTCAGGATCCGCTCGTACGTCTCGTCCAGTGATTTCGGTAATTCCTCCAGGGCACGACGCACATTGGCTGGAAAGCAGTACCGAAGAACCTCCAATTGGCAATAAACCCACCGAAACCTGTGTAAGAGCGTGAGAACGTGAGACGACCATAAGCACTCAAAATACCCTTACATGCCGTCTGCCTTCTCTGCGAGTTTCTCGATCACCATATCTTTTTCTTCATCTCGCCATTTCTTCGTCCTTCTGTCTGACCGAACAACATCCGTAATGTATTTCTTAATGTCCCGCGTCTGTCCGCTGTCGTCGTGGAGAGATACTTGTTGAGTTGCCAAGGGTTTGAGCGCGGTACGGATGTCATACTCGGGACGACTTGTGACACATAGCCGCAGAGTTGGAAGGCGAAGCTTGACAAGTTCATCGACAAGGTCCAGCAACGTTTCACGCGGCGATGGCAATCCAGATCCGTACGGACACTCGTCAAGAGCGTCCAGGACAAGATATATTGGCACTGGTCCTGCGGTGGTTAGCATATGCTTGAGGCATTGTGAAAGTGATTCATCGGTCGGTTGTTCTGAGCCTTGTTTGTGTGCGGAGTACAAGGAATAAAGAGCGTCACAGAATATATCTGATTGATCGGAGAGTTGGACAAGAAGGGAGGATAATAGAGCGCGGGTGTCCTGCTTTGCTTTGTCCTTGAAATCGAAATAAAAATACGCCAAGAAAGCTGATCCGGCGTTGGACATGTGTTTGATATCGCGGATGATCGCGGAGCTTGTTGATCATATAAGTTCAATTAAGACGCAGCTCGGCGGGGGGGAAGCACACCTGAGAATACTCTTCCCAGAACCGGCTATCAATCCAGGAGTCGTTAGTTGCCATTAAGACTCAGAATGTGATGGAAATGTACGTTTTCCGTGAATCCATAACAAAGAACCAGATGCTTTCCAATTTGCGAGGGTGTTCCCTTTGGTGCACCATTCCGCGGTACCCTCGTGATGAGCACCGGAAGCAGTGTTGTGATTGACAGATGGATCTGGGGGAGCGACCCATTTTCGAAGGTCCTTGCGTAATTTGTTCCCTGTGAGAGAGGTCAAGATTTGGTGATCGGTTGAGGTTAGAAGATGACGAACGGCTTAGGTCGCTAACTTGATTAACCACTTGTTGAATCGTTACTCCGTTCTCCATCATACCTAACGGAGTGAAAGGTTGAGGACAGATTCGGGGGTTGGGTAATGCAGGTATAACTCACCTTGAATGACTGAACCGACTTTGCGGTCAACACCCTGTACGTTGCGGTCGACGTCCTGTACCTTGCTGTCCACGCCCTGTACTTTGCTGTCGACGCTCTGCACCTTGTCGTCGATACCGTCTACTTTCATGTCAACACTCTGTACTCGCTTATCGACGCCCTCCAGCCTTTCACCCACAGCCTTGACCTTGTCATCAACGTTGCGAGTGATCATCAGGGCTTCTGCTGCTGCCATCAGAGCTTCCTCTTGGGTCAATTTGTCTAGTCGCAGAAGAGCGTCTTCGACGTCCTTCCTCCCAATCAACTCCTTGAGATACCTCACTGCATAAAGGTCAATAATTAGGGATATATCAACCGAGAAGAACATACCCGTTCGTCCCTGCCTGACCTCCTTCGTCACGATCCCAACGATCGAGAGTACCTCAACCATGATCTTAACGATGATATCCGTCATGGCTGTGGTCGGCCGGACCTTTATATACGCCTCGAGACGTTTAAAAAAGGATTCCAAGCGACCAAACAGGTCCACAAGAGCATTTTGGCTAGCGCGGACACCCTTGATGGCCTAAGAGATAGAGCTGTCACCAAGGCACACGCGCCGGTCAAGAAACATAAAATTACTTACTTGGAGGAGGACACCAATCCCAGCAAAAACCGCATTCGATAGTGGGAACACCTGCAGTCACACACGTTAGAAGGTAGATATCCGGTGGTCTAACGTCTTGGAATTTACCAGCCCAACACTGTTACCGAGGGTCGCAGAGAATGCGTATAGGACATGTACAGTGGGATCCAGCCACTTTGTGAACTTTCCGTCTGCGCTTTGAGATTGATCTAACGCCTGGAACTGTGCTCGAAGCACGTCGAGAATGGCACTGGGGGAGTCGCAGGACTGCAGCTGTGCGACTAGGGAATGAGAGGCAATGTCTTTCTTTGTCTGCTTCTGGTACGCTTCCAAAGCAGACCTGAAGGTCGTCTCAAGGTGTGTAGAAGAGGTGGTAGTAGACGGGACTTTGGACATAGTGCTAGTTGAAGATGACTGGTTAGATACTAGAGAAATTCGCTAGGGGGGAGAGGGGCACTGATTCACGCCAGCATCATGATGGCATGGTTTTGAGATAGCCGCCCTACGGTAATTCCCGGGCACAGCCATGTCCCAAAATTCCGGATGGGATTATAACATGGATTATAAATAGGACTAGTTTATAATTAGCTTATAATAACTTTATTGACCTATAATACTATTTTAAGGTAATTACCAGTATATGTCTTTTAGTATGACGAGCCAAGTAATGAGCTATGCAAATTATAAATTATTATAAGACAATTATAATTAGATTACATGAAGTCTTATAATAGTTTGTACTGGCTTCTAATCATTATAAGACCTCAAAATATTATATCACTTAGATCAATTATACTGTAAGTCATCATAATCCCCTTCCGGAATTTTGCGACATGACACCACGACTACAGTACTGTAGACGCGCATTGCCTACATCCACACCGTAACATTCGGCCCAGACTGCTTGCAAAAAAATAAGTGACACCTAGACTCGGATTCGTTCACCGCTGTAGCGCAGGTGCGAGCACGACAACCGAACCGCATCCGTGAGGAACCTCAGAGGACAGAGAAGCGGACATAGACTGTCTGGTAGACCTTGTAGCACGTGTGTTCTTCTGAATGCCCCTGCTCCACCTATGAGACACCCAGCTTCTATCGGAATTTGGAATGACGGTCAAGACGTCTGAGCCCGGGGCATCGCTCAACCCTACGTGGTATGGCCGCACGTCCGACCACTTGCCGACGGTGACTCGAACTGCGTCGACCCGAGCCTAACGGGATGCGGTGGCCCACCCTTAACGACGTCCGGCCGTCTCGCCTGTCACCATGATAGAGAACGCAGAGGATAATCGGGCAGGGAATGAGGGAGGTTGGATCGGGCGCTCGGGTACGAGGTTTCCACTGTTTGTGCGGGGGACGGGCGGCGTATTGCTAGTCTCCCATTGGAATGGTAGGGTTATTCTCTTTTTCAGTTTAAGGTAAACAACTGGCGAGGTCATGAGTGCCTCATAGTGACAAATCACGCAGACAAGCATCAATTTACAGGGTGTGACCTTGAAAACTCGGAAGTACATGCAACACACAATGCGACTAGGTACGACCCCGGGGTAAATGGGAAAAAAACGATTTGTATTTGGAAGTTCTGGCTCGAGGTGTGAGTGAAGATGTGCGCCCTGCGGAGGAGTGATGCCTGTTGTTGGTGGTGCCTTCTAGCTTGAGAGTAAACAGGGATATGATATCGACATACTCACCACTAACGCAACCGTCACTAGTCTCAACATCCATGACTGCCTCCTCAAGCGCCCGATCGTACGCTGTGCTCCAACGCACTGTACCAGTTCCCGTGGCTTCCCCCGAGCTGATCTGGTCCCATGCCCCTGATTCTGGCTAGCTTGATACTCCCCCTGGCGTGCGGAGAGCGTGGACATCGATTGCAGGTCGCTGTGCCCTGAGAAGTCGAGCAGTGTCGTGCGTGGTGGAACTCCGTCGAGTGTGTTCGTCCTGGCTACGAACAGGGTGTTGCCACTGCCGTCTGGTGGCGGGGCCCTCAGTGTTTCCCGTCTTCGTCTCTGCCGCTGCCGTCAGGTTTTGGGCTTCTGCATTGTCTGCACCAAGGAGGCTGTCGGTGCCTGCCTTGGGCGTGATCACCTGTGACAAGCCAATCACAACGACGACATAGGACGTCAGCTGGTGATTTGAGAGAGAGGGATTATACACACCTCATGGCACCAGCCAACCCCCATCAGCCACACGAAACCCGTGGGAGTCTAGCAACTCATCGGGAACCTCCGTGTCATTCGCACAGGCGCTGGGGTTACCGTGGTCGACGATCACCGTGCACGTGCGTGTGTCGTTTGGTCCGCGAGTGTGCACCAGGTTCGGGTCATTATCTGTCCGGAACTCCCCAAACCGACCCTAGCCCACAAACGATCGTTAGCTCTGTGGTGAGAAATGAGTGAAAAGGGGAGCACCATTCTTGATTTGAGTTTTGGTAGATGTATGCACGAAACGTGCATCCTCATCAGGCGGGATCGTTCCTGCCGGGCCGGCGATCCTGTATAATGCGTCCGTGCCAGTTGCGCGTAAGCGATGCCAGCCCCAGCTCGAGAGGTTGACTGCGCGGGTGGTGGAAGAATAGCAGTGTCAATGCCGAAAAGCTGCAAGGAATATAGATCTGATTCAAGCGAATGGCCCAGCAAATCGTCGAAGGCTCTATGAACGCATTTCACGTCAGTGAGAGTCGTTGCTACATGGTCGAGCGCTGCGACTGTTATTCCACAAAAACTTGGATTGTGGTTAGGTGCGAGAAAAATATAGATCGCTTGCAAACTTACCGGGTGAGATAGTCGGCGATTGGGCTTGAGGGCTTGACAAGCTGATTGCATACAACCTATCCGCTGTCGAAGTCGATAAGGTAAACCAAGTCAACATTGCCATCTTCTGCCATGCACAGGGGAAAAAATGATATAGCGATTTTAGTGAATGGTATGGAGTAAGGATGCGCACCACTTCGCATAAAACGGGTAAGAGACCTCTGCATCAGCCGCAACATGAGAAGTCTCCTGCATCCTTCTGGTTTTTGATATACATCTGCGAGATCAAAGGATGGGGTTGTCATTCCCGACCATTGCTTCTATAGTTGAATGATACTGCATGGGTTTCTTGTTCTGCGCAAGCTTTGCTACGGTATAAATCAACGATCAGAACAAGGAATGAAGTAAACCCGAACCAGAAACGCACTCTTGTTTCCTTCCAATTGACAGGGGTTAGGAAAAACGCACGCATCAGGGATGGAGTATGCGGGCTGTATCGCCTGGTGCGCAAGTGGGACATGCATGGGCGACTGTGCATGTGATGAAGGATATGCCACTGGGGTGGTAGTCTGGGGGAAGCAGGATGGGTATGGTTGAGATGTAAAGTGGCAGCAGAGAGGGCACGGTATATGTCAAAACTGGGGAGACAATATTTTTGTATGCTTTGGGTGTCCGAACCGATGGATGGTACTGGTACATCGAAAGTGAGGGACACATACCTGCAATCTAATCCGGCTCCGTCGCGGGAATTCGGGTATGATGTGAAGTGAAGGATAGTTTCTAGAGTTAAGAGTTACAGTAATGCGAGAACAGGAAAAGGTGGGAGAGGCCGATGGCTAAATCGAGTATAACTTAGAAATGTCGGGGAGTCGTCTCTTAGATGACTCGAAAGGAAATGCGGAACTGGCTTATGTCATGACATGACATGACATAAGCCATGCATGACACCACAGGCCTGTTCTACAATCGATCATTATTCATCAATAATATTCATCTTTCGGTCCAACGCGTGGAAATACCCTCCTAGCGTTTGGACGAAGGTCTTTCCCCCCCTCGGCCTGTACACTCCAGTTCCCGCGTCCTCAAACACTCTCACTTATGATTTTCTGAGAGACTGTGTGGCATGTCCCCGCATGTCCGCTTTAGTGTTCCAACTTCCAACCCATTCCAATCTATGATACCCATAAATTCGCATCTCAGGCATGGTGCTCCATGGGAGATTAGACGCGCTGTTCACATTCTTTTTTTTGCCCATCATTTGCCGCAACACAGCGTTCCTTAGTATTGAACACTTGTCATCTTTCCTTCGCGTCCTCTCCCCTACGTGACACGTGTCCGCCGCACCTGTTGTTCCCATCAACTAGTGGTTTGCAGGCTCGGCTTCAAAGCCTAAAGCCAGCCTAAGACGGCTGTCCGAAACCGGGACGGGACTGGGACGAGAGTGGGTCCTGGCAGGGCTCATGGCCCAGTCTTCAATTTTGGTGTTCGGCTCCGACGGTCCCACGTCTTAGGCCTCAACTGTTGAGGACGCACGTCCTGGGCTCAAGATCCACTGGGATTCGCAACCTAGGATTCGTGCTTCGGAACTGCATTCACGCCTTCGGAACTTGAACCGCATGACCTTTGGAAACGTCATCCTTGCCTTCGCCGTCGTATCCATGTATTACGGTATTCGCAACTTCATCCACCCCATTTCTGTCCCAGTATCTCCTTCCATCCGTTTTGTTGTTCCTCAAGTTCTTTCCCCCCATCACCCCCTTCTTTGGATGTGAACCCTTCTCACAGTTCACCACGTCCAGCAAGATGTCCAGTACAGTTGAGTTGCGATTTTTACAAAGTCTTTTTATTGACTTCAATATTTTTTTGTATAGCTGGTCCAGGGCCATGTCACGTCGTCAACCCATGTGCATGACTGTGACAATAAGCATGCCACCAAGACCTCGACATATGGCGGCGTGTGGTGTGCAGCTCGCATATCTAAACACCAGGGGTACGTCCTGATGCTCGGCTCTTGTTTGCGAGCCCGAGCTCACCACAGCTCTGCTGTTCTTGCATCCTCTACAGACGGCCCTGGGTCATCGCCCACGAGGTTACAACTCACAGGCCCGCGCACCCTGCTTTCACCTGCACCTACTGCTATCGTACACACATCTATCCATGCCTCCATCTCTTACAATATAGCCTTCACCCAACCACACGGACATTTGTAGATCGGACGGTACAGGCGCACGTATCAGCGGTGATGTTCGCGCAGCCCACAGCGGGGCCACCCATACTGGCAAGTAAACTCACTGCCTGTCCTGCATTTGCCGAAGCTGATCATCACTGTCGGGCCAATTTGTTCACCCCCGAGCTCCTAGTCATCAGCAAAAGTGGTTGCCAGCACAAGGTGGAGACCTCGGCGGCACTGACGAACCTCGACGTCGTCTACGTGGTGCGCACAACGCTCATGACCCACGTGACACCAGAGGGGCGCTCTCGGCGAGGGTTCCCGTGCAGTGTCACGTCACCAAAGAGTTCAAGTAATGCCACACACGCATGGAGGGCGGTTGGGAGGGCAGGAGGGTTGGGTCTGCTTCAAAACGAATCTGGTCAGCGTTGAGATCTACGTTTAGAGACCCCACGACAGTATGCGCGAAGAAGTGTGATGCAGTTCTTCCAAGAGCAACAAAGAGGACACAAGCACGAGGTCCAACAGCAGCGCCACGTTCGCACAGATGTCCGCGGCACACCCAAAGAGCAACTTAGTCAAGAACAACATCAAGGGCAACAAGGAGCGCAAGTACAAGCCTTATCAGCAGCGCTACCTGCGTGCGGATACCCTCGGTGCGTTCACAGCTTAGCGACAGCACTCAGTACTCATGGCGACGGTTACAGAACACGCAGCAACGTGCATGACAACCAGCAGATTGGCGGCAACCTACAACGAGGAACATTACAAGTGCGGCAGCAGCAACGGTGCCGACGTCACGCGGACCTTCGCGGCTCGCGCAAGGGTTCAATACTATTCCGAGCATCACTACCTGCGTTTCCAAGTCCCGCGAAGGCATGCGCGACAAGTGCGACGTTGCATTAGGAGAAGAGTGCCACCCAGTGAAGTACCTCAAGTGCAAGCGTACTGACAACAGCACCACAACCATGCAGCCTTCTGCGACCCGTCTAGGTGACGATGAGGACCCTGCGTACGAACTCACACGTTTCCGAGCCCCGCAACAGTGCGCCCAGCGAATGCGACCCAGTGCAAGGCTTCAGTACCATCGCGCAAGGCAGACCGCACCGTGAAGTACACCACGTTAGTCGCTGACCCATGAAGCCGCGAACCGCCACCTTTGGCTAGGAGGATGACCACGATGACCTCAGAGAGACGATGGCGAAGCATGACATCGAGTTTAATGTGTGCATAGAACTGTCAGATATTCGTAGAGAACTAGTAGTTATAATTCAATAATGGTACTACAAAGACGCGGCCAGCCGGGGCTAGTAGGCCGAGACTGGCCCAAGACGGTGAGGCCCACGAATAGAGTCCCAGTCTCTGAAAACTTTGGGCCTAAAGCCCCCCTAAGACGAGCCTAATGGCAGGCTTTCAGGCCGGGACGGGCCCGCAAACCACTACTGGCATCAACTCACCAGACACTGCATCAAACTCACATCAGACATTACTTCGTTCCCCCTTGTCATGTGAATTTAAAGCACCCACGCGTCCCTAGTTCCGTCTGGATGCCCCATGTCCAACCCTCGACTGCAGTTCGGCATCAGTGACATTCCAAGCCATACCGCCAAAAGGCGGGAAAGGTGGGAAGTCCAAAGTTGCCGAGGCCCCTACAACCGAGGTCAAAGGCTTCCAAACCTGCAGCACGAAAGCCGGCCTTAAGGTCTGCCTCTTTTTCACCCACCTTCACTTTGCTCTCGCGCGCTCCGCACCAGGTGCTGATCGCGCGCTCGTCGTGGTTCTAGTTTCTCGTTGGCCGTATCCACAAGTACCTGGAGCAGCGTACTCAGAACAACGTTCGCACTGGCGCAAAGGCCGCCGTTTACGCCTCGGCTCCTTGAATATCTCACGGCCGAGATCTTGGAACTAGCAGGTCCGTCACGTGCTCTCCTCTCTTCCGTGTACGCATCTCGTATCTCGTGATCAAGGCAATGCATAAAGATCTCCGCATCAAGCACGGCATTTGCAGTTTGTTATTCCGGGAGACGAGGAGCTCTACACACTCGTGTGAGCGATGATCGCTGGTGGTGGCGTCATGCCGTTCATTCATAAGAGCCTGACTGTTGGAAGGATTAAGAAGCCGGAAGAGGCACTGGCGGCATAATGACACTTGTCTTTGTCCTAGGCTGGTAGACTTGTCGCATTCACTCTTCTGCGTGGAATCGGTTCCAATTCAAAAGAGAAGCTCCAAAGTCTAATTGGCGGCTGCGCTAACGCCACTTACAATAAGCGGGTTCAAGTTAGGGGTTTCACTGCACATTTGTCGGTCCCTGCTGGGTTATCATACCCGTTTCCGATTGAACATTCGACTGATTGATTTATCCCGTATCGTGAGTTAATTGCCTTCTCGACTCGATCCCTCAATATCATACTATACCTGTGTTTATGTGAATACGGTACGAGCGGCTCTCCGCATTCTCTCGTCTCGTACTTATACCCCAGTAGTTTACCATGTATGCCCCAGTGATCACTTCTGCCCGCGATTCCTGAGTCCTTTCTGCTTGTCTAGTCCTTCCCGTGCCTCTGCACACCGTTCACCTATCGCGCGTGGGCCTCGCTTCCCATCGCGGACTCCGTAACCTGCTAGAGGGACTGGCTATCGATTGAATCGGAAAGCGTTGTGCTGCAGTTCTTTCGAAGGGGTCTTAAGGGAATGTCCTGTCCCGATTAAGTGATGAGAGACGTCGATCGAAATGCCTGAATACAGTTCTACGAATCACTGTAATACCCGCCACTCTCCAGCAACTTGAGGTCTAATCGCTGCATGTTGCGACGGTGTTCTCGACTTTGATAATGAAGCACTGTACTGTAATTAAAATGACGACACGGGACTGTTATACGGGTATTGACAAGAATTCAGAAGTATTCTCCACACGATTTCGCTACACAAATAAGGACTAATGGGTTCCGGTGAATCGCCGTAGAAAGGGTCAATGTACCGTAAACAAGCAGGGTAATCGTCACTTACATAGGTCGACAAGTCAACTATAACCCCGTCTCGTTCGTTCGTCGCGCAGCGTGCTGGGAGAGCAATCGTACAATTTCCTGCCGTTGTGAGCCACTGACTACATCGGATGCAGTATTTCCACTGATGTCGCACAGCTGCGCGTCCGCGCCGTGGTCTAGCAGGAGCTGTACAATGTCCGGGTATGCTCCCCTTGACCCAAGATGTAATGGGGTCAATCCATCGTTATTCTGGGGATTGACCTCCGCATTGCGCTCGAGTAGTACCCGAGAAGCCTCAAGATGACCGAACCGCGCTGCAAAATGTAGCGCAGTGTCTCCGTCGTTGTCGCAGGCATGCGTATCCGCATTGTGGTCCAGCAAAAGCCGCACAGCATCGTTTCCATCCATCGATGCCAACATAAGTGAAGTATGTCCGTCGACAAATCGGGCGTTGACCTCCGCATTGTGCTCGAGTAGTATCCGAGCGACCTCGAGGTGTGCGCCTGAGACTGCGAAGAGCAGTGGGGTCTGGCCGAGCTTGTCCTGGGAGTTCGCGACCGCGCCAGAGTCGAGCAGCCACTTTGCGGCAGCGATGCGTCCGCTTCGCGACACGATGTGAAGTGGAGTCATCTTGCTCTTATTGAGGGCATTCACATCAGCACCGCGCTCTCTAAGCAGCTGGGCGACTTCGATGTGACCGTTGAACAGCGTCGCATGAAGCGGAGTCCCACGGCGGCCGACCTGAGCATTTACATGCTGTGGATGTTTGTCAATGAGGCGTTTTACGAGTCCGTGGAATCCACAGAGTGCAGCATAGTATAAAGAAGATGCTGAGGTCAGCGTGGCATTCCGCCAGGACGTGTCTATCTTGATGTCTATGTCATGTATTTGGACCCACGCTCGAAAATATGGCTTGTCCATGTCGAACAAATAATCCATTGCATCCTTCATATGTACATCCATGTTCCCGACCTGGGCATGCCCGACCCAAAATTTGGCGGCATATCGAGTAAGAGGAGTTTTCTTGACGCTGTCCGCGGCGTGACCATCCAGGCAGAGTAGGGCGCCAAGACACGCCTGAGCAAGAATCATGTGCGATGGTTCAATGGGAATATGAAACCGGGACACCTCTTCTGTGCAACACGCGAGGCGAGGCGATGTCAGAAATTCCTTTACGGAGAAATGCGAGAACTGGACAACCCGCGAGCCATTGTCGATGATCACCGTAACCAAACTGGAACACGCTGACAGCACCGCCTCTTCTTGGTCCTCCCACCGCAAATCCACGTTCAACTTCGGGATCCCTCCGCCATTCAGCTCAATTGCTAGCAGCTCCGCAAGTTCCTCTACCCGAAGTGGTCGAGAAGCCACAGTGAGACATTGCAAAAGTCGATACGAATGCTCCCGGTTCGCATTGTTGATCTCCTTCAGGATCCGCCCGTACGTCTCGTCCAGTGATTTGGGTAATTCCTCGAGGGTGCGACGCACATTGGCCGGAAAGCAGCACCGAAGAACTTCCAATTGGCAATAAACCCACCGAAACCTGTGTGAGGGCATGAGAGCGTGAGACGACTAAACACTCAGAGATACCCTTACATGCCGTCTGCCTTCTCTGCGAGTTTCTCGATCACCATATCCTTTTCTTCATCTCGCCATCTCTTCATCTTTCTGTCTGACCGAACGACATCCGTAACGTAATTCTTAATGTCCTGTGTCTGTCCACTTTCGTCGTGGAGAGATACTTGTTGAGTCGCCAAAGGCTTGAGCACGGTACGGATGTCAAACACGGGACGACTTGTGATACACAGCCGCAGAGTTGAAAGGCGAAGCTTGACAAGTTCATCCACGAGGTCCAGTAACGTTTCACGTGGCGACGGCAATCCAGTACCGTACGGACACTCATCGAGAGCGTCCAGGATAAGATATATTGGCACTGGTCCTGCGGTCGTTAGCATATGCTTGAGGCATTGTGAAAGTGAGTCGGTAGTTGGTTGTTCTGACCCTCGTTTGTGTGCGGAGTACAAGGAGAAAAGAGTGTCACAGAAAATATCTGATTGATCGGAGAGTTGGACAAGAAGGGAGGATAATAGAGCGCGGGAATCCTGCTTTGCTTTGTCCTTGAAATCGAAGTAGAAATAGGCCAAGAAAGCCGATCCGGCGTTGGACATGGGTTTGATGTCGCGGATGATCGCGGAGCTTGTTAATCATATAGTAAGTTCGACCAGATCGCAACTCAACGGGGGGTAGCGCACCTGAGAATACTCTTCCCAGAGCCAGCTAAAGAGTCGTTAGTGGTAACTAGGCTTCAGATCGCGACAGAATATGTACGTTTCCCGTGAATCCATAATAAAGAACCGGACTCGGATGTCTTCCAATTTGCGAGGGTGTCCCCTTTGGTGCACCACGTTGCGGTACCCTCGTGATGAGCATCGGAGGCAGTGTTATAGTTGACAGATGGGTCGGGGGGGGCGATCCATTTTCGAAGATCCTTGCGTAACTCATTCCCTGGAAGCGGTCGAGGTTTCGTGATCGGCTGAGGTTAGAAGATGACGAACGGGTTAGGTCGCTGACTTGATTGACCACTTGTTGAATCGCTACTCCGTTCTCATTTATACCTAACGGAGCAAAAGGCTGAGGTCAGATTGGGGGTCGGTTGGCGCGGGTATAGCTCACCATGAGTGACTGAATCGATTTTGTCGTCAACGCTCCGCACCCTCTCATCGATGCCATCCACCTTGCTATCAATGCCGCGAGTGATTGTCAGGGCTTCTACTCCGGCCATCCGAGCCTCCTCTTGCGTCAATTTGTCCAACCGCTGAAGTGCGTCCTCGACATCCTTCCTCCCAATCAACTTCTTAAGATACCTCACTACATGGTGATGGGTATTTGAGGATATATCAACGAGAAGAACGTACTTGTTCGTCCCTGCTTGATCTCTTTAGTCACGATACCAAGAATCGAGATTACCTCGACCATGATCTTTACGATAATGTCCGTCATAGCTGCGGTTGGCCGAACATCGATATATTTTTCGAGTCGCATAAAAAAGTATTCCATGCGGCCAAACAGGTCTACAAGAGCATTTTGGCTAGCGCGGACGTCCTTGACGGCCTAAGAGATATAGAAGTCAACGGGACACAAATGCCAGGTCAAGTGAGATGCTCACTTGGAGGAGGATACCAATCCCAACAAAAATGGATTTCGCGGGTGGGAATGTCTGTAGTCATACACATCAGAGGGTAGATCTCAAGTGGCTGAACGTATCGCCATTCACCAGCCCAACACCCTCACCGAGGGTCGCAGAGAAAGCATACAATACATTTATAGTGGGATCCAGCCACTTTGTTAACTTTTCATCTGCGATTTGAGATTGATCGAACGCCTGTACTTGAGCCCTTATCACGGCGAGAATTGCACTGGGAGTGTTACAGGACCGGAGCTGGATGGCTAGGGGATGGGAGGTAATGTCCTTCTTCGTCTGCTTGTTGTACCCTTCTAAAGCAGTTCCGAAGATGGTCTCAAAGTTTGTAGAAGACGTGGAGGTAGACGCCGGCGGGACTTGGGACATAGTGCTAGTTAAAGATGCCTGGGTAAATGCTGAGGGGATAACAGGAAGATTGTGCCGGGAAAGGTGGGTAAGGGTATTGAGTCGCACAGCACCTGAATTCAATTACGGCTGGGCCTCGTGAAACCAGATAGCCGCCCTGATATTCCCAGGGGGGTAGCCTACTAGTAGCACAGTCCGGGATGAGTGGCCCGGGAAGCCGCCGAGTGCTCACAGAGCGCGGCCAAGTGCGGGCGAGCGCAGAAGGTATTGTAGATAGTTAAGCGAGTAGAGGGTTGTCGACCCAAGGGGAAGTGTAGATAGATAGATAAGATAATGGGAAACTCTGAAGTGCACGGTAGCACGGACGCGGCGGACGTAGACGGAATCGTTAGAGCAAAGGTGAAGACATAAGTTGCCTCCTCGTTTCCGTACCCGTGTAAAGTATATATAACAAGCTTAGTAATTAAGTAGTTAAGAGGTAAAGTATCGTTCCGAGCCTAGCCAGGACGTAGTCCTTACAGTATCGCAAACTGTTAGAAAGTGTAAAAAGTGATTTCACCGGCCAGGGAGAGTACTGGCGAATCATAGTCCGAATGCCTCGTTGGTAATCCCTAACTGCAATCATTTCAAGCCGTGCAACAAAAGGCACAAAAGGCAGAAAGTCCAAAGTTGGCGAGGCTCCCGCAACCGAGGTCGACCTGCAGCGTGAAAGCTGGCCGGCCTCCAGGTCTGCGCCTTTTCACCTTTACCTTGCTCTCGCGTGCTCCGCACCGTGTTGATCGCGCGGTCGTCGTGCTTCTAGTCCCCTTTGGCCGTATCCACAGATATCTGAAACAGTGCACTCAGAACAACGTTCGCATCGGCGCGAAGGCTGCCGCTTACGCCTCGGCCGCTACTATCCCTGAATACCTCACCGCCGAGGTCTTGGAACTTGCAGGTCTGTCGCTTTCCTTCCTTTCTGCACCATGTACTTACGCACCTCGTCACGGTGACCAAGGTAATGCATCAAACGATCTTCGCGTAAAGTGTATGATTACACCACGGCATTTTTTTTTTTTGAGAATTTGTAACCCGGAGCAGTACATAGTACAAAGCCGGTCTTCGGTCGTAGATACGAGAGAAAGGTAGAGAGGGTAATCACATGCGCCAAGCGACAGGTACATAGGAAGAGAAAAATAACTCAGACTAGAAGGGGCACCCACTCAGGGGAAGCCGGACAGGGACACGACTGGTACAAATTGGACGGTCGACATAAGAGACGCGGGACACTAAGGGTCCCGTCTCAGGTCTTGAGGCTGCTCCGGTCTTCTGCAGGAACACCAAGAAATTGTAGGGGTCGTAGAACACCCCTCCGGTGAATAAGTCCGTCGGCGCCGTGTACTTGGAGCTCAGACGGGTGATGTATTGTTGCCTTGCTGGTTCGTAGCGCGGGCATTCGTAGATGGGGTGGAGAAACGACCGGTCCTGGTAGCCACACGGGCAGGCTGACGCTTCCGGGGGGAGGTCCGGTCTATGTTTCTTGGCGTATTCCGATGTGAAGGAGTGCAGCGTGGAGTGCCGTGCAGTGCGTCCTCCTGGTGATGTGGACGTAGTCGGAGTCGGGTTTACGCGGAGGGATTGCCGCCTTCCAGATAGGATGGTTACGGCCGTCTGGGCCCTGGGGGGTTGGTGTAATCAATGGCGTGCCATAGATGCCATACTGGGTGCTGGGTGGGAGGTAGGTTGGGTGTGATGGGTCGAACTGGGGCCATCCAGTCACGGCACCACTGGCGGAAAGCGTGGGCCCTCGCCGCTTTTTGGCGTGGGCATTGGACCGCAAGAGCAGCCTTCCTGGCGACTCGGAGGAGATCAGCGGGCCGTTTCTTGTCCTCTTTGGCCATACCAGCCTGATGGCGGTATCCCTGTTCTCGAAGAAAAAGTTCATAAGTGAGTGGTGCCAGCGTAACGTGTCCGCCCGGTTCACCCGTGATCGAATATTACAGTAAAGACCCGCTGAAGCGAGGCCTTGTCGGAAGTAGAGAATGTAAACGTAAGGAGGCGCATGTGAGAACTCATCTGAAATGAACTCGGCTGAGGCCGAAGAAGAGGACATCTGAACACCACGGCATTTACGACTCGCTATTCGGGGAGACGAGGAGCTCGACACTCTCGTGCGAGCGACAATCGCTGGTGGAGGCGTCATGCGGTTCATTCATAAGAGCCTGAATGCCGGCAAGATTACAGTAAGAAGCCGGAAGGGCGTAATTGGGCAACTTGAAGGGGATTTCGTCCTCGTGGGAACGCCGGAACATTACGTGTCGACTTTTCGATAGGATTCGGACACC
Organism: Lactarius deliciosus; assembly: GCA_021525775.1. NCBI lineage: Eukaryota > Fungi > Basidiomycota > Agaricomycetes > Russulales > Russulaceae > Lactarius > Lactarius deliciosus. The sequence goes on along the minus strand of JAKELK010000033.1, from coordinate 317,471 downwards.
TTCAAGTTGAGGATAGATACCGTTGTACCTCTTACTTTTTTTTGTGTTCTTGTCTACTATCCTAGGCTCATAGACTTGTCGCGTTCGCTCTTCTGTGTGCCAGTGGCCGATTGCCAACATCAGCAAGACGAAAAGTGACTAGCAGAACTAGATCTAGTTCCACTAGTCCTCTAGTTCCAACCTAGGGCCAGGAAGGTCTGGCTGGCACTAGGTCAATGTCCCTAGACCTAGTTACATCACCATCTAGGACAAAATATATAATTTAACTGTAGTACTTATATGATGACATAATATCACATGCATTTGTGCCTTTGGTCATTTGTCACCTATCTTATTTATTTATTATTATTATTAATTATTAATTCTGATTGGTATATTATAAACAGCATTGCTTGGGATTTGAACCAAAGACCATGTCAGGTGACATATTTTCCGAGTTCAAACATTAACCACTACACAAACAAGTCTTTTACTACTTACCCTACTATATTTATTTATATAGCAGGCTTTGCTAGAAAATCTTGTAGAGGTAGAAATCTGAATGCTAGTACTAGTGACTAGATCAACTAGGATGCTGTCTAGAATTCCAACAACAAAACTGAAAGTGCTGGCATGACTAGAATGTAACTAGCACTAGTCTAGCCTGTCATACTAGTCACACCAGGCATTTCTAGCTAATTTGATCTTGCTGATGAATCCCACAGAGCGTAGCAGGAGGTATAGAGCCGTGGATCGGATATAACAACCCGTCGCAATGGTAGGTATGCAACGAAACCCCTAACCCGCCAATTGTAAGTGGCCAGGTGTTAGCGCCGCAATTTCCAGACTTTACTTTAGCGCTTCGCGCCGCATCTGAGTTGGAACTGATTCCACGCAGCGGTTGAATCGGAGCGCGAGGTTGTGCTACGGCTAACACGTTAACATGCGAATCTTTTTCCGTAACTTGGCTTTTAGTATGGCAAGCTCCCCTCACTGCTGCACTAAAGGGGACGTCCTGTCCTCATCAAATGATGTACGTAGATCGAAATGCCTGAAGACAGTTTCCACGAATCACATGCGCAACTCTCCAGCGAGTGCTGCGAGTCTGCCAGATCGCTGTATGTTGTTCTCGACTCCATACTGATAAAGCAGCATAAGTATGGTACATACTGTAAATAATGATGACATGGTGACAATTACACGCATATGACAGGAATTCGGAAGCACCACACGTATTATACACACGATTCCGCTACATGAATTACAGCTCGTGCTCTGTAAAAAGAGTCAATGCACCGTAAAGAAGCAGGACAATCGCCACTCACATAGGCTGACAAGTCGACTTTACCCTGTCTCGTTCGTTCGTCGTGCAGTGTGCTGGGAGAACAATCGTATAATTTCCTGCTTCTCGGGGCCACGGGCTACCTCAGATGCAGTCTTTCCACTGAGGTTGCGCGACTGCGCATCCGCGCCATGATCTAGCAAGAGCTGTACGACGTCTGGGTATCCTCCGGGTCCAGTGTCAGAATATCCCACGAAACCCTCCGATGCTCGGTGTAATGGGATCGATCCCTCGTCATCCCGGGGATTAACCTCTACATTGCGCTCCAGTAGTATCTGACAAACCTCGTGATGACCGAACTGCGCTGCAACACCCAGCGCAGTTTTTCCAGTGATGTCGCGGGCATACGCATCCGCATTGTGGTCCAGCAAATACCGCACAACATCGGGGTATCCACTCTCCGATGCGAAGATAAGTGAAGTATATCCATGGACGCTCCGGGCGTTGATATCTGCGTTGTGCTCCAGTAGTATACGAACAACCTCGAGGTGTCCGTTGATGGCTGCCGAGTGCAGTGGGGTCAAGCGGTACTGGTCCTGGGGGTTGACGTCTACACCACAGTCGAGCAGCCACTTTGCGGCAGCGAGGCGTCCGCGTCTCGACACAATGTCAAGTGGAGTCTTCTTGAGCATATTGAGGGCATTCACGTCAGCACCGCGCTCTCTAAGGAGCTGGGCGACCTCGATGTGACCGTTGAGTAGCGTTGCATGAAGCGGAGTCCCATAGTGACCAGCCTGAGCACTTACATGCTGTGGATGATTGTCAATGAGGCGTTTTACGAGACCGTGGAATCCACAGGCTGCAGCGAAGTACAAGGGAGAAGCTGAGGTCAACGTGATATTCCGCCAGGGCTCATCTACGTCATGCATTCGAACCCACGCTCGAAAATACGGTTTGTCCATGTCGAACAAATAAGCCATTGAATCCTTAAGGTGCATTTCCGCGTTCCCGACCTTGGCATGCCCGACCCAATATTTGGCAGCATATCGAACAAAAGAAACGTTGTTGACGTCATCTTCGTCTTCGTATTCATATTCATCGTCGCCATCATATTCGTCTCCGGTGTCGTCATCCAGGCAAAGTAGGGCGCCGAGACACGCCTGCGCAAGAACCACGTGCGAAGGTTCGATGGGGATATGAAACCGGGACACCTCTTCTGTACAACCCGCGAGCCGATCCGATGTCAGGAATTCCTTTACGGAGAAATGGGAGAACTGAACAACCCGCAAGCCACGGTCGACGATCACGGTAACCAAACTGGAACACGTCGACAGTACCGCCTCTTCTTGGTCTTCCCACCGCCAATCTGCGTTCAACTTCGGGATCCCTTCAGCTTTGAAGTCAATTGCTAGCAGCTCTGCGAGTTCTTGGACCCGAAGCGGTCGCGAAGCCACGGTGAGACATTGCAAAAGTCGATACGAATGCTCCCGGTTCGAGTTGCTGATCCCCTCCAGGATCCGCTTATAGGTCTCGTCCAGTGATTTGGGTAACTCCATGAGGACGCGACGAACATCGGTTGGAAAGCAGTACCGGAGAACCTCCAATTGGCAATAAACCCACCGAAACCTGTGTGAGACCATGAGACTCTGACACGACCGTGAGCATTCAAAGACACCCTTACATGCCGTCGGCTTTCTCTGTGAGTTTCTCGATTACCATATCCTTTTCCTCGTCTCGCCATCTCCTCATCCTTCTATCCGACCGAACAACATCCGTAACGTAATTGTTAATGTCTTGCAATTGTCCGCGTTCCTTGTGGAGGGATACTTGTTGAGTTGCCAAAGGCTCGAGAGCGATACAGATGTCGAACTCCGGTCGACTTGTGACACATAATCGCAGGATTGGTTGGCGGAGTTTGACAAGCTCATCCAGAAGCTCCAGTAGCTTTTCACGTGGCGATGGTAATCCAGATTCGTACGGACATTCGTCAAGGGCGTCGAGGATAAGATAGATTGGCACTGATCCTGTGGCCGTGAGCATATTTTGAGGCATTGTGAGAGTGATTCATTGGTTGGTTGTTCCGATCCTCGTTTGTGCGCGGAGTACAAGGAGAAAAGAGCGTCACAGAACATATCTGATTGATCGGAGAGTTGTACAAGAAGGGAGGATAATAGAGCGCGGGAGTCCTGCTTTACTTTGTCCTTGAAATCGAAGTAGAAATAGGCCAAGAAAGCTGACCCGGAAGTGGACATGGGTTTTATATCGCGAATGATCACGGAGCTTGTTGCCCATATAAGCTTCAATAAGGACGCAACTCGGCGGGGAGAGCGCACCTGAGAATACTCTTCCCAGAGCCAGCTATCAATCCAGGAGTCGTCAGTGGCAAGCAAGACTCAGATGGTGACGGAAATGTACGTTTTCCGTGGATCCACAACAAAGAGCCAGATGTTCTCCAATTTGCGAGAGTGTTCCCTTTGGTGCACCACGCTGCGGTACCCTTGTGATGAGCATCAGAAGCGGTGTTATAATTGACAGATGGATCCGGGGGAGCGATCCATTTTCGAAGGTTCTGGCGTAACTCATTCCCTGCAAGAGAGGTCAAGGTTTCGTGATCCGAGTCGGCTGAGGTTAGAAGACGACGGACGGTTCAGGTCGCTAACATGATTAACCACTTGTTGAATCGCTACTCTGTTCTCCTTTACATCTAACGGAGTCTTAGGATAGGTTCGGGGCCCCGCTAACGCAGGTGTAACCACGACTCACCTTGAGTGACCGAACCGACTTTGTTGTCGATACCCTCTACTTTCGTATTGACGATCTGTACCCTCTCATTGACGCCGTCTACCTTGTCACCAATGCCACGAGTGATCATTAGGGTTTCCACTGCCGCCATGCGGGCCTCTTCTTGCGTCAATCGATCCAGTCGCTGAAGCGCGTCCTCGACATCATTTCTCCCAGCCAGCTTCTTGAGGTACTTCTCTACATGATGGTCAATATTCGGAGATATATCAAAAGGGAAGGACATACTGGTTCTTCCCTGCCTGACCTCTTTCGTCACCACCCCAAGGATTGAGATTACCTCAACCATGATCTTTACGATAATGTCTGTCATAGCCGCGGTCGGCCGGACATCTATATATCTTTCAAGCCGCTTAAAAAAGTATTCCATGCGGCCAAACAGATCTATAAGAACAGTCTGGCTGGCACGGACGTCCTTAACGGCCTAAGAGGTATTGGTGTCGCCAGAGCACACGCCGGGTCAAGAAAATACATACCTGGAGGAGGACACCAATCCCAGCGAAGATCGCCTTCGCAGGTGGGAACGCCTGTAGTTATCATCAGCATTAGGTCTCAAGTGGCCTAACGTCTCGCTATTTACCAGCCCAACACCCTCACCGATGGTCGCAGAGAAGGCGTACAGTACATTTACAGTGGGATCCAGCCACTTTGTTAACTTTCATCTACGATTGAGATTGATCGAACGCCTGTGCTTGAGCCCTTAGCACGGCGAGAATTGCACCGGAAGAGTCGCAGGATTGGAGCTGGACGGCTAGGGGATGGGAGGTAATGTCCTTCTTCGTCTGCTTGTTGTACCCTTCTAAAGCAGCTCTGAAGATGGTCTCAAAGTTTGTAGAAGACGTGGAGGTAGACGGAACGTGGGACATGGTGCTAGTCGAAGGAGCCTGGGTGGATGCTTAGGGGATAACAGGAAGATTGTGCCAGGATGAGTGGGTAACGGGCACCGAGCCGCGTAACTTAGCACCTGAATTCGAAATTACGGCTGGGACGCCTCGTGTACAACAGATAGCCGCCCTGATATTCCCAGGAAACTTACAGTAGAGATTTGAAAGTCCTAACTACGTAGAGATCAGGCGAAAGCGCAAAGCGCTTCTCGATCGAAGGTCTGGGGCCGAGGCGAGGTCGCGACGGGCTAGCGACCCGGCGAGCGGCGGGCAGATTTCAAGGCCTCAGACGCCTCATCATCGATTTACTGGGCGCATGAAATAAAAGACTTCCGATGTTTCAAAACGGAGAATGCCAGTGCTCACCCAGGCCACTGGCAGATATCCCGGGCCGACGTGGTGTTTACCTGTGTTTACCCGATTCAAGTTGCGGCCCGGAATAGTTGGTTGTTCCTATCATTACAGTACTGTACCGAACACTCATCATCTTTCCTTCACGTCCTTTCCCCTGCGTATAGTATGTACATTGCATCTGCTGGCCCTACCTACTCACCGAACACCGCGTCAAACTTACTATATTTCCCCGTGTCGGGTGAGGCACCTACGCTTCCCCAAGTTCCGTCCGAATGACCGTAGTTCTAAGATTCCGAGGCATGCTACCGAAAGGCGGAAAGTCGAAAGTTGGCGAGGCTCTCTCGACCGAGGTCAAAGGTTGCTAGACCTGCCGCAGCACGAAAGTCGGTCTCCAGGTCTGCCCTTCTTTTCACTTCCACGCTCTCGTGCACTTTGCACCGGGTGCTGATCGCGCTGTCTCGTGCTTATAGTTCCCTGTTGGCCGCGTCCACAGATATCGGAAACAGCGCACTCGGAACACGTCGCATCAGCGTGAAGACCGCCGTTTACGCCTCGGCCACCCCACCGCCGAGGTCTTGGAGCCGTCGCATGCTCTCTCGTCTGCTCTTCCCTCACCCATTTCGTGATCAAGGCAATGCGTCAAAAGATCTCTGCGCCAAGCGTATCGCACTCCGGCATTTACAACTACTTATTCGGAGAGACGAGCTCGGCATGTTTGTGCGAACGACGATCGCTGGTGGTGGCATCCTGCAATTCATCCATAAGAGTCTGACCGCCGGCAGTTTCAACAAGCCGGGAGGCGCACTAGCGGCATAATGTACGCAATCGTGATTTCATATGCTCTCCTCAGAGGTGGGCTAACGCCGGAACATAGGTATCGGCTTACTTTCGATGCGACGCGGACGCCCCGGGGACACCGTTGTATCTCAATATTTACATTTGTGTTTTCTTGTCTTCGTCATATGCTCATAGATTTGTCGCGTTCTCTCTTCTGCGTGGATTCAGTTCCAATTTCAAAAGTCTGGCAATTGCGGCGGCGCTCACACAAGGCGGGTTAGGGGTTCGTTGCACGTGTGTTCACATCTACCGTCGCACAGGGCTATTGTATCAGGGCGCTGTGCTTGTGTGAACCCCCTACGCTGGCGATCAGTTGAATCTGACCGCGAGGTCGCGCGCACTTAACATAGCGATCTTTCGTCATTTTCCGCAACTTGGCTTTTAGTATGGGAAGCACCCTTCACTGCTGCTCTCGAGGGGACATCTTGTCCTCATTAAATGGTAATCAAAATGCCTGAAGATGGTTCCCATACCCGCCACTCTAGTAAGTCAGATCGTTGTATGCTGTTCTCGACTCCGATACTAGTAATAAGGCAGCATAAGCGCTGTACCGTAAATAAAATGACGGCATGGTGACAGTTACACGGATATGACAGGAATTCGGAAGTACCACATGTATTCTACACAGGAGTTCGCTACATGAATCAGAGTGCTAATGGGTTCTGGTGAATCGCCGTAGAAGACTCAATGTATCGTAAACTAGCAGGGTAATCGTCACTCACTGGCACATCGGTCGCCAAGTCAACTAGACCCCGTCTCGTTCGTTCATCATGCAGCGTGCAGGGAGAGCAATCGTATAATTTCCTGCTTCTCGGGGCCACGGGCTACCTCAGATGCGGTCTTTCCACCCAGGTTGCGCAGCTGCACATCCGCACCATGGTCTAGCAAGAGTTGTACAACCTCTGCGTGTCTTCTGCCCCAGGGCTCAGGATCGTCCAAGGAACCCTCCGATGCTCGGTGTAATGGGGTGGATCCCTCGTCATTCTGGAGATTGACCTCTACATTGCAATCCAGTAGTATCCGACAAACCTCGAGGTGACCGGACCGTGCTGCCTGATGCAGCGCAGTGTCTCCGAAGTCATCGCGTACAGACGCATCCGCGTTCTCGTCCAGCAAATACCGCACAACGTCGGGATATCCATTTGACGATGCGATGATAAGTGAAGTATATCCATGGATATTCCGGGCGTTGACCTCTGCATTGTGTTCAAGTAGTAACCGAACGATCACGAGGTGCCCACTGCCCGCTACCCAGTACAGTGGGGTCGAGCCGAACGCGTCCCGGGAGCCCATGTCTGCACCACAGTCGAGCAGCCACTTCGCGGCAGCGTATTTCGACACAGAGTAAAGCGGAGTCCTCTTGTACCCATCGAGGGCGTTCACGTCAGCACCGTACTCTCTAAGGAGCTGTGCGACCTCGATGTGACCGTTGAAGAGCGCCGCATGAAGCGGGGTCCCATAGGGGCCAGCCTGAGCGCTTATGTGGTGTGGATTTTTGACAATGAGGCGCTTTACGAGTCCGTAGAGTCCACAGAATGCAGCATAGTATACGGGAGATGCTGAGGTCAGCGTGACATCATGATCAGGCCAATGCTCGTCCAAGTCATATATTCGGGCCCACGCTGGAAAACATGGCTTGTCCATGTCGAAGAAATAATCCATTGCATCGTTTATGCGCATTTCCACATTCCCGACCTTGGCGTGCGCAACCCAATATTCGGCAGCATACCGAACAAGAGGAACGCTCTTGACGCTGTCCTTGTCTTCGGTGCGTTCATCCATGCAGAGTAAGGCGCCGAGACACGCTTGGGCAAGTACCATGTGGGAAGGTTCGATGAGAATATGAAACTGGGACACCTCTTCTGTACAACCCGCAAGGCGATCCGATGTCAGGAATTCCTTTACCGAGAAATGGGAGAACTGAACGACCCGCGAGCCATCGTCGATGATCACGGTGACCAAACTGGAACACGCAGATAGCACCGCCTCTTCTTGGTCCTCCCACCGCCAATCCGTGTTCAACTTCGGGATCCCTCCAGCTTTCAGGTCAATCGCTAGCAGCTCCGCAAGTTCCTCGACCCGAAGCGGTCGGGAAGCCACGGTGAGACATTGCAAAAGTCGATACGAATGCTCCCGGTTCGCGTTGCCGATCCCCTCCAGGATCCGCTTGTAGGTATCGTCCAGTGATTTGGGTAATTCCTCGAGCACGCGACGCACGTCGGTTGGAAAGCAGTACCGAAGGACCTCCAATTGGCAATAAACCCACCGAAACCTGTGTGAAAGGATGAGAGTCTGAGATGAGCGCGAGCGTTCAAAGATATCCTTACATGCCGTCCGCTTTCTCTGCGAGTTTCTCGATTACCATATCCTTTTCCTCCTCTCGCCATCTCTTCATCCTTCTGTCCGACCGAACAACATCCGTAACATAATTATTGATGTCCTGCATTTGTCCGCTTTCATTGTGAAGAGACACTTGCTGAGTTGCCAAATGCTCGAGCGCGGTACGGATGTCAAACTCAGGACGGCTTGTGACACATAGCCGCAGAGTTGGGTGGCGAAGCTTGACGAGATCATCCAGAAGGTCCAGTAACTTTTCACGTGGCGACGGCAATCCAGTACCGTGCGGACACTCGTCAAGAGCGTCCAAGATAAGATAGATTGACACTGGTGCCGCGGTTGTTAGCATATATTTGAGGCATTGGGAGAGTGAGTCGTTGGTTGGTTGTTCTGATCCCTGTTTGTGTGCGGAGTACAAGGAGTAAAGAGCGTCACAGAATATATCTGATTGATCGGAGAGTTGGACTAGAATGGAGGATAATAGAGCGCGGGTGTCCTGTTTTGCTTTGTCCTTGAAATCGAAGTAGAAATACGCCAAGAAGGCTGACCCATCATCGGCCAAGGATTTGAGATCGCGGATGATCACAGTACTGGTTTGATCATCATATTAGTTCGATCAGGACGCAACTCAACAGCCTGAGCGGGGGGGTAGCGCACCTGAGAATACTCTTCCCAGAACCGGCTATCAATACAGGAGTCGTTAGTGGCAATTAAGACTCAGATGGTGATGGAAATGTACGTTTTCCGTGGATCCATAACAAGGAGCCAGATGTTTTCCAATCTGCGAGGGTGTTCCCTTTAGTGCACCATGCTGCGGTACCCTCGTGATGAGCATCAGACGCAGTGTTGTAATTGACAGACGGATTGGGGGGAGCGATCCATTTCCGAAGGTTCTGGCGTAACTCATTCCCTGTAAGAGAGGTCAAGGTTTCGTGGTCGGCTGAGGTTAGAAGACGACGGACGCTTTAGGTCGCTGACTTGATTGATCACTTGTTTAATCGCTACTTCGTTCTCCTTTACATCTAAAGGAGTCCTAGGATAGGTTCGGGGGCCTGTTAACGCAGGTGTAACTCACCTTGAGTGACTGAACCGACTTTGTTGTCGATACCCTCTACTTTCGTATTGACCCTTCGTACCCCCTCATTGATGCCGTCCACCTTGTCATCAATGCCACGAGCGATCGATAGGGCTTCCACTGCTGCCATGCCAGCCTCCTCTTGCGTCAATCGGTCTAGTCGCTGAAGCGCGTCCTCGACATCATTTCTTCCAGCCAACTTCTTGAGGTACTTCTCTGCAAGATGTTCGATATAAGGCGGTTATCAGACGGGAAGGACATACTGGTTCGTCCCTGCCTGATCTCTTTCGTCACCATCCCGAGGATTGAGATTACCTCAATCATGATCTTTACAATAATGTCGGTCATGGCTGCCGTCGGTCGGACATCTACATATCTTTCGAGTCGCTTAAAAAAGTATTCCATGCGGCCAAACAGATCCACAAGAGCATTTTGGCTCGCGCGAATGTCCTTAACCACCTAAGAGATATTGGTGTCACCAAGGCACACGCCGGGTCAAGAAAAATACATACCTGGAGGAGGACACCAATCCCAGTGAAGATCGTCTTCGCGGGCGGGAACGCCTACAGTCATGCACGTCAGAGGGTGGGTCTCAAGTGGCCTAACGTCTCGCTATTTACCAGCCCAACACCCTCACCGAGGGTCGCAGAGAAAGCGTACAGGACATGTACAGTGGGATCCAGCCACTTTGTCAACCTTTCATCTGCGCTTTGAGATTGCTCGAACGTCTGTACTTGGGCCCGAAGAATGGCGAGAATTGCACTGGGAGAGTCGCAGGACTGCAGCTGGGTAGCTAGGGGATGGGAGGCGATATCTTTCTTCGTCTGCTTCTTGTACGCTTCCAAAGCAGCTCCGAATATCTTCTCAAAGTCCATAGAAGACGTTTCAGTAGGCTGAACTCGGGACATAGGAGCCTGGGGGGATACTTATTGCTGGGACTCGGAGGGTGAACCGGTGAAGCCTGAGGACACCGGTTCGCACAGCACCTGAATTACGGCTATTATAGGATGCCTCGTGTTCAAAAGATAGCCGCCCTAATATTCCCAGGGAGCCACCGTAGATAGCTAGCCTCTAGATGCGCACATTCGCTGCGGCCAGCCCGAGATGCCAGTGCAAAACCGTAGGAGAGCGTCACACCTATATCCGTTCATCATCACTCTAGGACAGGTGTGGGTATGAGAAGCTGAGAACCGAACGGCAACCTTCGCGAGGAGCCTGCTTCAAGTTGGTAGTACTCACCGGTGTCTCTGTTAGTCTTCAAGTTGGCGTGTCCAGTTCAAGTTGGCGAGGTCAGTCTATGGGCAGGTTCTCCCCCTTTTCTCAATTCCGAAAAATCACTCATGGGACCATGCGGACAAGCATCAGTTTACATGATGACATTAAAGGCTCGGAAGCCCATGCGATACATGACTAATTTCGACCTCTCGTGGGGTGAACGAACCAAAGAATCTGTATTAAATATTCTGGTTCAGCGTGTGAATGAGAATACGGGTTCGCGGGGGAGTGATGCCCGCGTCTTCTAGCTTGAGAGTAAAGAGGGTATGTCACGGTAATATCACATACACTCACTGACATCGAGTTCTCCTAACTTACGTCTTGGCCCCAACGATCAACAGCCCCATCCGCGGTCTGCCGTGCTCCCGGTGCTTTGGGCCAAAGCACCGCACCATCCCCAGTTCTCGTGGCTCCCCCAAGAGTTACCCTGGTTCCCGTGCTGCCGATTCAGGCTTGCTCAGTGCTCGCTCGGCGTGCGGCGAGCATGGACATCGAGGGCGGTCGCTGTGCCTCAAGAGGAGCAGCGCCGTGAGCGGTGGGAGAACCGCGTGTATCACGGTGAGGTGCGCATTCAGGATCGTCACGGTTGCGAACAGGGTGTCGTCGTTGCCGCCTGGCGGTGGCGATAGGGTCTCGCGCATTCTTCGTCTGCACTGCGCTGGTCTGGTCCTGGTTTTCTGCATTTTCTGCGACAGCGAGGCTGTCCGTGCCTGCCTTGGGCGTGATCCCCGTAATGGTCTGACCGACCACTAACGATATAAAACTGGAGGGCCAGCGGGAGAATTGAGAGAGGGGCTACGCACACCTAAGGGTATCCGCCAATCCCATCGGTCGCCCGAATACAAACTCGTGGGAGTCCAGCGCTCCTAGCAGCCCGCCAAGAACCTCCGCGTCGTTCGCACAGATTCGCAGGCGACGGTCGTTTCGGGCTCAATCGCCGACGTACCGTGCCAGACACCGGGGTCGACAATCGCCGTGCGTGCCCATATAGTGCCGTAGCTTCTCCCGAGCGGGGGTCGACAGAAGAGGGGAGGTGTGGGAGTTCGGATGGGGACGGGTTGGTCGGGACTCTCCGCTGAAAGAGAAGAGGGGGTAGATAAAGGACGGTATGTGGGATGCGTTTGTTCTGCGAATCGATGAGTATGAATGGCTCGATGGCAGGTGAGGAAGATTGACTTGCACTCTGATCCAGCTCGGTAGATTGGAATCAGCTATGATGTGGTCACAGACATCCTAATGCGTGTTATTGTTGACGCGTCGAGAACCTAGAGGCCAGTTGCAGACAAATGGAAACCTACTTACCTGAGCTACCTCAGGCTCGTTCTTTTCCTCAGGCTGCACACTCCTGTTCCCGCTTCCTCCGGCGCTCTCATTCATGATTTTCTGAGATCACAGACTGTCTGTGTACCATGTCCGAAACCCATTCCAATCGATAAATTCGCATGTCAGGTATGGAGCCTCACGGGGGATTCGACGCGCTCTTCACGTTATTCCGTTTGCCCGTCTACTACCGAACACTCATAGCTTGAATACCTTACCGCCGAGGTCTTGAGCTAGCAGCTCCGTCACGTGCTCTCCTCTCTACATACGCATCTCGTGATCGAGGCAACTTGAATGCATCAAAAGATCTTTGCTTCAAGCGCGTCACACCACGGTATTTACTACTCGCTATTAAGGCAGACAAAGAGCTCGACACGCTCGTGCGAGCGACGATCGCTGGTGGTGGCGTCATGCCGTTCGTTCATAAGAGCTTGACTGCAGGCAAGATTAAGAAGCCGGAAGGAGCACCGGCGGCGTAATTTGCGCAACGATGATTTCACGTGCCCTCGTGCTCAGAGGTGGACTAACACCGGAACATTAGGTGTCAGCTTTGTTTTCGACGCAACTCGGACGTCCTGTCTCATTAAATGGTGATGGACGTCGATCGAAATGCCTGAAGACAGCTTCCACGAATCACTGTAACACCCGCCGCTCTCCAGCAAGTCTGGTCGCTGTATGTTGCGACGGTAGTGATAACGAAGCACTGTACTGTTAAATAAAGTGACATGGGGACAGTTACACATGACAGGAATTCGGAAGGACTGCACGTATTTTACACATGATTTCCATACATAAATAGTACCAATCGGATCCGGAGAATCGCTGTAGAAGGAGTTAATCATAAACAAACAGGGCAATCCGTCACTCACATATCTCGTTCGTTCATCGCGTAGCGTGCTGAGAGAGCAATCGTACAATTTCCTGTCGTTTTGGGCCATGGGCTACCTCAAACGCGGTCTTTCCATTGAGATTGCGCAGCTGTGCATCCGCGCCATGGCCTAGCAAGAGCTGTACAACGTCTGCACATCCCGGCCTACCACCCTTTGATGCGAGGTGTAACGGGGTCGATTCCTCGTCATTCTGGGAATTGACTTCCCCATTGCGCGCAAGTAGCATCCGACAAACCTCGTGATGACCGTACCGCGCTGCCAAATGCAGCGCGGTGTTTCTGTTGTCGTCGCGGACAGACTCGTCCGCACTGTAGTCCAGTAACAGCCGCACGACAGCGGGATTTCCTAGTGTCGATGCCGAGATGAGTGAGGTATATCCGTCGACTCTCCGGGCGTTGACCTCCGCTTTGTGCTCGAGTAGTATCCGAGCAACCTCGAGGTGCCCGCGGAGGACTGCCAAGTGCAGTGGGGTCCAGCCCCCGATGCCCTGGGAGTTCACGTCTGCACCACCGTCGAGCAGCCACATTGCGGCGTCGGGGCGTCCGCATTCCGAGACAAGGTGAAGCGGAGTCCTTTTGTGCACATTGAGGGCATTCACGTCAGCACCGTGCTCCCTAAGGAACTGAGCGACCTCGATGTGACCGTGGAACAGCGTCGCATGAAGCGGAGTCCCATAGCGGCCAACTTGAGCGTTTACGTACTGTGGGTGTTTGTCAATCAGGCGCTTTATGGGACCGAGGAATCCACAGATTGCAGTATAGTATAAGGGAGATGGTGGAGTCAGTGTGGCGTTCTCTCGCGGACGGGACCATGCCCTGGGCTGGTCTATGTCATGTATCCGGACCCACGCTCGAAAATATGGCTTGTCTATGTCGAAGAAATAATCGATCGCATCCTTTATGCGTATTTCCACATTCCCGACCTTGGCATGCCCTACCCAATATTCGGCAGCATACCGAACAAGAGGAGTTTTCTTGACGCTGTCTTCGTTTTCGACGTGGCCATCTAGGGAGAGTAAGACGCCGAGACACGCCTGGGCAAGAATCATGTGCGAAGGTTCGATGGGAATATGAAACCGGGACATCTCTTTCGTGCAACCGGCGAGCCGATCCGATGTCAAGAATTCCTTTACGGAGAAATGAGAGAACTGAACAACCCGTGAGCCATTGTCGATGATCACGGTGACCAAACTGGAACACGCTGATAACACTGCCTCTTCTTGGTCGTCCCAGTGTAAATCTACGTTCAACTTCGGGATCCCTCCGGCATTGAGGTCAATCGCTAGCAGCTCCGCAAGCTCCTCGACACGAAGTGGCCGCGAAGCCACGGTGAGACATTGCAAGAGTCGATACGAATGCTCCCGATTCGTGTTATTGATATCCTTCAGGATCCGCTCATATGTCTCGTCCAGTGATTTGGGTAATCCCTCGAGGGCGCGACGCACATTGGCTGGAAAGCAGTACCGAAGCACCTCCAATTGGCAATAAACCCACCGAAACCTGTGAGAGAGCATGAGACCGTGAGACGACAGTGAGCGTTCAAAGATACCCTTACATGCCGTCCGCCTTCTCTGCGAGGTTCTCGATCACCACATCCTTTTCTTCCTCTCTCCATCTCTTCATCCTTCTGTCCGACCGAACAACATCCGTAACATAATTATTGATGTCCTGCTTTTGTCCGCTTTCATTGTGAAGAGATATTTGTTGAGTTGCCAAAGGCTGGAGCGCGGTACGGATGTCGAATTCAGGACGGCTTGTGACACATAATCGCAGAGCTTGATGGCGAAGCTTGACGAGAACATCTAAAAGGTCGAGTAACTTTTCACGTGGCGACGGCAGTCCGGATCCGTACGGGCACTCGTCAAGAGCGTCCAGGATAAGATAGACTGGCACTTGTCCTGAGGTCGTTAGCATATACTTGAGGCATTGTGAAAGTGAGTCGTTAGTTGGTTGTTCCGATCCTCGTTTGTGTGCGGAGTACAAGGAGAAAAGAGCGTCACAGAATATATCTGATTGGTCGGAGAGTTGGACAAGAAAGGAGGATAATAGAGCGCGGGTGTCCTGTTTTGCTTTGTCCTTGAAATCGAAGTAGAAATACGCCAAGAAGGCCGACCCAACATCGGCCAAGGATTTGATATCGCGGATGATCACAGTACTGGTTGATCACATAAGTTCGATCAGGACGCGACTCAGCAGCGGAGGTAGAGCACCTGAGAATACTCTTCCCAGAGCCGGCTATCAGTCCAGGAGTCGTTAGCGGCAATTAAGACTCAGATGATGACGGGATATGTACGTTTTCCGTGAATCCATAATAAAGAGCCAGACGTCTTCCAATCTGCAAGGGTGTTTCCTTTGGTGCACCACGCTGCGGTACCCTCGTGATGAGCATCGGAAGCAGTGTTGTAATTGACAGATGGATCGGGGGGAGCGATCCACTTTCGAAGCTTCATGCGTAACTCATTCCCTGTAAGTGAGCGTCAAGGCTACATGATCGGCTGGGGTTAGAAGATGACGAACTGTTTAGGTCGCTGACTTGATTGACCATTTGTTTAATCGCTACTCCGTTCTGCTTTACGTCTAACGGAAGTCTGAGGACAGGTTCGGGGGCCAGTTAACGTAGCTGTTACTCACCTTTGGCGACTGAGCCGACTTTGTTTTCGACGCTCCGCACCCGCTCATCAATGCCGCGAGTGATTGTCAGGACTTCTACTGCTGCCATGCGAGCTTCCTCTTGTGTCAATTGGTCTAGTCGCTGAAGCGCATCCTCGACATCCTGCCTTCCGATCAGCTTCTTGAGATACCTCACTACGATGGTCGGTATCTGGGATATATCAAATGGGAAGGGCATACTTGTTCGTCCCTGCCTGATCTCTTTCGTCACCATCCCAAGGATCGAGATTAACTCAACCATGATCTTTACGATAATGTCTGTCATAGCTGCCGTCGGCCTGACATCTATATATTTTTCAAGCCGCTTAAAAAAGTATTCCATGCGGCCAAACAGATCTACAAGAGCATCTTGGCTGGCGCGGACGTCCTTAACCGCCTAAGAAATATTGGTGTCACCAAAACACACGCCGGGTCAAGAAAGACACTTACCTGGAGGAGGACACCAATCCCAGTGAAGATCGTCTTCGCGGGCGGGAACACCTATAGTCATGCACGTCAGAGGGTAGGTCTCAAGTGACATAGCGTCTCGGCATTTACCAGCCCAACACCCTCGCCGAGGGTCGCAGAGAAAGCGTACAGGACATGTACAGTGGGATCCAGCCACTTTGTCAACTTTTCATCCGCACTTCGAGATTGATCGAACGCCTGTACTTGGGCTCGAAGAATGGCGAGAATGGAACTGGGAGAGTCGCAGGACTGCAGCTGGGTGGCTAGAGGATGGGAGGTGACGTCTTTCTTCGTCTGCTTCTTGTACGCTTCCAAAGCAGCTCCGAAAATTATCCCAAAGTCCGTAGAAGACGTGGCAGTAGACAGAACTTGAGACATAGTGCGGGTGGATACTTAGGGATGACAGGAAGATCGCGCTGGGAGGGGGGGAAAGCACGGCACCTGACTTAGGGCTAGGGTGCCTCGTGTTCAACAGTTCATCTGACAGATAGCCGCCTTGATATTCTTGATGGTGGAGCATAACTTAGGCGCGCATACACAGTATCGTCACGGTTCACTGCGGCCCGAGTTGCAATGGACTCGCAGGAAAGCATCAGACCTAGATACATTCATCACTTTAGGACAGGTATGAGCAAGGGTATGAGTACGAGAATTCAACCGCCTTCATAAAAAGCCTGTTTTGGCGTCCGTCTCGGCGCGCCATTTTGCGAGCAGTCTCGCCTAAGGCGCGAGTGCCTCATAATAGTGACGAATTTACGCGGACAAGCACCGGTTTACTGTATATGGTGACTCAGACCTTGCTGTAAAGTCTCATACACTCATGCGGCACACGACACGACTAATTCGATCTCCGGGTTGAATACGTTGTATATTGGATGAGCAAAAGAATCTGCATTTGGAAATTCTGGGTGACAATGTGCGCCTGGGGGGAGTGATGCCTATCGTCAGTGCCTCTACCCTGAGAGAAAGAAGGATATAATATCGACAACCATCGTCAATGCGAGCTATCAATACCCCTCCTACGTCTTGACCTAAAATACAACAGCCCTATCCGCGCCCGATCATCCGTGCTCAAAGCACCGCGTTCCCGTCTCAGAGCTGCTCTGGTTCCCGTGTCGCTAATTCTGGCTAAGTTGGTACTCCGCCCGCCGTGCGGGGGTGTGGTTTTCGGGTAGCCATGCCCCAAGAAGAAGAGCAACGCCGCGCGCGGTGGGAGTCACGGTGCTGCGTGTAGCGCTGTCGGGTATGTCATTAGGTTCGTCGCAGCTGCGAATAGGGTATTGCCATTGCTGTCTGGGGGCGGCGTCGATGGCGGGGTCTGCATGTTTTCCGTCTTCGTATCTGCTATGCCGGTCAGGTTTTGGTTTCTGCATTTTCCTGCAACAGGGGCTGTCCGCGCCTGCATTTGACGTGACCTGTAACGAAGTAATTGGCAACCACCGAATTCCAAAAGTTGCTGCCCGAGTACTAACCCGTAGAAGTCCAGCGATCCTAGCAGCCCATCGAGAATGTCCGCGTCATTCATGCAGGCGACAATCGTGGCGGGCGCAATCGCCGACGAAACGTGCCAGGCACCGAGGTCGCCGTGGTCAACGATAGCAATGCCGTGCGCGTGCATATGCCATTCGACCCGCGATGCGCGCAAGGGTCAGGCTCATAATTCGCCCGGAACTCCCCAAGCCCGCGCCCTTAGCCGGAAGAATCGTCAACTTGGTCGCATCGGGACGAACAAATGAAGGACGCACCGCTCTTAATATTGGCTTGAGACTTGAGTGGATCTATGCACGCACGTGCGTCCTCTTTGGGTTTGTGCACGCCAGGTCGGTTCCGGTTTGAGCGGTCGACCGCGTGGGAGGTGAAGCTGCGCAAGATGTATGATAGGGCAAGTAGATCCGATTCGAGCGAATGGCCCAACAGGATCGTCGAAGGGCTTATAGGTGAACGAAGATGCTTCTGCATGTCAGTGAGTGTCGTTGTTACAGGGAACGCTACAGTGGTTATTACCGAAAAACTTGGTTACGTGCGAGAAACACAGCTCACTTGCAAATTACTGGTGATCGGGTTTTGCGGCTTAACAGGTTGATAATATACTGTACTGTACAATCTTTCCCGAGTCAAACTCGATAACACAACTCGGGTTAGTGCCTCGTCGTCACTTGTCGCGCACTGGAAAAGAAAGGGACTGTGCGGGGCTCTTGTTCTGCATGCGCTCCGCTGCAGTACAAATAAACGACCGAAGAAAGGAACAAAGCAGAGACACGAACCAGAGAGGCGCTTCTGTATGCATCTCTTCTTCTCCTTACCACTGACACGGGCCCGAACAAATGTGTTGAGGACGGAGTGCATGCGTGTTGCATCGTCTGGCGCGCGAATGGGACGAGCATGCGATGGACAGAACACCGTTGTAGAGCGCCGCAGCTTCTCCCAAGTGGGGGTCGATGGAAGAGGGAGGTGTGGCGGTTCGGATGGTGGAAAGAGCGAGATGGGTATGGGTAGATTGGGGTTCCCCGTGGCCGAGCGGGAAGAGGGGTAAAGAAAGCATATGGGATGGGACGAGATATGGCTTGATGGAGGGTGAGGGAGACTGACAGGCTATGATTACATACATCCGTCCTAATGGAAATTGCTTACGTCGACATGAAATTACTCCCACAAATCTCGCAGACGTCACTCTATTGTACCAATGGTCCAACTAGACAACCGTCCTTCGTTCGGACGCGCAGAAATACCCTCCTGGCCTTTGGACGAAGGTCTTTGTTTTCCTCAGGCTGTACACTGCTGTTCCCGACGCATCCTCCAACACTCTCACTCTTGCTCTGTGTAACATGCTCGCCTCAGTGTTATTTCGTTTGCCCGTCCGTCGCCGCATCACAGCTTTCCTCAGTGCCGAACACTCCGAACACTCATCAGCTTTCCTTTGCGTCCTCTCCCCTGCGTGTCCGCCCCACCCGTTGATTATATCTACTCACCGGATACAGCGTCAAACTCACATCAGACTTAACTTCATTTCCTCTTGTCAGGCGAGGCGCCCACGCCTCTCCCTAGTTCCATCCAAATGCATCGTGTGTAATCCCTGACTGCAGTTCGGCATCAATAACATTCCAAGTCATGCCACAAAAAGGCGGGACAGGCGGAATGTCTAAAGTTGGCGAGGCTCCCTTGACGGCAGCGGCCTTCAAGTCTGCCTCTTTTTTTCATCTTCACCTTGCTCTCGCACGCTCCGCCCCCAGGTGCTGATTGGTGATGCTTGCGCGGCCGTCGCGCTTCTAGTCAAGTGTATCACACCCCGGCATTTACAATTCACCATTCAACGAGATGAGGAGCTCGACGCACTTATGCGAGCGACGATCGCTGATAGTGGCGTGCTGCCGTTCGTTCATAAGAGCCTGACTTCCGGCAAGATCAAGAAGCCGGAAGGGGCGTCACCGGGGTAATATACCCTCGTGCCTAGAGGTGGGCTAACACTGCAACATTAGGTTGCTTTCAATGCAACTCGGAAGCCCTGAGGATACCCTATCTCATTTGTGTATTCGTGTCTTTATCGCTCATTGACTCGTCGCGTTCGGTCCTCTGCGTGGAATCAATTCCGATTCCGACGCACGAAGCGGCAAAGTCTGGCAATCGGCGGCGGCGCTGACATCAACACCACTACAGCAACAATAAGCGGGTTGGTGGTTTTGTTGCACCATTATTCACCCGCATCTTTGCTCGGGCGTGTTATTATATTCGAATTACTTTCCACATTTGTGGACCCTCTGCGCCTCGTGGGACTGACCATCGGTTGAATCGATATTATTGGAACACGAGGATGGGCCGCGGTAAACACGCCGACCGTTCCAAAGCTCATTTTCGGTTCCCGCACTGCTCTCAAGGGGACGTCCCGCCCTTATTGAATGGTGATAGACGCGGTCGAAATGTCTGAAGACAGTTTCCATGAATCAAACCTGCTACACTCCAGCAAGTCTGAACGATCTGAACCGCTGTATTGTGTTGCGACGGCGTTCAAGTTCTCGACTCTGATAATGAAGCACTGCTCCGTAAATAAAATGACGACGTGGAGACAGTTACACCGAAATTCGGGAGGACCACACGTATTCTACACATGACTCGGATTTCGCTACATAAATAGTACCGACTCGGAAGGTTCGGGTGAATCGCCGTAGAAAGAGTCAATATACCGTAAATAAGCAGGGCAATCGTCACTTGCATAGGTCGACAAGTCAGCTACACACGTCTTGTTTGTTCATTGCGCCGCGTGCTGGGAGAGCAACCGTACAATTGCCTGTTTTCCTGGGCCATCGGCTACCTCAGATGGTCTTTCCACTGAGGTCGCGCAGCTGCGCATCCGCACTGTGGTCTAGCAAGAGCTGTACAACGTCTGGGTTTCCTCTCAAAAAAACCCCTGATGCTAGATCATAGATGTAGTAGTGGGGTCAATTCATCGTTGTCATGGAGTTTTTATTTTTATTTTTTTTTGAATCGTGTTTATTCCAGGGCAGTAGAACATACAAAGCCGGTCCTCAACTCCCTACAGAGCAAGATTTACGAGAGGTAACGTAAAGAACGTGCGCTTCAACAACAGATCACATGCCATCCAGTGCGTAAGTCGACCAACCCTCTGCCCTTCCCCTTGCCCGTCCCTTCCCCAACTCGCCCCCCCCTCAGTAATAGTGAACACAATGTACTTATGTACTTACAGGCCCAACCGGATCCCCGCCAACTTTTGTACAACCATACTTCGTCAGGCACAGGAAAGACATCAACCCGTAGGGACGCCCGTCTCGAGGTGACTTCTTGGAGGGGTGAAGTTTTGAGGATGTGTTCCGATATGGGGTGGTTCCGCTACATCCACATTCCCTTGAGTGGGGTCTGCAGGGGTCAGTAAGGATTTGGATGGGGTTTCAGGTGGTGTCGGGGATGGGCGATCAATATCGATCAATGCCGATCAGCAGTGGATGGGTGATAAATAGTCCAGGTGGACTAGGGGCACCTCCCAGAGGAAGCCCAGGTTTCGTGGGGAAAAGGGTGAACATGTCACATAAGGGAGAAGCGACAGAGGAGGTTTGGTGAAGGCCCTGTGGGACTGGGGGAGTGGGTGGTATGGTGAGCGAAGCCCCACAGCTGCAAACTGTAGCCCTCAGGGGGGCACTACCACAGAAAACCCCCCCTCCCAAAAGGGAAGGTGGTGGTACGAGGTCAAGAATGGACGGTTGTCCTGGAGATTGTCCTCCGCATCGCGGCACTCGAATAGTATCTGGGAAGTCTCGCGAGAACCGAACCGCGCTGCCCGACGAAGCGCAGTGTTTCCGTTGTTGTCGCGGACATACGCATCCACATTGTGGTCCAGCAAAAGTCGCACAACATCAGATTTTCTATTTCCCGATGCCTTGGTAAGTGGAGTATCTCCGTCGACATTCCAAGTGTTGACCTCCGCATTGTACTCGAGTAGTATCCGAGCAACCTCGAGGTGCCCGAAGGCGGCTGCAAAGTGCAGTGGGGTCGAGCCGTACTTGTCCCGGGAGTTCACCTCCGCACCACAGTCGAGCAGCCACTTTGCGGCAGCGGGTCGTCCGCATTCCGACACAAGGTGAAGCGGAGTCCTGTTGTGCACATTGGGGGCATTCACGTCAGCACCGCGCTCCCTAAGGAACTGGGCGACCTCGATGTGACCGTTGAAGAGCGTCGCATGAAGCGGAGTCCCACAACGGCCGACCTGAGCACTTACGTGCTGTGGGTGTTTGTCAATAAGGCGTTTTACGAGACCTTGGAATCCACATAATGCGGCATAGTATAAAGGAAATGCTGAGGTCGACGTGGAAGGGGCCCCCCACCGGGGCTGGTCTACGTCATGTATTCGGACCCACGCTCGAAAATATGGCTTGTCCATGTCAAAGAAATAATCCATTGCACCCTTTATGTGTATTTCCACATTCCCGACCTTGGCATGCCCAACCCAATATTCGGCAGCATATCGAACAAGAGGAGTTTCCTTGACGTGATCATCTAGGGAGAGTAAGGCGCCGAGACACGCCTGGGCAAGAATCATGTGGGAAGGTTCGATGGGAATATGAAACCGGGACACCTCGTCTGTGCAACCCGCGAGGCGATCCGATGTCAGGAATTCTTTTACGGAGAAATGCGAGAACTGAACAACTCGCGAGCCTTTGTCGATGATCATGGTGACCAAACTGGAACACGCTGATAACACCGCCTCTTCTTGGTCGTCCCATCGCAAATCCGCGTTCAACTTTGGGATCCCTCCAGCATTGAGGTCAATTGCTAGCAGCTCCGCAAGCTCCTCGACACGAAGTGGCCGCGAAGCCACGGTGAGACATTGTAAAAGTCGATATGAATGCTCCCGATTCGTATTGTTGATCTCCTTCAGGATCCGCTCGTAGGTCTCGTCCAGTGATTTGGGTAATTCCTCCAGGGCACGACGCACATTGGCTGGGAAACAGTGCCGCAGCACCTCCAATTGGCAATAAACCCACCGAAACCTGTATGAGAGTATGAGACTAAGACAACCGTGAGCATTCAAAGATACCCTTACATGCCGTCCGCTTTCTCTGCGAGTTTCTCGATCACCATATCCTTTTCTTCATCTCGCCATCTCTTCATCCTTCTGTCCGAGCGAACAACATCCGTAACGTAATCCTTGATGTCCCGCGTCTGTCCGCTTTCGTCGTGGAGGGATACTTGTTGAGTCGCCAAAGGTTCGAGCGCGGTACGGATGTCGAACTCGGGACGACTTGTGATACATAGTCGTAGAGTTGGATGGCGAAGCCCGACAAGGTCATCCAGAAGGTCGAGTAACTTTTCACGTGGCGACGGCAATCCAGAACCGTACGGACACTCGTCAAGAGCATCCAGGATAAGATAGATTGGCGCTGGTCCTGAGGCGGTTAGCATATGTTTGAGGCATTGGGAGAGTGAGTCGTTAGTTGGTTGTTCCGATCCTCGTTTGTGTGCGGAGTACAAGGAGAAAAGAGCGTCACAGAATATATCTGATTGATCGGAGAGTTGGACAAGAAGGGAGGATAATAGAGCGCGGGTGTCCTGTTTCGCTTTGTCCTTGAAATCGAAGTAAAAATAGGCCAGGAATGCCGACCCAGCATTGGCCAAGGATTTAATATCGCGGATGATCACGGAGCTTGTTGATTATATAAGTTCAATTAGGACGCAACTCAACGTGAGTAACGCACCTGAGGATACTCTTCCCGGAGCCAGCTATCAATCCAGGAGTCGTTAGTGGCAAGTAAGACTCGGGTGGTAACGGAAATGTACGTTTTCCGTGGATCCATAACAAACAGCCAGATGTTTTCCAATTTGCAAGGACGCTCCCTTTGGTGCACCACGCTGCGGTACCTTCGTGATGAACATCGGAAGCAGTGTTGTAATTGACAGATGGATCGGGGGGCGCGATCCATTTCTGGAGGTCCTTTCGCAATTCATTCCCTGCAAGTGAGGTCAAGGTTTGGTGGTTGGCTGAGGTCTAGTGATGGGAAAGTTCAGTTCTGAACTTCGGTTCAAACCCGAACCTAGCTGAACCGGACCCTGGTTCGGGGTTCGGGTTTGGCTGTTTGGCCTGAACCGGACCATCGGTCCGGTTCAGGGTTCGGCAAAATCCCGAAATTTGAGAACGCGTTTGAACGTGTTTGAACCCGAACCTCTGTTGATCTTATTAACTCAATTACTCAATTACTCGGCCCGTGAAAGAAATTTTACAAGTCTGAAACTTTGCAGTGACAGTCTGCAATGAAGGACCATATGCAAGACCATGTGTTTTTGGACCTTTTTGTCCGGCGCCGTGTTAGTGTGACTGATGTGTTGTGACCATGACTTCCAGGTGGTGGTGCGGCGCTGTGCAACTTTCTCGCTCCATCCCCTTTCCAATCATCTTATCGCCCACCCTCTCATTGCTCCCTTGTCTGTGGCTCGTCACCAGCATCGCCGCATTCTCCAATTGTTACAGGAAGATGTCAACAACTTTTTTTGTCGATTCATGTCAGTGCCCCGAGCCTTCGACCTTTTTGCAATGATTCCCGGGACTCCTCCCCCTCCGGGCTGTTCGCTACCAATACCCCCCTCGGCATCAGGCCCATCCCTTGTTGTGAGTTGCCGCTTCCATTCGTCGTACGCGCAACCCAGCTAAATGAACATGTCCGGAGAGTAGTGATCTGAAATTGGTTTGTTCCCTAGTCTCTGGCGACTCCGGCCAAAAAAAACACATAAAGTCGAGGTATGTCCTTGTCCTTTCAACAACTCACTCCCCACTGAGCTAGTTATCAAGCCACGCTATGTCTTCATCTTCTACCACACCCAACCTCGGGGATGCTCTCTGTCCTGATGGCACTTTGAAGGAGGCATCAGAGATCATTTGGTCTTATGATGCGGACGAATTGATCCCTTTCCCTTCGGACAATGTCTCTGGCAGTCGTGTGCCAGCCATGATGGTTGCCGGTGTATGCCGGACTGGTCGCGTTCCTCGCCCGTCGCAGCGCGCTCACGAAGTGGCTGAGGCTACTTCAAGCAGCTCTACCAGTACGCATCCAGGTACCAAACGCAAGGTTGCAATCGACCCCAAACCCGATCGTCGTGTCACGCGTAAGGTTGCCATCGACGTGGACGATGACACTGCTGATCCCAACGACGATGGCGCTACCACGGAACCCGACGATGGCGCTATCACGGAGCCCGACGATGGCGCTACCACGGAGCCTGATGATGGCGTTACCACGGAGCCCACCACGGATGACTATGAGTCCATCAAGGCCGTGGCTAATGCTGACGATCAGGTGCGTTCCTCGTTCTCGCTTTCGAATGGCGTTCTCACTTACTCCTCAGGCTATACCCTTCATACCCTGAGAAAAGCGGTCAGCCGATGTACGCCTCATCTTCCGCCGCGAAAAAGAACGTAAGCATCCAGATACGGGAAAGATCCAGGATGGCCATTGGTGTAAGGTCTGTTTGTAAGTACTTTCGTTCTGTCCGACCTTTTTTAGATTTCACTAACTGGACTTGTATAAAGGGAAAACACCGCGCTCAATCAATCGTCGTGTTTTTTGACTGGAAGCATAACTACTCTACGAATGCACATCGCTAGGTAAAGACCCTCTTGTTTAATCTACTCTGTTTTGACCTTTCCCTAGGCATCACACCCAGCTGTACTGCAAGCGCTGCAATGCGCTTGGTATCGAGCCTAATCCCCACGCACTTTTCCGTACGCCAACTGATTCGAGCATGAGTGGGTGAGTACAAGTTCTCTTATTCGCTCACTCAGTGCTGATCCACTTCACGTTAGTCAAACAGATCTCGAGGGCATTGTTATCCGTGAGCCTAGGCTCCCCACTTTCACGAATGTGGGGCTTCTCAATCATATTATTGAACTTGTTGTTTGTGAAGACGAGGTGAGTGGGACCGTTGTTATAGTACGCAAATCATTCTAATATGTTTCCACACCCCCAGGCATTCTGTTTGATCGAGCGTGGTGCCTTTCGCTGCCTCCTCAAGTTCTGCCGGCCAGGGCTTTCAGAGAAGGACATTCCACACCGCCACACTCTTCGCGCTGAAGTACTTCGACGTGCACAAGTTGCAGAAGGGAAGGTTCGTGAGAATATGAAGAAAATCCCCTCAAAAATATCTTTCACGTTCGACGCATGGACCTCCACGCCAGGTGACCCGTACATTTCAGTTACAGCACATTACATAGACTCCCCTGCCGATAACCCGAATGCATGGGTGTTGATGTCCGAACAACTAATCTTCCAAGAGATTCAGGGAAGACACACCGGTAACAATATGGGAGACATCTTGGCCTGCGCTTTAGACCGGTATGAACTGCGTGGAAAGGTGTGTCTTCACCCTCACATTTGTTTCCACCCCACAAACTAATGTTCCACTCTGCAGGTTGGTTGGTTTACTAGTGACGGTGCGGCCGTGAATCGCACCACGCTCCGTGTACTCCAGAACAGGCTGAACAGCTCTTCAACGGAAACCCGGTGGACTGCCCGAGATCATGACATGCTGTATGTGTTCACGTGTCCGAGACTTTCTGATCCTAATGTACAACTTAGGTGCATGGAACACTCCCTACATCTTGCGGCAAAGCACTTCGTCCAAACAATTGCACCACATTTCAGCAGGAAGGTTAGCACCTCGAGCAACGATACAGAAGACGACCCTCCCTCGGACAAAGATGGCGAAGACGGTGAAGATGACCCTGCCTCAGATAATGAGGACGAAGATGAAGACATCGACGCAGGTGATTCGCTCGGAAAAGCAGTTGCCCTAGTAAAGCAGGTATGTTTTTCTGAGTGTCCTATTAACATGTCTCCTATACTAATGTACGCGCTACAGATTCGTAAATCGCCACAGGCAAGGGCCTTTTTTCGCGCAACGTGCACCCAAGTTGGGATTACCCCACTTGAGCTGCTCCTATGGATTCGCACTCGATGGGGATTGCTCTTCAAGTTCCTTGAGCGTTTCATCCAACTTAAGACGGTGTGTCTTTGTATCATCAATGTCAAGCATTTACCTCATTTTGTAACAGGCTATTGGTCAATTCATTCTCCTTGCGGACGCCAGTGACAATGTGCCGGACCTTCCCAACCACCGCTGCTATGCAGACTTCCACTTGAGTCGGAGAGATTGGGAGCGCCTTGGTGATATCAGGGACACGCTCAGGGTAAGGTTTCTTTGTTTCTGTTGGTCTATCTTTACTCAACTTGGCTAGGAGCCGTCAAATGTCCAGCAGACTTTCTCGAGTGACCACGCTCCAACTGTCTGGCGCATCATCCCAGGCTTTGAGCTGCTCATTCAGCGCTGGGAAAAGATGGCCACCAATCTCGAACATCAAGGACTGACAGCTGCGCTCAACAAAGGTCTCAAGAGCCTTCGCAAGTGGTATGGCCGTGCCAGCAACACATCACATGCTTATTTCATATGTCTCGGTATGTTCACGCTCTCCACCATTTGACGTGTACTAACTTTGGGTTTACTAGTCCTTGATCCTAATCTCAAGGACCTATATTTCCGGGGTCAGTGGGATAACGAGCGGTACACCGCTGGCATGAAACGGCTGGAAGAAGTGGTAAGTAATTTCCATCGTGAAATGGTTCCATGTGTGCTATGTACTGACGACTACTTTAGTTTGATAGGTATTATATCACGCCCTCACAAACAACTGCAACGACAGATGCCTTATGTACGTTCCCTTCTGTCGCTAACCCATATTCTGTGCTGACATATATACAGACTCGGATGGACCTTCTGCGCCGGAATCATCATTCCATTATGGTGGTTCCTTTATCCTCAACATTGTTCAAGCCGTTCAAAAGCAATGTGACGCTACTGAAGGTCCTCGTGAAGAACTCAAGCAATACCTTAAGACTGGTGCTGAGCCCACAAAGGATATCATTGCTTGGTGGGGGGTAAGTCATGTCTTTATTTAAACACGTTGAGATCCTGACACAATGGAACCAGAGCAATACCAGATACCCGACATTGAAGCGGATGGCACGCAACTACCTTGCGATTCAAGGCTCAGCAACTCCTTCAGAGCGTGCTTTTAGTAGTGGAGGTATTACTGATACTTCACGGAGAAACAGGTTGCAGCCAGATGTCTTTGAGGGACTTCAGCTTCTCAAGAGTGCTTACAGAAATGGGCACATCTCGGCCACAACACAAGCAGCACGCAATGCAATGTTGTTTGATGGGGATGATGAGGATATAGAGTAGTTTCATATGCTCATCAGTAGTTGTACATAAAGGTACTAGACACAGAATTGATTGTTTTTCTGAACAAGACCTCAAAAGCATTAAGCAATGTCTTTTGTGATACACTTCCTGGTCACTCTGCGCTTTTGGTGTGATTATGTAAGCAGGGTATGCATTTGGGTTCAGTTCAGGGTTCAGACCCTCCCTGTGTTGATAAGTGACCCGCACGCACTTAGCGGCTCGTATGGACACGCAGATAACGGACTGCTTTAGATAAGATATATTGGACTTATGTAGATTAGATTATTATGATCTTTACAATCTCGGACTTTCTTATCTATGACATCACTGTACAATGACATCATGGACTCCTCTGGACTCCTATTGTATTTCGTCCTTGTACTCATCCCTTTTGTTCTATCTTTATTGTGATGTCACTATGATATCATAGTCTAGCCTTTCTATTATTCTTTGCGCTTCTGTTCTCCTTCTGCACACTCCTTTGTGTCCCTCTGTAGAACAACGCTCCTTGTACTGTGTGACTCTGTGTTACTTCTATTGTACTAATGTCACTCCCCTGTATAGTATAAGTAGAGTACTCTGTACGCTCTGGCACCACACCAGTTCCTCATCTGTTGTGTGCCAGGTATGTCTCCTCCTTTGTATAAACACCAGTTCCTCATCTGTTGTGTGCCAGACCCCACATCTGCTTCACTTGCTAGATCTCTCTGTTGCTGCTTCAAGTACCACCCACATATCTCACCACAGTCTCCTTTGTCACTGTGAGTATGTCCTACATGTGTACTGTTCATCACCCTGAACTGAACTGAACCTATGTGAACCTGAACCCTTGGTTCAGTTCAAGGGTTCGGCAAAAAGGTCCAAAGAACCGAACTGAACCGAACTTTCCCATCACTACTGAGGTCAGAAGATGACGAACGGTTTAGGTCGCTGACTTGATTGACTACTCGTTGAATCGCTACTCCGTTCTCTTTTACATCTAACAGATAAGGTTGGGGTCAGACTCGGGGGGGGAGCGAACAGGCATTACTCACCTTGAGTGACTGAACCAACTTTGTTGTCGACGCTCCGCACCCTGTCGTCGATACCCTCTACTTTCGTATCAACACGCTGTACCCTCTCATCGGTGCGGTCCACCTTGTCATCAATTCCACGAGTGATCGTCAGGGCCTCTACTGCTGCCATGCGAGCCTCCTCTTGCGTCAATCGGTCCAGTCGCTGAAGCGCGTCTTCGACATCATTTCTTCCAACCAGCTTCTTGAGGTACTTCTCTGCATGATGGTCGATATTTGGGGGTATATCAAACGGGAAGGACATACTCGTTCGTCCCTGCCTGATCTCTTTCGTCACCATCCCAAGAATCGAGAACACCTCAACCATGATCTTTACTATGATATCCGTCATCGTTGCCGTCGGTCGGACGTCTATATATTTTTCGAGTCGCTTAAAAAAGTATTCCATGCGGCCAAACAGGTCCACGAGAGCATTTTGGCTGGCGTGGACATCTTTAGCGGCCTAAGAGATAGAGCTGTCGACAAGTCACGAACGCCTGGTCAAGATAGATGCTTACTTGGAGGAGGATACCAATCCCGGTGAAAATGGCTTTCGCAGGTGGGAACGTCTGTAGTCATACAAGTTAGAAGGTTGATCTCAATTGGGTTAAGTTCTCGACATTTACCAGCCCAACACCCTCACCGAGGATCCCAGAGAAAGCGTACAAGACATTTATAGTGGGATCCAGCCACTTTGTCAACTTTTCGTCTGCACTTTGAGATCGATCGAACGCCTGGACTTGGGTCCGAAGAATTGATAGAATAGCATCGGGAGAGTCGCAGGATTGCAGCTGGGTGGCTAGAGGATGGGAGGCGAGGTCTTTCTTGGTCTGCTTGTTGTACGCTTGCAAAGCAGCTCCGAAGATTGTCTTAAAGTCCGTGGCGGTAGGCGGAACTTGGGACATAGTGCTGGTTGAAGGAGCCTTGGTGGATGCTTAGTGGTCCAGGATAGCAGAAAGATCGCACTGGGAAGAGGGAAAGCGCACAGCACCTGAATTACGGCTGGACGCCTCGTGGACACCAGATAGCCGCCCTGATTTCCCAGTGAACGAACTACGCCCGCGCCAGCCACCAGCCACTGGCATAATAACTTACACCCGCACATTCACTTTGGCCAGCCCTTGACGCAATAGCGCAGGAAAGCGTCACACCTGGATACCTTTGTTGTTCTAGGAAAGGTGCGAGCATGAGAATCGAACCACCTCTATGAGGAAACCTTTTTGGCACTCGATGTCTGTGAGTCCGAGTCGGCGAGGACAGTCCTTTCTTTCCAGTTTGGGATGAATTATTCTTGCGAAATCATGAGCCTGAGTGTGCTCATATAGTGCTCATACGGTACAGCTCGAAGGTTCGGAGGCCCATACAGTACTGTACTGTACGGCACACGGCGCGACTGATTTCGACCTCATCTGTATTTGGAAATTCTGGCTCGAGGAATGTGCGTCCACGGGGGAGTGGAGTGATACTCGTTGGTAGTGCCTTCTAGCCTGAAAGTAAACAGGGGATATAATACCGACATGTTCATCGCCAACGTGAACCATCGTAGCCTCCTACGGCTTGACCCCAACCCCAACGAACAATAGCCCCACCCGCGCTCGGGCGACCGCCTCCTCGAGCGCCCGATCGTCCGCCGTGGTCGTTCGGGCCACCTCTCGGACCCAAGCTTACATTCGTCATCAAGTCTGCACCAGCGCGCCGTGCTCCAGGTCCCGTAGCCGTCCCAGAGTTGCTCTGGTTCCAATGACGCTGATTCTAACAAAGTTGATACACCGCCCGGCGTGCAGCGTGCGAGGACATCGAGGACGGGTCGCTGTGCCTCGAGGAGATGAGTAGCGCCGTGTGCTGTTGCAGCGACGCATATAGCGCTTGGCGTTCAGGCTCGTCACGGTTACGAACAGGGTATTGCTGCCGCCGTCTGGCGGCGGGGACCTCCGTGTTTCGTGTCTTCGCCTTTGCCGCGCCGGTCAGGTTTTGGGTTTCTGCATTGTCTGCGCCAGGGAGGCTGTCCGCGCCCGCCTTGAGTGTGATCCCTGTGACAAGTCAATTTCCACCGACGATATGGGGATTTGAGTGAGAGGAGCAGCGCACACTTCAGGCACCAGCCAACCCCATCGGCCGCCTGAAACTTGTAGGAGTCTAGAGCTCCAAGCAGCCCATCGAGACCTCCGCGTCATTCGCACAACAAGCGACAATCGAGACGGGGGTAGTCGATGACATGCCGTGCCGGGCGTCGGGGTTGTCGGGATCGACGATCGCCGTGCGCGTGCGTGCGTCGCTCGGCCCGCAAGTGTGCACGGGATCGGGTCATTAATCTGTCCGGAACTTCCCATACCCCGATCCCTGCTCACTAAGATAAGTTAGTTAGCCCTGCTGCCGAGGGGAGGAAGAGTGAGAAGGGAAGCATCGTTCTTGATTTTGGGTTTTAGTAGATGTATGCACCAACGCGTATCTTCTTCAGGATGGTCCCGCCCGGTCCGTGATCCGTCCGAGCCGCCGACCCCAGCTTGAGATGTTGACTGCGCGGGGTGGTGGGAGAGAAGCAGTGTCGATGCAGCGAACAAACTGCAGGGCGTGTAGATCCTATTCGAGCGAATGGCTCAGCAAATTGTCAGAGGCTTTATTAGGGTTCCTCACGTCAGCGAGAGTCGTAGTTACGGTCAGGCGCTGCGGCATTAAAAACTTGGATTGTGGTTAAGTGCGAGGAAAAAGACAAATTACTTTCAAACTTACCGGGTGAGATAGTCGGTGATCGGGCTCGGCGGCTCAACCAGCTGATCGCACAATGTATCCTGTGTCGAAGTCGATAAGGTAAACCAAGCCATCTTCTGTCATGTACCAGGAGAAATATATTATAGCGATTTTAGCGAATGGCATGGAGTAGATGCGCACCATTTCGCATAAACGTATAAGAACCATCTGATTTGCCGCAACTCGAGGACTCTCCATCCATCCTTCTGGCTTTTATGTACATCCACAAGACATGAAAGGACGGGGTAGTCACTCCCGACCATTGCTTCTATAGTCGAGTGATACTGCATGGGTTTCTTGTCCTGCGAGCTCTGCTACGGCTCAAATCAACGACTAGAAGAAGGATGAAGTAAATACAGGAACCAGCAACGTACTCCTGTTTGTGTCTCTTTACTCCTTCCCACTGACAGGGGTCAGGAAAAACGTACATGTCAGGGACGGAGTGCATGCGGGCTGTATCGCCCGGTGCGCGAGTGGGACATGCATGGGCGAGCGTGCATGTGATGAAGGGAACTCAACCATAGTGACGCATGGCGCAACTTCCTCGGAGCGGTGACCAACGGAGGAGGGGAAGTCTGGGGGCTTAGACGGGTATAGGTAGGGGGTCAGGTGGAAGCGGGATGGGTATAGTTGAGGCATGAAGTGGCGGCAGAGAGGGGACGGCATATGTCAAACCTGAGGCGACAAGCATTTTGCGTGCTTTGTGTGTCTTGCGAACCGTTGAGGTCGAGTGTGGACGGTACGGTCGCAGGTGAGGGACACATACATGCACTCTGATCCGGCTCGATCACGGGAATTCGGGTATGATGTGGAGTGAAGGACAAAGTCGCGGACAACCAGGGTTAATGTGAGAACAGGAAAAAGTGGGAGACCTGGTACTCTGACGCCTTCGAGTATAGAAAATGTCGGGGAGTCGTCGGCGTACCGGAGCATCGCAGTTGCCTTTTTCAGCGTGCCGCCGCAAATGGGAACTTGCTTACTTGATGCATCGTCCATATTCCCAAAACACCATCATCCTCAAGCTTTCGTGCCTGTCTTCTGACAAGTTTGGGGATGCACTCGACCTGGATTTCTCGAGGCGGTTACTATGACTTCAGAGTACTGACAGTTTCAATTCCTGATGCGGTCGCTCTCTGCCTTGGGACCACATTAGATGAAATGAAATTTAGACGACGACTTCCATCGTTTGACGTTTCTCGAATGGACGTTCATCGACGTTCATCATCAAGAAGCCACTCAGGAAGTACGAACTCCGAATGGATCAAGACACTCCTGTTGAACGGAATTTATCCGTTTCAAACGTCCTCGCTTGGTCTTTTTAGCAATTAACGCAGAATCGAGTAGCGAAGCGATGGCGCCTCCCGCCGCCTTCAATCGCCTCAGTTTTCGTAAATGTTCACGACGCTTGGAGCCGAAACATCATATACCTTGTCCTCCCCTCGGTGAATCCTTCTTCGACCCGAACCTCAGCTTTTTCCCCCATTGGCAGCTTTCGCTTCCAGATGTATGCTGAACTGCGCTGTGACTCGGAGCCCGACTTGCGCCAGCACCGGGATCCAGGCAGGACCGGATCGGGCCGGTGCCCAAGAGGATTCGTCTCGCGTCGTCTCCTCGCCCTAATTTTTGGACTTAGACCTTCGCGCTCTATTCTCACTTCTCAATAATTATTCGACCTTACCTCTGTTTTGTCCAGGTCCAGGATACGTTTCGGATGCGCGAGCACGCCGAGCCCGACGTCACGTGGGCAAGGCTACAATACCATTCCCCTCCTCGCAGTCTCGACTCCCCTCCATCACCCTCGGTTTCGGCTTCGGTCCCAACTACCATACCATCTTACGACTTGCTGTTATTACATTCACCTCGACTCATGCCCATATGACCCAGATACCTTACGTTGCTGCTCAGTTTGATGCCTTGTGATTCCTTACGACTAGTATTGTATGCCTTTGGACTGTAATGAACCATCCAAGTTGTTCTCGAATCCGTCCGGGCGCAAGTTCTCATTCGCGCTCTCAAAAACGTTCGTCTTTAACTCAAGCTTTAACTTGACTTCCTCATCATCTCGGCGCTCACGTGTGACGCGTGACGCTTTACATAAGCCCGTTACACCCGACGCTGTTTACGAGTAAGCTACCATTTTACACGGTCCTCGACACATTTCGACGTTGAACGTTGAACAACTAGCCAGCTTCAGTTTTTCTCTCCAACTCACGCTGACCCTGGCACTCTTCCTCATTCCGAAAGCTCTAGAGCTTCCGCGTATTTCTTTCAATGGGGCTTAGCGCCGTTATGGAAGGCGGCGTTCAACAAAGGAGCAGGCTTCCGCGTACGGGTTTGTCTGGCTGATTATGGTTCATGTTATAGGTACTGACACTGACGGGGAATGGCGGCGAGCAACTCTTTTCTGAGCGAACTTCGCGAGGGAGAAGCACTCATGAATGCCATTATCTCTATATTAAACAAGGAAAAAACACCGTGAAATGTTGTTCTCGTAAAGGTGGGACTTCCATTAATTATTGATGCATATTGACGGGCCATCATATATGAAGGCGCAGCTAACTTAGTATGTGTTAGCCTCTCTTTCGGGTGGGGAAAAGTCTTAGGATGATTGGGCAGGAAAATCATAATTAGAGGGTAAACCGCTTAATACCAGTTACGAGATTCACTCAAAGCACTATACAGGGTCCGATACTCCAAGTCGCACAGAAGTGGGGGAAAAAATGGAGTGCGTACTGATATTCGGAAAGCTTCCCAGTGATGAGCGCTACCTTACAGCAGGTTTCATAACACCTGTCATGTTACGACCACTTTAGGTGTATAGGCGGTGTTTGAATGGGCACCTTGGTGACCATGCCGAATTATTTTCCCACAAAAATTAATCGCAGTAATTAATAAATAAAATTTTATATTCTACTTATCGGTTTTGAAAATCATTTCTTATCAGCATGCTATGACGACCTCGGTCTGTGCGGGCAACGAGTTGATCCGGACGACAAGGAAAAGTTTTCATATTGAACATATACATTACAGTACAGTACAGTAAAGGGCCCGGTTGTCAACAAGAGGACTCTGGGCTGGGATTCGTAGATGAACTCGGAACGAGATCTGGGTAGGAGTGTCGTCAAAAGCCGAAATATCGACGAATTCTCCAAATACGTCGTTCCCAAGTGGGTGTGGTAATGTTGGCGGAAGATCGAAATGGAAGGAGGAC
Organism: Lactarius deliciosus; assembly: GCA_021525775.1. NCBI lineage: Eukaryota > Fungi > Basidiomycota > Agaricomycetes > Russulales > Russulaceae > Lactarius > Lactarius deliciosus. The sequence goes on along the minus strand of JAKELK010000033.1, from coordinate 282,576 downwards.
GCCATGTCAGCGACCTGGGAATGGAGGGTTGAAAGCAGCACGACTACATGAAACTTGAAGGATTTGTTCAGGCTGTTGAGGTCGTGCATATCCCGGATAAAGCATTCAGTCAGCCTTGGAATACATCCGAAAACACGGGAGGTGGTCTCACCGTGATACAACATAGTACGTCTTACGGTGTACGCATCACACCGGTTGTGTTGTCAACGCAGCTCGTCGGCGCCCTTGCGGGTATTTGTGACGACGATGCTTGGCACAGGGCGCCGGCAGGTAGTGAGGGGAAGAGTGGGGGACGCGACTCAACGGCGCGACATGAATGACAAACCCTGAAAAGTGAAGAGCATAAATAGCGAGCATTGGCACCAAAGGTGTCACAGACATACCTCAACGCCAATGTCCCTTCCTACTCAGACTCCCGAGACGCCATCAGACAGTCAGCCACGGCCCCGTGCGCGCAAAGTCACTCTGCGCATGTCGCGGCCATCCGCTCCAGAGACACCTGCGGTAATCCCTACACTGCCGCCGCTACCGCCACCACCACCCGAAGGCCATTACCCACCTCAGACTCCTCCAGTGCCACCACTGCCACCACTGCCGCCTCCGCATCTGCCGCCAATGGGAGGTCCTCCAAGTCAATTCAGTGGTCAGTACAATCCAGCCGGTCTGGCTATGAACGCACCTCCGACCTATGCGCATCCATATGGCGCGATGCCATACCCTCCAGTATATCCACCAGTCCCGCAGCACTCTCAATACGCGCCCTTCCAGCCTTGGGGTTATGCTCAATACCCCATGGGACCTCCGCCAGTATTTGCGCCAGGTCCGTTCCTGGAGCACCCGTTAGCCACCCAACGCGCCACTGCCGGTGACGAAGACCCACCTGCACATAGGGCGCGTGGTCGTGTCGCGAATGGACCATTGGATCAAGCTAGGCGCGGGGATCCAGGAGCTGCCGGAAGTGATGGGGGTGCGGGTGCGAATCACGCTGCCCCGTCATCGACTGTAGGTGCCCGGCCGGGCAGGCTCTACCCCAACAAAGAAGTTAGTAATGGAGGTGAGCGCCACGTACTTTTGCGCCGCGAAGTTAGTCGTTGACTGCTTGAAGTTTGGCGATTCCAGGCTGAGGTGGTCAACGACCACATCAAGCACGCGTTCTCCGCGCAGACTGACATGAAGTGGTCAGATTTCTGTGAGGAGGTGTGCCGTCACCTCAATGGACCTCATAGTGAAGTGCATCTTGTGTTTCGAATCAGCGGAGAAGGAGGCGCGTGGACGGACCTTGGGTCCGAGTATGACTGGGCCGACGCAATTGCCCGGCTGATAGAAAAAATACGTTCTGCACGGACGCGTGCAGTGTCAATAGAAGTGAAAAACATAGTGAGTCACACGGCATGGAATGACGATATAGCACTGACCTTCGCACACCTGCAGCATGAGTCTACACGCGCGAAGGCGCAGAGCTCCAAGGGGAAGGGGAAGGGGAAGGAGAAACGTCGTCGCGAAGACGACATTCCCCCAGCGTTGAGTCCAGACATGGCACGGCAGCTGGATTGCCTCATCAAGTTGCAGCAACACCTCGCCTGCGACAAGCACTCCAGGCCTGGCAAAAAAACATACTGCTGGATCAAGAGTTCGGGAGAGGACGCCAGCGGAGGGCACGAGGAGTTGACCCACGAGGAGATGACGTTGTGGGCGAAACATATCGTAAGTAGCGTGAAATCGAGCTAGCGCGACGAGAAACTCACCAATTTTTCTAGTCACTCGGGAAAACAACAAAGCATACCCCTCCGAAAGTACAGAAGTACGACTATCCACCAACAAAAAAAGCTCGGACTGGTCGTACAACGCCCGACGTGCACGTCTCGGTCAACATCACACCCACACCGGGAAGGAACTCCACAGTGCAAGCAACGCACCAAGTGTCGACACCTGCTCCAGGTCCATCACGTCTTGCTCACATCAACGATAGCCATCCACCATCCAGCATTGCGGGGCCCAGTACGCTACGACGCGCACAAGGTCCACGGCCCTCGCGCATTTTGGTCCTTCTTGACTGCCTTGCGGAATTGAGGGTGCCGACGGTGATGGAACTGCTATGGCTCATGGACGAATACGAGCCAGCCATCGGCCTAAATTACGTCGACATAGAGGAAGAGTTTGTCGACCTCGGTATTATGGATTCAGTGGACTTGTACTCACTACCAGTCGAACTCCTTGCGACATTCGGGGGTCTTGGCCACGATCTCGCCCACCGTCTCCGCCAGTTTTGCGAAAATCTCTTCATCCCTCTCGGATTGGTGGAGACGGGAGACAGTGACGCTACTGAAAACACACTTTCTGAACAGGAGAGGGCGTTGCAAGACCTGGAGGAGAGGGCCCCGAGGCCACTTGAAGAGGTGAACGAGGTGATTGACGTTTCAGACGAGGAGACATTGGTGGATGGTGCTGAGTCAGATGTGGACGGAGACGGAGACAGGGCGTCGTACAGGGCAACGTCGTACGCAGTGGGAGATGACAGCAGGGTGTCGTACAGGTACAGGGCAACGTCGTACGAAGTGTGAGGAGCTTTGTCAGCTATCCCACGGTCACACCCCATACAATTGTAGAACGCAGCGGTAGCTTTCCCTCAACTTTTGGGGTTTGATGCACCCGTACTGTGGTACATAGGTTATCCCTTCAATTCAATGTTTTCTTTGTTCTCCAGTCTGAGTGACTGCCCGCAGTCATATGTTCATGCGTGCACAAGTAGGTACATAAAAAACAAACTACGGAGGGAGTTGGTACCCACAGTGGGCATACCAGCCCTTTGCATCGTCTGCCGTGACAGAGTGGACAGCCTCCCAGAATGCGTCGTAGACGTTGCCATTTCCGGACTCAAGATCCGCATTGACGCGAGCGCGATTTGCGCGCAACCAGGCCTTGATGGATGAGAATGCCAATTCGATCGGGTTGAAATCCGGCGAATACGCAGGGAGGTAAACGAGGCGCGCGCCACGTCCCTCGACCAGTTCACGAATACCGGGTACTTTGTGAATGGCTGCGTTGTCGACAACGAGGACCGAATTGGGCATTGGCCATTCGTTCATGCGTGGGAGGAGGCCTTCAACAAACTGCCGAAAAATGTCGCCGGTAATGGCGTTCTCGACAACCTCAAGGTGTAAAATTCCATCCAGGGAAATAGCAGGTAACATTGAATATTTGGTGCCGCGAAGGAAAAACTCAAAGCGGGAAGCGCGCTCGCCGCGAATGGACCACGCATATGGCCGCCTCAGAGTAAGTCGATTGAAATGGCTCTCGTCCGCGAAGACGAGCTGTTCTGGGCGGAAATGGGCTGTGATGAGGTCCATGTACTCCCTGCGGTCTTGCTCGTTACGTTCAAGAGCACGGCGTGTGACCTATTGTCGACGTCATAAGAATCTGGATTGTGGCCAATGGATGAAAACGTACCGTTTTCATTGTGTACCCCTCCCTTTGGAGGGTACGCAGAACCGTTGGGAGCGACACCTCGACGCCGCATACTTCCTGCAGCTCCACCTGCAGCTCCATGAGCGACATATCGGGCTGGCGGTCAACGGTGTCGCGGAGGAGCTGTGACAGTAAGACAATGTCCATGGCCGATTTGTTGTAGACGTACCTTCACTTGAATAGCAGTGAGCACGCGCGGCCGACCATTGTCAATTGGTGGTGGGAGAGACAAGTTCCCCGTCTGGCGATAGGTGCTGCGGAACCTCTTGAGCGACCGTACACTGATCCCGGTGAGTTCACTGATTTGCGGGTCACGCAGTCCCTGAAGGGACATCGATAAAGCCAACTCCTTGTGGTCATCAGAGTACCGGCGAACCATTGTTGGAGGTTTGGAATGAATGGTAGAAGGAGGTAGAGGGCGTGCTGCACGCTGACTCGGAGCGTAGCACAGTGCCGAGCATAGCAACGAAGATAACTATTCCACAACCCTATTTTTTCAATATACCTATTACATAACCCCAATTATGTATGATAACTCAATTTATCGAGAATTTCCCAGTCTACTTAACTATGAACCCCGCTCTTGAGTTTTGGAAGTCCGTATGATCGCTAAATTTGGGGCATGACAACTGTTATGAAACCTGCTATAAAGGGAGATCTCAGTCGTTTATGATAGCCTCGTGTGAGCTGTGGCACTCATCAAGTTGACTTAGCGGCGCTCGCATCAGAAAACATGTCGTTGGTTTCGTATTCGTACTGCATACAGCCGAGAATTCGAGGGTGGTAGGGCCCAACCGACCATATTACCTCGGGCGATGGACCGGCGACACATATGGGGCACCACACAGCGTACATAACATACGCGTCATAGCTGGGGTTCGAACCCTTCGGTTCCATTCTCGGCTCAGTTCGTTGCTAGGAGACAAGGTGGATGAAACACTGAAGCTTGCTGAAGCGCTGAAGCTCGGTTTACACCCTCCTCGGATACGATTCTCCTAGCACCACACTATCAGGCTCTCAGATCCCAATGGTGGATCTTCGCATTGCGCGGTGTAACATTGGAAGTCGCGAATAGCTACCTCGGGCGCGTCGGGCCTGGAACGTCTATGGTCACGGTCGGGCATGTATGCATACGTCCGGTTGCTTTGTCCATTCCCCTTGTTCCGACTTCATACGGCAGAACACTTCGTGATGCATGGGTTTTAGACAATTAAGCTCATTCATGTGGTAATAAACTGTATTTCCGCTCTGAGGAAGACATATTGTGTCAGACTCAGTGCAGCAACGTAACGACCACGGAGAATACCTAGGGCGTAAACATACGCTTATTAATTAACAGGTTGCGAGGGAGACACGAGAGAGAAGCTCGACTGCCAAGACTGAGATAGAGAAATTGCGAGAGCAACACTGTTGCTGGGAAAACACTTGTGGCGGCCACCGAGTGGGCGTGAGAAAAGCGTGAAGCTGTTTTAGTAGGAGTGCTGTATGCCAGTGGTGCGGCGGACAAAGAGCTGTGGTTCCGATGTTCAGGCCGTCAGGTTGCGTTGTCCCCTTATGGCACGTCTTTGAGAAGCAAAACCAATGTTACGTGCCTTTCAAGTTTCTTGGACTGAGAAAATTGGGGCACTATTTAGCAAGCTATTTAGTCACAGCAGCACCACACATACTATGCCTTACATTGCCGAGAACATTCTTGCGCGCGCCACACTATGACATGGTTTCTAGCACGTGCTTTACCCGCAGCAACGCAGAAGACAAGGCAGAAGAAGAAACAAAAGGATGGGCAACATTTCCCGTTCGTTCACACGTTGACGTTGGGACGCCGCTGCGGTCCAGCAATTTTTTTTACGTGAGCCGGGACTAGTTGAGTGCTCGAGAAAGGCCGTGAACAAGGCCGTGAAGTTCTATTGGACCCGATCAGGTGATACGATCGCGGGGGATGGAGATGACTTTGAGTAGACCCGAATTGGAAATAGAAGCTTGGGAGGCGCCATAGGTTTCTCTCGCTTTTCCAACAAATGGGTACGCCGCTGTGGCAATCTCGAAGAACAATCACTTTTTTTTTTCATAAACTTCTCACCCTCGTTTTCTTCTGACTATTCTATTCTTGGATCCCAGGAAATAAGATGGATCTCAATGGGAACCTCGTACCGAAATTAGCTATCCGTCTTCCTTTAGTGCCCTTGTGACCTGAGTGCCGTCCCCGTGGGTAGCGACCTGGGCAGCCCATGTGAACAATTTTATAAACCACGAGTCCAGATCCGTCTTGGCGTCCTCTACCCGACATACTTTCCCTTTTCCCCGCACTTCTGGGCTTATACTGTTCCGCCCTGCACTTTGACGCCCCTTATAAACCCACTGCCGTCCTCACCTTCAATGGACATCACACCCCCGTCTCCCATGCAGCGTTTTATGATCCACGTCGGTCTCGGAAAGAAGAGGAAAGTACAGCGACAATCAAGCCTCCATCATGGTAGGAGCCCATCACGTCCCAGGAGTGGGTGGGTAACAGGTGCATATACGGCGGATCTCTGTCATGTCTCGGAATCAATGTTGACGTTGCGGACGTAGGCAGACCCATCAGTTCAGTTACAGCTGAGGGCAGTGTCAAGTCCGGCCGTTATGAAGGCACTCTTGCGAAAAGGTACGACGTTGTGACTTACTCACCTTAACTCCGCTCTCCCTGTTATATACCAAGGGGGACACGAGTCCTTCTATGCATTGCATCTTTCTCTTCCTCGATGCTCATTTCTGTCTTTACGGTTTTCAGGTCAACATCTAAGCTTGTGGCATCGGAAATTGATGCGTCATCTCTGTAAGTGACGCACCCTTCGCTTTCTCCTTTTCGATGATCTCATCTTGTGCTATAGCGGCGCACGAGTTACTTTACCCCAGTCAGTCGCCCAGCTTTTTGCCTTCCTTTGTTTTGCTTTTGTCTAACAAGTGCTTAGGTCTTCCTCTAATGCCCCGGCGCGACCAAATTTGGCTCGGACTCCCCAACCAAAGCGCGCAAAGACTTTCTTTGGGACGCTGACCAATAAACTCCGAGTGCGGACGCCTGCATCACGGCATACTCATGAATGCATAATTGACGAACCCGAGTGCGCGGAGGTACAAAGTCCTCTTCATAAGAGGACCTCCCGAGCTCAGGCAGTGTCGATTGCTCTTCCGAACGATATCGCATCGAGGGAGCGCCGCACAGAAGCGCTACGCGCTCGAGGTCTACTTCCACCAAGATTGCAGGCCCTATCGGCCATTGAAGCGGAAGAAGATAGGCGTATTGACGCGCTCCAAGTCAATGGCCTGTCATTCCCAGGCCCTGACAGCACACACAGTGACGCGAGGGATATCGTACAATCGTGGCGCACTGATAACTCAATGTGGTTGTCCCTGAGTCCGACGGCAGCTGACGCGCCTGTGAACTCTGTGCCTGAAGGTTCGTAGGCGCGAGTAAATGTTCCGAACTCTCACATTTGGCTGATTCTTTTCATTCAGTAACTTCGCCGATCGATGTGTCAGATGACAGCCTGGAATTATGGGCAGAGGCCGATCTACTCATGTCAGGTCCACGCGACAGTCCATCTTCTGTTTCCAAACATCTGCCTTCAGACGCTCCAGTGCCATCACTCCGAGCTGCTTCTCCCGTGGGGTTCGATGATGAGCAGGAAGTTCTACAATCGCGACCAGCTTCTTTCAGATCACCAAGCTCAGACGGACTGACTGGACTGACACAACAGTCTGTACTCGCCTCTTCCCACTCAGAGGAGAATTTACCTGCAGTATATCCGCAAACGGAGATAGTCACAGATGCCTCGTCGCTACCAACACCTCCTTCGCCTGCCCCTTCCGAAAAGTCGTCCATGCAACAATCATCTACCACCGAAGAGCCACAGGTTCTCTTTCCTACGTCTTCTTCACAGAGGTCTGCATCGCCATCTCCTGGGTCAGGGGACGCTTCAACACCGCACTACCCCCAATTACCTCCCAGTCCACGCTCTGTGCTGAGTGCGCGAGCTGCGTCTTCGAGCACTCTCCCCGTTCCTCTTGACTTGTCTGCGTCACCACGAATCGCTTTTCCTGATGCTTCCCCATCACATCTTCGTCCGTCTGAATTAGATACATCAATGGCGTCACCTACGAGTCCGACGGTGCCCTCGCTGTTTTGTTCTTCATCCTCGGAGCTCTCACACAGCACCGTTTTCACGGATAATGGAGAAACCCCCGCTTCGCCGACGTCATATACCATGCCCGTCAAGGGCCGACGAGCCAATCTCTCACCTATCACGGTCAAGAGCAGCGATGGCGGTTTTCTTTGCGACGAGATCATTATCGAGACTACGGAGTCTTTTCCGGAGGACGACGTCGATCCCTTCGCCGCCAGTGGTTCGCAGAGCACTGCTCCAGCAGTCAACCTGAAGGTGGATGTCTCTGCAGTGAATGCGCCGCGACGCAGGCCTCTCGCTTTCTTAGGGATGGCGACGAAACGTGCATCGACGCTTGACCCCTCCTCAGCTGCACGGATTTCGAAATCTACCTCGATGGCCAGCTTACGCCGTTCGATGACCACTGCCTTGCAGGCACGTGCTCGCCCGCGCTCGACACTCTCGCCCGTGGATGTTCCACCTCCCTCGCCGCCTCTCTCGCCGCTGAACGTCACGATGCACAACGGCGCCAGTATCCTTGCACAAGCTTCTCTGATTGATGACGACGAGACTCGACGGCTGAGCGAACTCGCATTCATGTGAGCCGTTGGTTGGAAGACCCCTTTTATTGTTATTATTTTCTTCATTATTTACGGCGTTATCATAGCACCTAAGGACTCCTCTTTCATTGGTCGCTTTTAATCTCACACTCTTTTAGCCATCGCTCCCTCGAACTTTTCCGCTTTGTGATATCTATATCCCGTAGCACCTGGATTCCCATGCATCCCTCACACTCATTGAAAGTGCCAGGCCAGCACCACACGACTAGGTCATATTTTTCGCACATACACTCTCGTTGCGGTTATTTCCATAGCCCTTGGCTTGTTTAATCTAATAATTGAATACCGCCGCATCTGTATACATCTGGCAGTTCTTCTACAAGCCTTGCGCCCGCATGTTTTGAATTTCCGACATTTCCGGTCGGGACAAGCCCGCTCCGGTGGACGATGACTCGTATCAACGTGTCATCACGTTCTGCGATCTCACGCTCGATGGTCCCTCTTTTATGCCCATGTCTTGCCATTGGGAGGTACTGCGGAAGATACAAACACCGTCTACGTGCCAGAGCCGGGTTAACATTCTTACGCGAGAGAGCCGGTCGCAATTACGGCTGAAGACTCGTGAGTATCATGATAATTCTAGCGTTCTTGTCGGAGGTGTCCTCAAAAGGGGATTGACCATGATCAGGTACAAGAAAAGTCCGTCACGCCAAACATTTTATGAAAGAGGATCAAATAGCGAACACGACGACCAAACTTCGCAGTACTGACAAACAGTAATAGAACAACCCATTTAGGGCGTTGTTAATTCGTTCTTCCTATGATGACCGTCGACCGACGTGTACCATGACCACAAGACAGGAACGACAGCAACTCCGACGCGCAAGACCGCGTCTGCTTACGGTACGTAGTGTGACTCGTGGTACAACTGCCACTGCTGTAGCGTCGTGCTCTTCACCGGCCACACAACCGATCGGGAAAATTCAAATTTAAAATAAGGGTTAACGCCACCAGGGTTGTCACGGGGTTGGGGTTCTCTCGTACTCTCACTGGACACCAATTCCGGCTTGGGAATGTACACGTCAGAGGATAGGTCTCGAGTGGGTTAACGTCTTGCCATTTACCAGCCCAAAACCCCAGCCAGAGAAAGTCATTGACAGTCGGATCTCGCCACTTTGTCCACTTTTCATTTGCGCTTTGGGATTGATCGAACGCCTGTACTTGGGCTCGAAGAATGGCGAGGATGGCACTGGGGGAATCGGGACTGCAGCTACACAGCTTGGGAATGGGAGGCGATGTCTTTGTTGTACGCGTCCGAAGCAGTTCCGAAGATTGTCTCAAAGTCTGTAGGAGACGTAGCAATAGTTGGAACTTGAGACATAGTACTAGCTGAAGGAGCCTGGGTGGATGCTCAGGGGGTGACAGGAAGATTGCACCTGGAAGGGGAACAAAGCTGTAACTCTGCCAGTGTTATGTATCCCGGAATAAACATGGATCAAAAAAAAAAAAAGATGGGGGGGCAAAGCGCACAGTACCTGGATTACGGCTGTGACGCCACTGACGCGCTTCGTTGTTCAACAGATAGCCACTCCTGATATTCCTAGGGAGCCTGCCACCATGACGTGCACGCACAACATTCACCGCAGCTAGCCGCCGGCCCTGTGTGCATTGGGAGTACTGGGGTCAGTCCAAGTATACCGCTTCATTTTGACTCACGATGACCTATTTCCAACTTTTTCGAGCGCGCGACGTAGTATTAATGTCATGTGATATCATTTGTCACATGTCACGCGTCACGCTATGTAGTTTCAACTACGGCGTCGACTTTGTTAAGTCGACGTCCAAACTTCATTTTTTTTTGGCATCAACGTCGTCGCATCTCGTTCCAACCGAGGGACCCAAAATTCAAGCATGAGGTGGGTTCTGTCGTTTCGGGCAGTATGGCCGTAGCTTACTCTTGTGAACAGCAAGTTCTCAGTGTCAAGCGTGCGGAGCTCTATCAAAGACTTGCTTGTAGAATCGACTGGCGAGAAGCGCCGCAACTTTGTTGAGACGGTCGAGCTCCAGATCGGCCTGAAGAACTACGACCCCCAACGTGACAAGCGTTTCTCTGGCACCGTAAGGTTGGTTTTTTACGTCTGCAGGTGGCGTGCTGCCGACGTGCCGATAGGCTTCCCAACGTACCTCGCCCGCGCATGTCCATCTGCATTCTCGCCGATGCCGCCGACATCGATCGTGCGAAGCAGATAGATTTAGAGTACATGTCTGTAGACGATCTCAAGAAGTGCGTAGAAGATATCGCCGCACTCAGACCATTACTCACAGGATGGTGGACACAGGCTGAACAAAAACAAGAAACTGGTCAAGAAGCTCGCGAAGAAGTACGATGCCTTCTTGTCCTCTGAGGCACTCATCAAGCAGATCCCGCGTCTCCTTGGTCCCGGTCTTTCCAAGGGTACGTCTACCATCGCTCCTTCAAAATTTTGTTTCGTCGAATATTAATAGAACCACAGCTGGCAAGTTCCCAACGCCCGTATCGCCTGCTGAAGACTTGACCAACAAGCTCACTGAGGTGCGGTCGACTATCAAATTCTAACTGAAAAAGGTGTTGTGCCTGGGTGTCGCCGTTGGCCACGTTCAGATGTCGGACGACCAAGTCCTTGCTAATGTCATGCTGAGTATGCCTCGAATACTTTTTTGCTTTGTTTTCATACTAATCTCGCCCAAGGCATCAACTTCCTCGTCTCACTGCTCAAGAAACAGTGGCAAAATGTCAAATCGTTACACATCAAGTCAACCATGGGCAAGCCCATCCGCATCTTCTAAGGTAGTAGCCTTTTTTTTTCTTTGGAGAGCGTTTCATTTTTGATAACTACTTAGCTTAGATAAGTGCTAGATAACAAGAGATTACTATCAGCCCTATCTAGCCTGTTCTAACTTCTAAGCTAAGCAGTCACCGGTTACGCTGCCGTGAAACCGCCGACCCTTCAAATGGGCTTCGTCGCGCCTTTCTCTTTAGTGTGGCGAGCTCCCTTTCGGTTCCTGCACTGCCGCTCTCAAGGGGACCTCTCATCCCCATTAAATGGTGATAGACTGAAGACTCCATGAATCACACCCGCCACTCTCCAGCAAGCCTGATCGCTGAAAGTTGCGTATGACAGGAATTCGGACTACACAATATTCTACACACGATTTGCTACATAAATATACTAAATGGTTCGGGTGAATCGCCGTAGAAAGAGTCAATATACAGTAACAAGCAGAGAAATCGTCCCTTATATAGGTCCACAGGTCAACTATACCCCGTCTCGTTCATCATTGCGAACCGTGCTGGGAGAGCAATCGTACAATTTCCTGCCGTTTTGGGCCACGGGCTACCTCAGATGCGGTCTTTCCACTGAGGTTGCGTATCTGAGCATCCGCACCGCAGTCTAGCAAGAGTTGTGCAACGTCTGGGTATCCTTCCTTCCAACCCTCTGACGCTAGGTGTAATGGGGTCGATCCATCGTTATTTTGGGAATTGACCTCCGCATTGCGCTCGAGTAGTATCCGAGAAACCTCGAGATGACCGAAACACGCTGCCAAATGCAGTGCAGTGTTTCCCTTGTTGTCGCAGATAGACGCATCCGCATTGTGGTCCAGAAAAAGCCGCACAACATCGGGTTTTCCATTTGCCGATGCCAATCTAAGTGAAGTAACACCGTAGACTGTCCGGGCGTCGACCTCCGCGTCGTGCTCGAGTACATCTGTAGACGCAACTAGGTGTTCGGAGCTGTTCGGAGCTGTTCGGAGTGTCCTCGAACAGCTCCGAACAGCTCCGAACACCTACTGCATTTACAGATGTAGTATCTGAGCGACCTTGAGGTGCCCGTAGGCGGCTGCAAAGTGCAGTGGGGTCGAGCCGTACTTGTCCTGGGAGTTCATCTCCGCACCACAGTCGAGCAGCCACTTTGCGGCAGCGATGTGGCCGTGTTTCGACACAAGGTGAAGTGGGGTCTTCATGTTCACACCCAGGGCATTCACGTCAGCACCACGCTCTCTAAGGAGCCGGGCGACTTCGATGTGACCGTTGGAGAGCGTCGCATGAAGCGGAGTCCCACAGAGGCCAACCTGAGCACTTACGTGCTGTGTGTGTTTGTCAACGAGGCGCTTTACAAGCTCGCGCAATCCACAGGTTGCAGCATAGTATAAGGGAGATGCTGGGGCCAGCGGCGTGGCACCCTCCTGCCGAGAGAAAAGAAAACGGCGAAAAAACGGGGGTTCATCTATGTCATATATTCGGACCACGTCGAAAAATATGGCTTGTCCATGTCGAAGAAATAATCCATTGCATCTTTCATGTGTATTTCCACACTCCCCACCTTAGCATGCTCAATCCAATATTCTGCGGCATATCGAATAAGAGGAACGTCGTCGTCGTCATCTTCAGTGTGGTCGTCCAGGTAGAGTAAGGCGCCGAGACACGCCTGGGCAAGAATCATGTGCGAAGGCTCGGTGGGAATATGAAACCGGGACACCTCTTCTGTGCAACTTGCGAGGCGATCCGATGTGAGGAATTCCTTTACGGAGAAATGCGAGAACTGAACAACCCGCGAGCCATTGTCGATGATCACGGTGACCAAACTGGAACACGCTGACAGTACCGCCTCCTCTTGGTCCTCCCACCGCCAATTCGTGTTGAACTTCGGGATACCTCCAGCATTGGGGTCAATTGTTAGCAGCTCAGCGAGCTCTTCGACCAGAAGCGGTCGAGCGGCCACCGTGAGACATTGCAAAAGTCGATACGAATGTTCCCGGGTCGCGTTGTTGATCTCCTTCAAGATCCGCTCATAGGTCTCGTCTAGTGATTGGGGTAATTCCTCGAGCACGCGACGCACGTCGGTTGGAAAGCAGAACCGGAGAACCTCCAACTGGCAATAAACCCACCGAAACCTGTGTGGGGGCATGAGACTCTGAGACAACCGTGAGCATACATAGATACTCTTACATGCCGTCCGCTTTCTCTGCAAGTTTCTCGATCACTATATCCTTTTCTTCATCTCGCCATCTCTTCATCCTTCTGTCCGAGCGAACAACATCCGTAACGTAATTGTTAATGTCCCGCATTTGTCCGCTTTCATTGTGGAGGGAAACTTGTTGAGTTGCCAAAGGCTCGAGCGCGATACGAATGTCGAACTCGGGACGACTTGTGACATATAGTCGCAGAGCTGGATGACGAAGCTTGGCGAGGTCATCCAGAAGGTCCAGTAACTTTTCACGTGGCGACGGCAATCCAGCACCGTACGGACACTCATCAAGAGCGTCCAGGACGAGATATATTGGCGCTGGTCTCGCTGTCGTTAGCATATGCTTGAGGCATTGTGAAAGTGAGTCGTTAGTTGGTTGTTCCGTTCCTTGTTTGTGCGTGGAGTACAAGGAGAAAAGAGCGTTACAGAATATATCTGATTGGTCGGAAAGTTGGACAAGAAAGGATGATAATAAAGCGCGGGTGTCCTGTTTTGCTTTGTCCTTGAAATCAAAGTAAAAATAGGCCAAGAAGGCCGACCCAGCATTGGAAATGGATTTGATATCCCGGATGACCGCGGAGCTTGTTGATTAATATAAGTTCAGTTAGGACACAGCTCGACGGGGGATAGCGCACCTGAGAATACTCTTCCCAGAGCCAGCTATCAAATCAGGAGTAGTTAGTGGAAATTAAGACCCAAATGGTGACGGGATATGTACGTTTCCCGTGAACCCATAACAAGGAGCCAGATGCTTTCCAATCTGCGAAGGTGCTCCCTTTGGTGCACCACGCCGCGGTACCCTTGTGATGAGCATCAGAAGCCGTGTTGTAATTGACAGATGGATCGGGGGGAGCGATCCATTTTCGAAGGTCCTTGCGTAACTCATTCCCTGTAGGAGGGGTCAAGGTTTCGTGACCGGCGGTGATGAGGTTTGAAGATCACGAACGGTTAAGGTTGCTAACTTGGTTGATCACTTGTTGAATCGCTACTCCGCTCTCCTTCACACCTAACGGAGGAAAGATTCGACGGCCAGCGAATGTCCCAATGCAGATATAACTCACCTTGAGTGACTGAACCGACTTTGTTGTCAACGCTCCGCACCCTGTCGTCGATACCCTCTACTTTCATATTAACACTCTGTATCCTCTCATCGACGCCGCCCATCTTGTCATCAATTCCACGAGTGATCATCAGGGCTTCTGCTGCCGCCATGCGAGCCTCCTCTTGTGTCAATCTGTCCAGTCGCTGAAGAGCGTCTTCGATATCCTTTCTTCCAACCAGCTTCTTGAGATACTTCTCTACATGAAGATCAGTTATTTATCGCAGGTGTATTAACAGGAATAGGCACACTCGTTCGTCCCCGCCGGACCTCTTTCGTCACCATTCCGAGGATCGAGAGTACATCAACCATGATGTTTACGATAATGTCTGACATAGCTGCGGTCGGCCGGACACCTATATATTTTTCAAGTCGCTTAAAAAAGTATTCCATGCAGCTAAACAAGTCTACGAGAGCACTTTGGCTGGCACGAACATCCTTGACCGCCTAAGAGATATTGGTGTCACTAAGACAAACTCGCCAGGTCAAGAAAGACGCGTACCTGGAGGAGGACACCAATCCCAGCAAAAATGGCTTTGGCAGGTGGGAATTGGTAAGGTTATAGGCGACGGCCGAGGATAGGAGCGGTCACGTGCAAGTGACCGCGAGAATGTTAAGTCGAGAGGGGAGGATACGAGCGCGAGCGAGAATGTCTTTTTGCGAGAGCACACGGGGGATTTAGACGAGTCAAGAATCCAATTTTTTTTTACATTTGTGGGCTCCTTTTGAGCCGTATTTTATAAGTACACGTACAGTAGTATGAAAGGCATTTTCAAAACGATCGAAAACGCGTGAGTAAGAAGCTCGGGGAGCAGTATAGTAAGTCGGTCAGACGCACAGACCTTCGGGCACGATACCGAAGCGGATACACGTCGCGCTTGCCTCTGATTCGAGGCTGCAAAACGTCCTTCAGACGAAAACGGGAACGCGCGGGGAACATTCGAGAGAATGAAGTCACAGTAACAATACACATACATCATAAGCATCATAGCTGCCTTGAGCAGCTTTCCGAATCTGCAAATCGTAACGTATCGAAGCCGGTAGAACGCGCGAGAACGAACGAAGCCATAAACGTACATGCCCTAGAGGGGCCGGGTCCAAAAATTGGGCGGGCAGGTGAGACACGAGCCCGAGGCCGAGCGTGATGCGCGCGGACGCCACCGCCGCTCGGTCCTCCGGCAGAACGAACCCGCCAGGAATGTCTGTAGTCGTACACGTCAGACGATAGGTCTCAAGTGGGTTAACGTCTCGCCATTTACCAGCCCAGCACCCTCACCGAGGATCCCGGAGAAAGCGTACAAGACATTGACAGTCGGATCCAGCCACTTTGTCAACTTTTCATCTGCGCTTTGAGATTGATCGAACGCCTGTACTTGGGCTCGAAGAATGGCGAGGATGGCATTGGGAGAATCGCAGGACTGCAGCTGCACAGCTAGGGGATGGGAGGCGATGTCTTTGTTTGTTCGCTCTTTGTACGCTTCCAAAGCAGTTCCGAAGATTGTCTCAAAGTCTGTAGGAGACGTGGCAATAGACGGAACTTGAGACATGTTGCTAGCTGAAGGAGCCTGGGTGGATGCTCAGGGGATGATAGGAAGATTACCCCCGGAAGGGGGCAAAGCGCACAGCACCTGGATTATGGCTGTGACGCCTCGTGTTCAACAGATAGCCGCCCTGATATTCCCAGGGAGCTTGCCAGCCACCATGACGCACGTACAATATCATTCACCGCAGCCAGCCCGAGACGCAATAGACTTGCCGGAAACCGTCACCCATTGGCAGTAGAAAATTTCATCGCTCTAGAACTGGACAACCCGGGAGCCATTCTCGATGATAGCAGACACCAGACCGACACAGGCTGACAGCACCGCTTCTTGGTCTTCCCAGCGCCAATTCGTGTTCAATTTTGGGATCCCTCCCATGTTGGGGTCAGTTGCCAGCAATTCCGCGAGCTCTTCGACCCGAAGTGGCCGAATTGCCACCGTGAGATATTGCAAAAGTCGATACGCTTGAGTCACTTGCTCCCGGTTAGTATCGTTGATCGCCTTCAGGATACGGTCGTATGTTTCGTCAAGTGATTTGGGCAATTGTTCAAGGATACGACGTAGATTGGTAGGGACACAGTGCCGCAGAACTTCCAATTGACAGAAAACCCAGCGAAACCTGTTTGAAAACATAAGACAACGGTACGGCGTCGCGACTCAGGCCTCTCGCTTTCTTGGGGATGGCGAAGAAACGTGTATCGAAGCTTGACCCCTCCCCAGCCGCACGGATCAAGGCACGGATTTCGAAATCTACCCATCTCGATGGCCACTGCCTTGCTGGCACGTGCTCGCCCGCGCTCGACGCTCTCGCCCGTGGATGTTCCACCTCACTCGCCGCTGAATGTCACGAAGCACACAACGGCGCCGCTATCCTTGTACAAGCTTCTCTGATTGATGACGACGAGACTCGACAGCTGAGCGAACTCGCGGTTCATGTGGTTGGAAGACCCCTTTTATTGTTATTATTTTCCTCCTTATTTACGGCGTTATTGAGCACCTAAGGACTCCTCTTTCATTGGTCGCTTTTAATCTCACGCTCTTTTAGCCATCGCTCCCTCGAACTTTTCCGCTTTGTGATATCTATCTCCCGTAGCACCTGGATTCCCATGCATCCCTCACACTCATTGAAAGTGCTAGGCCAGCACCACACGACTAGGTCACCTTTTTCGCACATACACTCTCGTTGCAGTTATTTCTATGGCCCTTGGCTTGTTTAATCCAATAATTGAATACCGCTGCATTTGTATACATCTGGCAGTTCTTCCACAAACCTTGCGCCCGCATGTTTTGAATTTCCGACATTTCCGGTCGGGACAAGCCCGCTCCGGTGGACAATGATTCGTATCAACGTGTCATCACGTTCTGCGATCTCACGCTCGATGGTTCCTCTTTTATGCCCATGTCTTGTCAGTGGGAGGTACTGCGGGTGATTCAACCATTGTCTACGTGCCAGAGCCGGGTTAACATTCTTACGCGAGAGAGCCGGTCGCAATTACTACGGCTGAAAACTCGTGAGCGTTCTTGTCGGAGGTGTCCTCAAAAGGGGATTGACCGTGATCAGGTACAAGAACAGTCCGTCAAATTCTGTGAAAGAGAATCAACTAGCGAACACGACGACCGAGCTTCGCAGTACTCTGACAACAGTAATAGAACAACCCATTTGGGGCGTTGTTAAATAAATCGTTCTTCCTATGATGACCGTCGACCGACGAGTACCATGACCACAAGATAAGAACGACAGCAACTCCGATGCGCAACACCGAGCCTGCTTACGGTACGTAGTGACTCACGGTGTAACTGCCACTGCTGCAGCGTCGTGTTCTTCACCGGCCACCCGCGATTTTACGACCGATCGGGAAAAACTCAAAATTGTAAGGGGCGCTTATGTAATTAACGCCACCAGGTTGTCGTACTAATCCCAGCAAAGATGCTTTCGCAGGTGGGAACGTCTGTAGTCGTACGCAGAGGATAGGTCTCAAGTGGGTGAACGTCTCGCCATTTACCAGCCCGACAAGGATCCCAGAGAAAAGCGTACAAGACATTGACAGTGGGATCCGGCCACTTTGTCAATTTTTTATTTGCGCTTTGGGATTGATCGAACGTCTGTACTTGGGCTCGAAGAATGGCGAAGATGGCACTAGGAGAATCGCAGGACTGCAGCTGCACAGCTGGACTGAGGGGACGGGAGGCGATGTCTTTGTTTGTTTGCTCCTTGTCCGCTTCCGAAGCAGTTCCGAAGATTTAGCCGGATACGCGTTCGGGTGTTGCCGTTGCCGTCTGGCGGCGGGGGTTTCGTCTTCGTCTCCCACGTCGGACAGGTTTTGGGCTTCTGCATTGTCTGGGACGGGAGGCTGTCCGCGCCTGCACCTGCCTTAAGCGTACCGTTTTTGATTTTGGGTTTCAGTAGGTGTATGCATGAACGCGCATCCTCTTCGGGATTGTTCCCGCCAGGCCCGCGATCCTGTATAATGTGTCAGCACCCCAGCTTGAGAGGTCGACCGCGCGAGCGGTGGAAGAGCAGAGCGGCAGTGTCGATGCAGGGTGGGTGCGCAAGCTGGAGGGCAGGCAGATCCGATTCGAGCGAATGACCCAGCAAATCGCCGAAGGTCTTACGAGTGCATTTTCACGTCAGCGAGAGTCATTGTTATGTGGTTGGGAGTTGCGGCTGTTGATCCATAAAAACACGGTTAAGTGCGAGAAAAAAGACAGATTCTTTGAAGACTACCGGATGAGAAAGTTGGTGACCGGGCTCGGCGGCTTACAAGTTGATCGCATACAACCATTCCCGTGTTGAAGTCGATAGGTAAACCAAATCAGCGCCTTGCCATCTTCTTTCATACACTGGGGGAAAATGTTATAGCGATTTCAGTGAATGGCATGGTGTAAGTACTATTTCGCATAGACCGTATGAGGATCCCCTGCATCGGCCGAAACTTGAGATGTCTCCATCCACCCTTCTGGCTTTGATACACATCCACGGACATGAAAGGACGGGGTAGTCTCTCTCGACCATTGCTTCTATGGTTAAGAGGTACTGTGCGGGTTTCTTGTTCTGCGTGAGATTGACTACGGCACAAATCAACGATTAGAAAAAAGAGATGTAAAGATAAGAACAAGCAATGCGCTCCTATTTGCGTCCCTTTACTCATTCCCTGACTGGGTTTAGAAAAAAACACATGTCAGGGACGGAGCGCATGCTGGCTGTATCGCCTGGTGAATAAGTGGGACATGCATGGGGGAACGTGCATGACACTGCATGTGATGAAGGGAACGCCGATATAATTCTGCAGCTTTCTCGGAGCGGGGACTAACGGAGGGGAAGTCTGGGGGGCTAGATGGGGTAGAGGATGGGTATAGCTGAGGTGTGAAGCCGTTGAGGTCGAGTATGGATGGTACGGTCGCAGGTGAGGGACACATACCTGCACTGATCCGGCTCGGTCACGGGAATTCGGGTATGGTGTGGAGTGAAGGACAAGGTCGCGGACAGCCAGGGTCAAATGTGTGAGAACAGGAAAAGGTGGGAGACCTGGTACTTTGCCTTCGAGTATAGAAAATGTCGGGGAGTCGTCGGTGTAGCCTCAGTACTGTACGATAACTCGAGAGCATCACAGTTGCCTTTTTTCAGCGCGCCGCCGGCAGTTTTCGGACATGCTTACGTCGAGAAATTTGACATCGTTGTACCATACCGGCTGGACAACCATCCTCGTTACTTTATTCGAGGTTTTTCCGTACAAATGCGTGGAAATACCCTCCCGAAAGTCTTTGTTTTCCTCGGGTTGTACGCTTCTGTTCCTGCGTCCTCCAACACTCTCATTCGTGATTATTCTTTCATCAGTAAAAGTGACCGCGGAGTGTAATACATTCCAATACGGCAATAGATGATATTTTATTTTATTCACACATATGACCCATATAATATTTCCATAACCAATGTATGTGACTGATATTATTCTTATCCAAGACAAGCCCCAGAAGTATTCCCGTTGTAGCACATATCATTGAAATCCATTACAACTAGTGATGGTAAGGTTCGGTTCGGTTCAGTTCTTTGACCTTTTTTACTGAACCCCAAACCAGACCATTGGTTCGGTTCAGGGGTCTAGGCTGAACCCTGAACCAAACCATTGGTTCAGGTTCATATTGGTTCGGTTCAGGTTCGGGAAGGGGTTGAACCTGAACCGAACCTGAACAAAGGCCATGCTTATGTAATCACACAAAATGTGCGGAGCCACCCTGTCGGTTACCACAAAAGACTTTGCCTTTGAGGTATAGCCGACAAAAACATTGGAATTCTAAAAGCTATATACAATTGCTACTGTTGAGAGTATGCATATGGACTAGTACTGTTGAGAGTATGTGGGCCAAGGGGCTACTACATAGCGTCATTGTCATCCTCCAAGTCATTCCCACTATCTAATATGGACATCTCACTATTCCGGGCTCCCTGTGTAGTTGCTGAGATGTGCCCACTCCGATATGCACTCTTGAGCAACTGAAGTGCCTCAAAGATAGCAGGCTGCAGCTTGTTTCTCAGTCTAGAGTCAGTGATGCCTCCACTGCTGAAGGCACGCTCAGACGGCGTGGACGAACCCTGGATCGCAAGGTAGTCTCGTGCGATCCTCTTCAGCGTTGGGTACCTGGTGTTGCTCTGATTCCATTGCATAAGTACTCAGGTGCGTGCATGCTCAGAAAAGGATTGACTTACCCCCCACCAGCCAAGGACATCCGTCGTGCTCTCAACCCCAGTCTTGAGGTACTGCTGGAGTTCCTCACGAGGACCCTCACTGGCATGTTGCTGCTGTTGGAAAGCTTGAACAGCGTTGATGAGGTATGCACCACCATAGTTGAGTGCTCCCTTGGTTTCCTTAACAGAAGTGCCTTCGGTTGGGTGTCAGCACGGGGAATAAGTTAGGAGAAAAAATGAACTCGTACCTATGGCAGCGTCCTCGGTCATTGATGTGGCGTGCGTGGGTGCGATGTAATACCTGTCAAACTAAAATGAAATGGTCAGCATCGAGACATGATTGGCACAGACAGCCGCTGCGCTGCATGGGCAGTGACTTGGCATCATGCGGCGTCGAGACAGCCGCCGTGCTGCATGGGCAGCGACTCGGCATCAAGATGTGGCGTCGAGATGCAGCATCGAGACAGCCACCGCGCTGCATGGTCAGCGACTCGGCATCGAGATGCGGCGTCGAGACAGCTGCCGCGCTGCATGGACAGCGACTCAGTGTTGAGATGCGGCGGTGTCAAGCAGCATCGAGACGGAGATGCGGTGTTGAGATGCGGTGTTGAGATGCGGCGTCGAGAGAACTACTTACCACTTCTTCGAGTTGCTTCATGCCAGCGGTATATTGCTCGTTGTCCCACTGACTCCGGAAATAGAGGTCCTTGAAATTGGGGTCAAGGACTGGTAAATACTAAGTCAGCGCACAAACTAAAACAACATGGAGTGGGATCATACATACTGAGACAAATGAAGTACGCGGGCGATGTGCCATCACTAGCACGGCCATACCATTTCTGAAGGCTGTTGATGCCTTTGGAAAGTGCTTCCCTCAGCTCTTGATGGTTGGGATGGTCGGCCATCGTTTCCCAGCGCTTGAGGAGAAATTCGAAACTGGGTACGATGCGCCAGACGGTGGGAGCACGCTCACTTGAGAATGTCTGTTGGATGTTTGACGGCTCCTAACCAACGTGAGCGAGGGCTAGAACAAAATTAGTGAAGGAAAACTCACCCTCAGCGCGACCATGATATCCCCGAGGCGTTCCCAATCCCGCTGACTCAAGTGAAAGTCCGCGTAGCTGCGGTGGTTGGAGAGGTTTGGCACGTCGTCACTTTCATCTGCAAGGAGAAGAAATTGATTGATTGCCTGTTAAGAAGCAAAGTAAATACTTGACATTGATAAAAAGAAATGTCAAACGCACCGACTTGAGCTTGATAAAACGCTGGACGAATTTGAAGAGCGAACCCCACCGAGTAGGAACCCATTGGATGAGCTCGAGTGGGGCTGTGTTGACTTGAGCGCAGGTCACGCGGAAGAATGCCTTTGCCTGTGGTGATTTACGAATCTGGTATGTGCATTAGTACGGAACACGCATCAGTAAGGCCAGGACGACCTACCTGCTTGGCTAGGGCAATCGCTTTTCCAAGCGAATCACCTGAGTTTACATCTTCGTCTTCATCATCTGAAGCGGAGTCATCTTTGCCTTCTGCGTCGATGCAGGTGCCAACCTTCTTGGCGAAATGTGGCGCAATGGCCTGGATAAAGTGCTTTGCCGCCATGTGTAGAGAGTGCTCCATGCACCTAAGTTTACATTAGAACGGAAAGTCTCGGAAGCGTGACCACTTACAACATATCGTGTTCTCTGGAGGTCCATCCGGTTTCCGTCAACAGGTTATTCTGGAGGACACAAAGTGTCTTGCGATTGACCACCGCGCCATCGCTCGTAAACCATCCGACCTGTGAAGTGGAAAGGGGTTCAGTGAGGCGAACAGAAGCAAATCGATAAAGATCGCACCTTGCCATCTAGCTCGTACCTATCGAGTGAGTGGCTCAATATATTGCCCATATTACGACCAGTGTGTCTTCCTTCAATCTCCTGGAAAACGAGTTGTTTGGTCTTCAATTCCCACGCATCCGGGCGACTGGCAGGCGCATCTATGTAATGCGCTGTGAGGGAAATGTAGGGGTGACCCGGCTTTGAGGTCCACGCATCAAACGTGAAGGAGATCTTGGAAGGGACCTTCTTCATGTTCTCACGAACCCTCCCCTCAGCAATGTGCACACGCCGAAGTATCTCAGTGCGAAGGGTTTGGCGATGAGGAATGTCCGTCTCCAAAAGCGACGGGCGACAGAACCTGAGGAGACAGCGAAAACTCTTGTGATCGATTAAACAGAATGCCTAGAGTGAAAATATATTAGAACGATTCATTACACGTGACATTTTTCACTCACCTCGTCTTCGCAAACGATGAGCTCAACAATATGATCGAGAAGCCCCACGTTTGTAAAAGCAGGGATCTTGGGGATGATGGAGATCTCTAGACGTGTTTGATTGAGGCTAAATTGAACTGAATCAGTATTGAGTGAGCGAACAAGAAGACTTTTACTCACCCATCTGTACTTGAGTCATTTGGCATACGGAACAGCGCACAGGGATGCGGCTGGATACCAAGCGCATTGCAGCATTTGAGGTATAGTTGGGCATGGTTCCTAGAAAAGATCAAAACAGTGTGGTTTGATTAAGAGGCCCGGTAGAACTTTACCTAGCGATGTGCATTCGTAGCGTACTCCCACCTCCCCTGAAAAAACACGACGATCGCTTGACCGAGGCGTTGTCCCTTCATGGCGCAATTCCGGTCAGCGAAATAAAATCATCCGACGGAACGAAAGGACTTACTGGCAAACCATGCACATATTGCCTTTCAGAATCTCTCTTGTATCCGGGTCCAAATAGTTGTTCTCAGCACAGAAAATGACGTGAATGTCGGCCGTACGCATTTCCCGGGATCTGACACACACGACCTAGAAGCAAAGTGAGAATACGTTTCAGAAATGAGGGCGAGGAACGCACCTGATTGTCAGCGTCGGCCATGGCTCTGATGGATTCGTAGTCGTCATCCACGAGCTCGGTGGCGGGCTCGGTGGTAGCACCGTCGTCATCTGCGAGCTCGGTGGCGGGCTCAGTGGTAGCACCGTTGTCATCGGGATCTGCAACATCGTCGACCAAGTCGATGACAACCTTGCGTGTAACATGACGATTAAGGTCGGGGTTGCTTTGCGCCTTGCGTTTGGTTCCCGAATGAGTACTGGTAGAGCCACTTGAAGCAGCCTCAGCTGCTTCAACAGCACGCCGAGAGGGGCGGGGAACACGAGCACTAACCCGGCGTGCACCAGCAAGAATCACAGCCGGTGCACGACTCGGAGGACGTGAAATGTCTGAAGGAAAAGGGATAGTTTCATCGGCATCATAAGACCACGGAATCTCGGATGTGTCCTTCAAAGAGCCATCGGGTCGGACAGCGTCGCCAAGGTTGTGTGTGATCGAAGACATACTGTTGATAGCTGAGTGGGGTGCGAGTTTCGAGAGAGTAGGGACATACCTTGAATTTATACGTTTTTTCAGCCTGAATCCGCCCGAGCCCAATACCAACTTCCCAATCCCGGAAGCAAACCAATTGTGAACTCAACTCTATGGATGAGGGTGTAAGATGAATGGCAACCCATGACAGGTGACAACAGCGATACGCACCTAATCCCGAAGAAGGTGGTGGAGAAGGGATTGGAGGGAGCGTCGAAGGAAATGGCGGTGAAACGCTTGCAAGAACGCTTGAAATGCAGGCACAAGAAGGCACGATCGAGGGGGACATCTTCCCGCACAAAATGGAGAATGCGATATTTGGCGATGGGGACCGATGAGCGCAACAAGGATCTAAAAAAAAAACACTGCAAGCACGCAGCAAACAAAACGCCTGCAGCGCTGTAACGGTAGCTCGGCCTCTGAGTCCGAAACCGCTCGTTTTCGGACACTCGATCACCTCGGCCACGCGGCCCTTTGTCTACGCTTCATTCCTCTTTTATGTTCCCTCTCTATTCCCCTTTTTACCTTAGCTTTAGCTACAGGTTCCTCTGTATAAAAACTTCTACTTTTGTGCTGAATATACTCAGCGCCCGGTCGCCCTTTGTCCCCTTTTCTTAGTGTGAATATCCCGGAAGTCAGGCCCAAACGCGGGCACTCGAAGGACATTCTCGCTTTCTTTTTCCCTTCTTTCTGGCTGCTTTCCTCCTACCCTCTCCCCCACACTCTGCCCACGTTTACTCACGCACGCGCTTTCGAGCACGTTCACCTGGCTGCCCCAGTGAGGCAGAGTTAAGTGGTTTATTCCTCCTCCAATCTTCAACCTTTCCACCTCGCAGTCGCCTCCGGTGACCAATCCTACAATCAAGCAGCCCCAACAACCTTCACTCTCTTTCTGGTCGCCTCTGGTGACCCACGCAATGTCAAACAGTCTCCCTCGGTCTGCGAAGCTCGCTCGACTCCAGCCCGTACCCCAACTCGTTATCGTCATCAAGATCTAGTTGTTTTCGACTCCTCCCATCCATACCATCCATCCCCTCGTTCCCATTCGATCTTCGTCCCACCTTCTCTCGTTCTCTTTTAGCTTACAATTCTCTTCGTCGCTTTCTTTGTTTTCTCCCTTCGATCCCTTCCGATCACTTTCGATTTCGTTCCATCTGCTTCGATCACCCTCCAGTTCCAGTCTCCGAACTCGCACGTTCACCCTAGTCCGGGTAGTCTTGTCATCGGCCTCGATTCCGCACCTGCATCACCCATCTCACTTTTCTGTTCACCAACTACCACACACACAACCGGCATGTACTATGACGACGAAGACGAAGACCCTTACGCGCCGCGCATCGGACCGGCAGCAATGCCATCACCTCGCTCGAAGTTTGCACCTTACTTTTCGGGATGCACAGACACGCTCGAGGATTTCTTGGAGGAATTCGAAGGCTTGGCGTATGACTGCGTGCTGACAGACCCGCAGCGAGTCGATGTAATCATTCGCTATGTAGCCCCCTCATTGCGCGACTTCTGGAGATCGCTAAACGGATTTCGTTCGTGCGACTGGCCTCTATTCCGACAATCCCTCATCAACGTCTTCGGCAGTACCACCCCACGTCCCCAGGTTATGAGGCAAAGGTTACTAAACTATGTCCAAGACTCCTCCAGAACACGAATGGACCGTGAGGACGACGTGCTACAATACTACAGACAGTTCTTGTGCTACAGTGCTCCCCTAGTACACTCGGGCCACCTGACAGAAGAAGACCGCGACGCAGCATTTTGGTACGGATTTCATCACGAGGACCGTCAAGTCCTTCAGCCCCGTCTTCTCGGCAAGAACCCATTCCAGCCATCTGACATCCCCTTCCACTTCGAAGACGTTTTTGTTTGCGCGCGTGGAGCATTCGCGTATGGCAATCCATTCCCTCCCTGGTTGCACGAGCAGCAATTCCAGTCCTCGACTGTTAGATGTGAACGGTCGGTCGCCAAGCACGGATCGCGAGACACATACGGTCTCCAAGAAATGTCGCGCGCCGTCACCTCGAACGCTGAGACGACGGGTAACCTCGACGAACTTCCCTCGCCTCCCCAGTCGACGCCACACCCCCAGTTTCCTTCGTCTTCGCCCTCGGTTTTGGAGTCTCAGCATGGACTAGCGCATTCGGCGACGCTCGATCAGCCCGGGCCCGCACCCATGTTGTCCACCACGTTGCGACCCTCGGCTTCCTCTCCGTCTCATACTTCGTCACCTGTACATCCGGCTACTGACAACGACCTCATTCCTGCGTACACGTTTCCGATCACCACATCCACGTTGCCACCCTCGGTCTCTCCTACCCCATCCCATGATTCCTCGCTCGCACACTCGGCTGCCGACGAAAACCCTGAGTCCACGTTCCCTTCGCCTTCGATCATGCCTGCACCCTTTTCCATTCCGATGTCGAACTTCGAGTGCCTATCTTCGGCAATGGTCGATCAGCCCGAATACGAGCCCGAGCACGCGCCTTTGTCTTTGTCTACTCCGACTCTACCTTCCCCGCCTAGTCCCTCGTCTGCTCTTGAGTTTACTGACGACGTTCGCGCGCTTTCGTCTTTGCCCCTGCCAGAGATATCGATGCTCGACTCCCTGCTTCTCATCTTGTCGCCTGATCAGTCATTGTCATCGTCGGGATCTCTCAGCCAGTTGTCTAGTCCTTGCGAATTTGAGTCTACCCCCGTGTCTGTTGCCGATATCACCCAGCTGAATTCTGAGCCCCCGGAGTTTTCCGAGTCCGAGTCGTCGCAAGGCGAATCCATTCCTTTCCCTCCCGTGTCACTCGAAGCACCGCCAATCGCGCCCATTTCGCCCCATTCGACGCCATCACAACGACCTCCCGGACTCGAGACATTCGACTCGGATTCGTCCCCTCTCGAAATCCCGCTAGCCCCTGCGAATCTTGCGCCATCACCCTCGACGTTCGTCTTACTCCCCATCTTCTCAGCCTCTAGCGACTTGTCGTCGGCATCGCCGTCTCCATCTCTCGTACTTGGCGATCTCGGGCTTGAGTTTTCCCCTACCCCTTCGTCTGCTGTCGAAATCGTCCCGCTGAGTTCACCGGAGCTGTCCGAGTCCACGTCATCGTTACACGAACCCTTTCCCTTCCTTCCCGCGTCACCCGAAGCATCGCCAAACGCGCCCATTTCGCCCCATTTGACGCTATCGCAACGAACTCCCGGACTCGAGACGTTCGACTCGGATTCATCCCCTCCCGAAATCGCACCAGTCCCCGCGAATCTTGCGCCATCACCCTCGACGTTCATTCTCCCCGTCTTCCCTGCGTCTAGCGATTTGCCATCTGCGTCGCCGTTTTCGTCTTTCGTGCTTGGCCCAGGCCTTGAGTCTTCCACTGTCAATATCGCTCCTCGAAGTTCCCTGGAGTCGTCCTTGTCGTCGCTATCCGAATTCGTTCTCCACCTTCCTTCGCCACTCGAACTCATTCCGCCTCATTCGCTGCCATTGAGACGACTATTCGGAGTCATGTCGACAAGCCCAGTTTCCACCCCGCTTGAAGTCTACGAAGCCCCGTCGATCATGTCGCCCGGGCCGGCGCTCGCGCTTCGTCCCAGTCTCTTCCACTCCTCAGGCTCGCTTCGACGTACTCCTGCTCATTTCGGCTTCGCACTCGCACTCGTCACCATGGCAGTCCTTATTTTGACTTTCCTCAACGTTTCGAAGACCCTTTCCACCTTCGCGCGCAAGCTCTGGAGCAAGAATCAAGACACCGGCAACAGTCAGAACGGCATCCCCAAGGCACGCAACATTCCCGCGCAACGACTTCGACTCGGACAGCTCACGACCCGCAGCACCCGCCTCGTTTTCGACCCCGGAGGCCAGTCTTCAAGTTCAAGCGTTCAAGTTTCAAGTTTCGGCACACGAAGACGTTCGCCAGCGCAAGTCGAAGACATGCAACGGCTTCGTCACCACGCGCCGCGCCACCCTTCTCGCTCCCATTCTAGCCAATAACCTCATCGTTTTCAATCCCGGAGTAGTAGCGTTCGTGTTAGAGCCGGCACACGAGGACTCGGCGACGCTTGACGAAGATGCGCGGTGATGTTTTTCTTCACGCACGATGTTACCCTTTCCCTTACTGTTTTAGCTCGCGTTTTCTTACTTTTCGACGTCGAAACTCGATTTTTTTCTTAGATGTAGCTTGACCGGGGACGGTCAAGATTTTGACCCCCCGGGAGGTGTAACGGTAGCTCGGCCTCTGAGTCCGAAACCGCTCGTTTTCGGACACTCGATCACCTCGGCCACGCGGCCCTTTGTCTACGCTTCATTCCTCTTTTATGTTCCCTCTCTATTCCCTTTTTACCTTAGCTTTAGCTACAGGTTCCTCTGTATAAAAACTTCTACTTTTGTGCTGAATATACTCAGCGCCCGGTCGCCCTTTGTCCCCTTTTCTTAGTGTGAATATCCTGGAAGTCAGGCCCAAACGCGGGCACTCGAAGGACATTCTCGCTTTCTTTTTCCCTTCTTTCTGGCTGCTTTCCTCCTACCCTCTCCCCCACACTCTGCCCACGTTTACTCACGCACGCACTTTCAAGCACGTTCAGCGCGCAACGCCGTGCAAGCCGCACAACACAGCCGACACTCCCACGCTTGTGCGAATCTGACATCTCACACTTGCACTTTTGGAATGTGCTGCTGTCAATTTATGAATAGAACAGTTTTTAATTTTTGTTTGAGTGCCTAAATCTTTTGTATATTTTCAATGGTTCATTGGTTCAGAACCGGTTCAGAACTGGTTCTCTAGTTTCAGGAATATGCTGAACCCTGGACCAAACCATCGGTCTGGTTCAGGTCAACAGCTGAACCTGAACCCGAAATTGGGGTTCGGAGCGGTCCGGTTCGGGTTCGGACCGAGGTTCAGAACTGAACCTTACCATCACTAATTACAACCGATTCTGTTAGCCATTATAATGGCATGATATTGTCCGTTTATCGGAACTAAATCCCATACAAAGTCACGCTACCAAGGGCGTTAGGATTTCTCATCCGAGTCCAGCTCGTCGATGGCAAACTTCCAGCCTGCCCCCGAGCCCACTTTTCGTTCTCTATGTTGCTTTGTAATGCCGTCACGGTGCCAAGAGACCCGGCAAGTAGTTTGGGCACCATGACTGACGACATATGCCACGGTACGCCTCTTCCTTCCTTCGATTGGGGTTGTCATTCCAGCCTGGCACTACACCCCCTAGCCCTAGGGTAGATCCTGCGAGAACACGTGATCCCCAACTGACAACAGAAGACGGGACTACCGTGACGACAGCTGGACACCCTGATGAGCCTGGCATGGGCTCGGGAGCAGAGCTGTGGGCATGGATGGGCAATGGGGCGGCAGTACAGACAAGGTACTGTCCTCCTCTTTACCCCTGACCCTTGTGAGCCTGACCTGACACACCACAGCATAGACGCACTGCACACGACCTCCCATGCCGACGCATTCCTCCCAACAGATGACGTCCTGTGACTTCCTGCTCCCGCACGTGACGCATACACCCTCAGGCTATGCCATGCCACGCTCCCCGTGGGGCGCGTGTGCACTGAGAACTTGAAGCCGTCACGGTTCTTCAAGCTCTTACCCTGTCGCTCGCGCGTGGGCGTCGCTGCGCTACTTAAGCTGCACAGGATCTTCGACGCCGAGTCACCGACTGGCCCAGTGGCATGATCTGGCCCGGGGCGTGTGCGCAGGCGTGCCACTGGCAACAGAGGCATGAGGACAACCCCAACGGCAACAACAACAAGGATGACCACAATGGTGACAGCGAGGATGACCACGACGTTGACAACAGCGGGGACGACCCCTAATGTGTTGATGGCAAGGACGACACCGTGACGACGGTGGATGGCTGTAATCACCGAGGAGTGATGGCGGAGGCAACGACGACGACCGCGGGGTCACGGTGATGGCAGCAGCAGCAACGACGACCGCAACGACGATCACGCTAACAATGCAGGCTGCCGAGGAGCATCCACTGCCCATCACCAGCCCTACGCCACCCCCTTCACCACTGCCGCCGACATCAACGACGACGATGCCCACACCGTCGGCGTGACGCCCGCAACAAATACAACGATGGTATTGGGCAGCGGCGACGACCATGACGATCGCGGCGATGTGTGTCTCGGACCCGCAGACCCAGACGCGGCATTAAAACACATCCTCAGGCTTGTTGTATTGTAGCTACCTTTTAATCTATGTAATAGTAATTCAGCCATCACCAGTGGTAGGGACTTCATTCGGAAATTTGAACTTGGACTGTTCCTGCCTTCCTAAATAAGAGTGATAGATTAGCGCAAGTATTATTAGTACAGGTGGTGCAGTAGTAACATCACTGAGACCCATGGCCCACGGGATGTGAGTTCGAATCCGATACGAGTCTAGTAAGTTAAGACCATTAAGGGTGATAGTTACGATTAATGAATATAATATGATAAGATGAGATGATCAATGAACATAATGTCCCTGCGCCGCGGTGATCACCACGGTGACGCTGGTGATCGTGACCGGTAATGTCGTGACGCACCGTAGAGGGGCGTCAAATATATTTGTGGTGACACCGTCCACTGGGTGGAGTACACGGGTATGGCGTGCAACCGTTTTGGATAGGGGGTCCACATGAGACCAAAATGTTCGAAGTTGGCCTAAAAATGCTATGGTAAAAAGGTCTAAGAAGAGTCAAAATCTGTCTGAAATGCTCAAAGTGGCCCAAAAATACTAAGATGCACGGGATTTGGGAGTGTGAAGCGATGCGAGTGAGCGCGCAGGCCCTCGCGGGGCGCGAGGTGTCGTAGGTAGGTCCGTGGCGGTCGCGGTCAAGTCTCTGTCGAATAGCTGATCGCAGACAGTCGCGCACGCTTCCGCGCGACGCGAGACTTCTCAGAGGTGGCCATCTTGGTCGGCGACGCGTTGCTATCGAGTTACTAAGGCCGCGCTCAGATGCAGCGGGGTCGGGAATGAGGACAGTGGGCCGCATGGAGCCCTGCTGGTCTGGGTGGTCGTGGGCGATCGAAAACGGTCGCGCACGCTTCCGCGCGACGCGAGACCTCTCAGAGGTGGCCAGCTTGGTCGGGGACACGTTGCTCTTGAGTTACTAAGGCCGCGCTCAGATGCAGCGGGGTCGGGAATGAGGATAGTGGGTCGCATGGAGCCCTGTGGTTTGGGTGGTCGTGGGTAATCGCAAACGGTCGCGCACGCTTCCGCGCGACACGAAAATTTGCAGGGGTGGCCGCCATGGCCGGCGGCGCATCGTGCTTGAGCCACTAAGGCCGCGCGGAGGTGCGGCACCCTGGGGAACCGGGGAAAAGTCGAAATGTGCAAAATGCGCAAAGCACCCTAAGGACGAAAAAGGAAAATGTGCGAAACATACAAAGTGCCCTAAGGATGCTCACGACCGAAAGCGGAAAGTGTTCGAAACATACGAAACATGCGAAACAAACGAAACGCGCGAAACGTCCGAAGCGCACTAAGCACACTATGAGTCATCCGGAGGCTTGGGGGCATGTATATTTCGGGAAGTGCGCTGGTGACGTGACCAGGGCGTCACCAGCCCATCACCAGCGGCGTCACCAGGCCCATGGGCGGACCGGACGTACACTCTATATCGTTCTGCAAGAATTGCTGGACTTGCATTGGATTGTGGCCAGATAATTCCATGTAATGCCTTTTAATGATATAATGTAATATAATGATCCTAGATTACGACCAAGAAAAATATTATAAGTGCTTCCATTGTAATTTATGCCTCACTTACATATGGATCACGTCGGTTGTATAGTCAATATATTGCTGACACAATTATTCCCACCCTTACGTGGACTTTCGGAACATTGTAATCAATTCTGATATTATATAACCAATTCCGTGGCCCATGTATAGGGCGACACTTTTTACTGATGTTGAAGCTACTGCTGCGGGGACATTTACAAGGAATTCAGAAGGACTACACATAATCTACACACTATTTTGCTACATAAATGGTAATGGGTTGCGGTGAATCACTACCTAAAGGGTCAATATACCGTAAACGAGCAGGGAATTCGTCACTAACATAGGTCGACAAATCAATCCATCTCGTTCGTTCGTGATTGTGCAGCGTGCTGGGAGAGCAATCGTACAATTTCCCACCGTTTTTGGCCATGGGCTACCTCAGATGCGGTCTTTCCACTGAGGTTGCGCAGCCGCGCATTCGCACCGTGGTCTAGCAAGAGCTGTACAATGTCTGCACATTCCGCCCAACCGCCTCTTGATGCGAGGTGTAATGGGGTCGATCCTTCGTCGTTCTGGGGATTTACCTCCGCATTGCGCTCGAGTAGCATCTGAGAAATCTCGTGACGACCGTACCGCGCTGTCCAATGCAGCGCAGTGTTTCCGTCGTTGTCGCGGACAGACACGTCCGCATTGTGGTCCAGCAACAGCTGCACAACATCGGATTTTCCGAGTGTCGATGCCGAGATGAGTGAAGTATATCCGTCGAGTCTCCGTGCGTTGACCTCCGCATTGTGCTCGAGAAGTGTCCGGGCGACTTCGAGCTTGACTTCGAAATTCCCGTGATCGACTGCCAAGTGCAGTGGGGTCCAGCCGAACTCGTCCCGAGAGTTCACGTCCGCACCACAGTCGAGCAGCCACTTTTCGGCAGCAAGGCGTCCGTGTTCACACACAAGGTGAAGTGGAGTCCTCTTGTACCCACCGAGCGCGTTCACGTCGGCACCGCACTCTCTAAGGAGCTGGGCGACCTCGATGTGACCGTTGAAGACTGTTGCATGAAGCGGAGTATCAAAGCGGCCAACCTGAGCATTTACGTGCTGTGGGTGTTTGTCAATGAGGCGTTTTACGAGACCATGGAATCCACATAATGCGGCATAGTATAAGGGAGATGCCGAGATCAGTGTGGCACCCCCCCACGCCTTGTCTACGTCATGTATTCGGACCCACGCTCGAAAATACGGTTTGTCCATGTCGAAGAAATAATCCATTGCATCCTTTATGCGCATTTCCACATTCCCGACCCTGGCATGCCCTACCCAATATTCGGCGGCATATCGAACAAAAGGAACCTTTTTGGCGCTGTCTCCGTCGTCATCTCCATCTTCGGTGTGGTCATTCAAGCAGAGTAAGGCGCCGAGACATGCCTGGGCAAGAACCATATGGGAAGGTTCGATGGGAATATAAAACCGGGTCACCTCTTCTGGGCAACCCGCGAGGCGAGCTGATGTCAGGAATTCTTTTACGGAGAAATGCGAGAACTGAACAACCCGCGAGCCTCTGTGGACGATCACGGTGACCAAACTTGAACACGCTGATAGGACCGCTTCTTCTCGGTCTTCCCACCGCCAATCCGCGATCACTTTTGGGATCCCTCCTGTACTCATGTCAAATGCAACCACTTCTGCAAGTTCCTCAACCAGGAGTGGACGACTGGCTACCGCGAGACATTGCAAAAGCCGATATGCATGCTCTCGGTTCGCATTATCAATATCCTTCAGGATACGCTTGTACGTCTCATCCAGTGATTTGGGCAATTCCTCGAGGGTACGACGCAGATTGGCTGGGAAACAATGCCGCAGAACCTCCAATTGGCAGAAAGCCCATCGGAACCTGTTTGAAAACATAAGACAACAGTACGGTCATGATGAATCGAAGACACAATTACATTCCATCCACTTTCTCTGTCAGTTTCTCAATGACCATATTCTTATCGTCGTCTCGCCACCTCTTCATCTTCTTGTCAGAATGAACAACAAAAGTGACGTAATCAACAATGTCCTGCTTTTGTCCGCTTTCGTCATGGAGGGATAATTGTTGAGTTGCCAAAGGATCAAGCGCGGTGCGAATGTCAAACTCAGGACGACTCGTGACACATAGACGCAGATTTGGATGGCGGAGCTCGACAAGCTCTTTCACCAGCTCCAAGACCATTTCACGCGGCGTCGGAATGCCTGAATCATTAGGGCACTCGTCGAGAGCATCCATAATGAGATATATCGGCACTTGTCCGATCACGAGCATATGCTTGAGGCATCGTAAAAGAGAGTTGTCAGTTGGTTGTTTAGATCCATCTTCGTGTGATGAGTATAACTCGAGAAGAACGTTATAGAATTGCTCAGATTGACTGGAGAGCTGGATCAGAAGGGACGATGATAATGCACGGGAGTCTTGTTTTCCTGTGTCTTTGAAATCGAAAAAGAAATAGGCGATGTAAACAGAGCCGGCGTTGGACAGGGATTCAATATCCCGCATGAGCACGGAGCTTGTCGATTGCGTAAGTGTGATAAGGATGCAACTTGGCGAGGGGCCACGCACCTGAGAATACTCTTCCCAGAGCCAGCTACCGATCCAGGAGTCGTTAGTGGCAATTAAGAGTCATAGGGTGATGGGATATGTACGTTTTCCGTGAATCCATAACAAAGAGCCGGATGTTTTCCAATCTGCGAGGGTGTTCCCGTTGGTGCACCACGCTGCGGTGCCCGCGTGATGAGCACGGGATGCGGCGTTGTAATTGACAGATGGATCGGGGGGAGCGATCCATTTCCGAAGGTCCTTGCGTAACTCATTTCCTGCAGTGTAAGGTAGGTCACTTTTATATCGGCTGAGGTTAGAAGATGACGAACGGTTTAGGCCGCTGACTTGATTGACAACTCGTTGAATTGATACTCCGTTCTCCACTACACCTAACGGAGTCTGAGGATTAGTTCGGGCTGGCTAACGCGGGTATAACTCACCTCGAGTGACTGAACCGACTTTGTTGTCGATAACCTCAACTTTCGTATCGACACACTGTACCCTCTCATTAACGCCGTCCATCTTGTCATCAATGCCACGAGTGATCATCAGGGCTTCTACCGCTGCCATGCGAGCCTCCTCTTGCGTCAATCGGTCCAGTCGCTGAAGCGCGTCCTCGACATCATTTCTTCCAACCAGCTTCTTGAGATACTTCTCTACATGATGTTCGGTATTTGGGGGTATATCATGATCAAATGGGAAGGACATACTCGTTCGTCCCTGTCTGACTTCTTTTGTCACGAGCCCAAGAACTGAGAGTACCTCAACCATGATCTTTACGACAATGTCCGTCATGGCTGCCGTCGGTCGGATATCTATATATTTTTCAAGCCGCTTAAAAAAGTATTCCATGCGGCCAAACAGGTCTACAAGAGTATTTTGGCTAGCGCGGACGTCCTTAACGGCCTATGAGATAGAGGTATCAACGAGGACACATGCGCCGGGTCAAGGGAGACGCCTACTTGGAGGAGGACACCAATCCCAACGAAAATCGCTTTCGCAGGTGGGAACGTCTGTAGTCATACACGTCAGAGGGTAGATCTCAAGTGACTTAACGTTTTTCCATTACCAGCCCAACACCTTCGCCGAGGGTCGTGGAGAAAGCGTGCAAGACATTTACAGTGGGATCCAGCCACTTTGTCAACTTTTCATCCGCGATTTGAAATTGATCGAACGCCTGGACTTGAGCTCGAAGAACGGCGAGGATGGCACTGGGAGAGTCGCAGGATTGCAGCTGGACGGCCAGGGGGTGGGAGGCGATATCTTTCTTTGTCTGCTTGTTATACGCTTCCAACGCAGCCCCAAAGATTGTCCCGAAGTCTGTAGAAGACCTGGAGGTGGATGGAACTTGGGACATGGTGGAAGCTTGGATGGAAGGGATAACAGGGTGACCGCGCTGGGAAGGAGGTGAGCGCACAGCACTTGTATTACAGTACGGCTGGGACGCCAACAGATAGGCGCCATAATATTCCCAGGAGCCGGCCATTAGACGCGCACACACATTCACTTGCGGCCCAATGTTGCGGTCAACTCGAGCAACAGACTCGGAAGAAAGTGTCGGACCTAGGTTCGTACATCGCTCTGAAACAAGTGCGAGTATGATAATCGAATCGCCTTCACGAGGTGGCTATCTTGGCGCGGTGTCTGTGTCTGTCGTCAGTGTCGTGGCGCACCAGCTTGGGTTAGTCTAAGGACCAAGCTAAGGATAGGTTCTCCCCCTTTTTTCTGGTTTGGAATAAATCACTCTTGCGGGATCATGAGTGCCCGATGGTGATGGAACCATTGGACAAGCATCAGAAGCATCAGTGTACATGGTGACCTTGATGACTCGGGAGCCTATACGAGTCAAAATACGACACGCTGGCACAATATTTCAAATTTCAACTTCTGGGGTGAATGAGAATGTGCACCCGCGTGGGAGTGATGCTCATTGGTGATGTCTCTACCCCTGAGGGTAAACAAGGATATAATATCGACATTCATCCCCAACGTGAACTATCAATACCTTCCTACGACTTGATCCTAACGAACAACAGCTCCATCCGTGCACGGACGACCGCCTCCTCGAGCACCCGATCGCCCGCAGTGCTTCAATGTGCCGCACTACCCATGCCTGCCAGTGCACAGCCGCTCTGGTTCCTGTGACGCCGATTCTAACTAGCTTGGTACTCCGTCTGGCGTATGACAAGCAACGTCACCGAGGACGGGTCCCTGTGTACTGAGAAGATGAGCAAGGTCGTGCGCTGTAGGAGCGCTGCGTGTAGCGCTATCAGGTGTGTGTTCAGGCTCGTCCCGGCTACGAATAGGGTGTTGCCGTTGCCATCTGGCGGCGGAGCCCTCTGTGTTTCCCCTTCATCTCTACTGTGCCGGTCTGGTTTTGGGCTTCTGCGTTGTCTGCGCTGGTTAGGCTGTCTCAGGCTGTGCCTGCCTTTAGCGTGATTTCTGTGACAAGCCAATCACCACTGACGATATAGGACGTCGGCTGGAGATTTGAGAGAGAGGAGCTATGCACACCCCATGGCACCCGCCAATCCCATCGGCCGCCCGAAACTCGTGGGAGTCTAGAGCCCAAAGTGGTCCATCGAGAACCTCCGCGTCATTCATACATGCAACGAGCAGTCTCCGACGCGCCGTGCCAGCGCTGGGGTTGCCATGGTCGCACGTGCACGCGTCGTTCGGCCCGCGAGAGTGCACCAAGATCGGGTCATAATCTGTCCGGAACTCCCCACACTGTACCCCACTAAGATCGTTAGCTCTGCTGTGGAGGGTAGAAAAAGTAAGAAGGGGAGCACTATTCTCGACTTTGGGTTTTAGTAGATGTATGCATGAACGCACATCCTCTTCGGGATTGTTCTCGCCAACGCTGCGATCCTGTATAGTGTGTCGGAACCACTTGCGTGTAAGCCATGCCAACCTAGCGGCCCTACTAGCGGGAAATTGGGTATGATGTCGGGGACATTGTCATTTCCAGAGGTAATATGCTTGGAGACGAGAGACATCGTACGTAGATTCGCACTGCTTGAGTATCTTCGAATTGGAGTGATATCGTCAGTACAGTACAGCCAGTAGTGACATGCCGGATGTGGACGACAGTCGGACGACATCTACTCCCGATTCCCGAAGGCGGCCCGGCCTCGCTGCGACGCACTGGCAACCTCCGACCACTAGCATTCGCCGTTCATCCATTGTCTGCGACCGTGTTTTCCTGCAAGTTGGTCTTCTCACCTTGTGGGACCGTGGAAAATAGTTCCTGAAGGGGATGAGCGCGCACACCCACCCGCTTGTCAGATCGCTGTCTGAATACTACCTGCGACTCGAATCACTCGATTCATGAACTTGAAATGTCAGTGTTTATCCCGGAGTTTTCTTAGTGTTCTAACTCATTACAATCGATTGCGTAGCATCCTCCCGTATCATTCGTGTGTCAGGCAACGGATGATTCGACCCACCGTGGTCTTCACATGACTCTGTTAGGCGAGGCATCCGCAGTCCGAACGCCTCTTGTGTAACCCCTTCAAAGCTATACCACCGAAAAGCGGGTAGTAGGGCCCTCCTTCAGCTGAGACCAAAGGAGTCCAGACTGCGGCGCGAAAGCTGGCCTTCATCTCTGGCTCTTTTTTAATTTCACCTTGCTCTCGCCCCTCCGTCGCAGCTGCTGGTCGGTCGTGTTAGGCAGTCGTCTTCCCCTTTGGCCGTATCCATAGATATCTGAAATAGCGCCCACATCCGAGTCGGCGCGGAGACTGCCGTGTACACCACGGCATTTACAACTTGCTGTCTGGGGAGACGGGGAGCTTGACACGCTGGTGTGAGCGTCGATCGCTGGTGTTGGCGTCCTGTCGTCCATTCATAGGAGCCTGACTGCTGGAAAGGTTAGGAAGCCAGAAAGGGCACCAGCGTAAGGTGATCCCATATGCCCTCATGCTCAGAGGTGGGCTAACGCCTGACATAAGGCGCTGGCTTACTTTTCGATGCGACTCGAACGCCTTGAGTGAACTACTGTATCTCATTAACATGTGGCATTCGCTCTTCTGCGCGGAATTAGTTACAACTAAGCGCCAAATTCTAGCTATCGGCGGTAGCGCTGACATCACTTACAATAAGCGGGTTAGGCGCAGGGAGTTTCAACACACCAAACAAGAGATAAACGAGTGGGGTGTCAGGCATACACAGCGCATTCTAAAGTACATTGTAGAGATAGTAAATACATTACTGACGTATCATAGACAGACGGGCATCCACCCTCCGTAAGTAACAACAGCTCATAATCAACTCGGTAGAACTACGAGATTGTTCTGATCATGGTGAGTTGCTGCAGTCAGAGTTAACGTATTGTAGACAAGCAGGGAAATCCACTTACACGGGTCGACAGGTTAAACGTCTCGGTCGTTCATCCCGTGGCGTACGGGAGAGTAATTGTACAATTTTGTGTCGTTCGGGGCCACGGGCTACCTCGGATGCGGTTTTTCCCTTATTGTTACGGATATGCGCATCCGCACCGTGGTCTAACAATAGCAGAACAACGTCTGCAGATCCTTCCTTCCGGCCTTCTGATGCCAGGTGTAATGGGGTAGATCCCTCATCGTTTTGGGAATCGATCTCCGCATTGAGACCGAGAAGTACCCGAGCAACCTCGAGCTGGCCCGCGAGTGCCGCGCAATGCAGCGAAGTGTCTCCGTCGCCATCGCGCACATATGCGTCGGCATTGTGGTCTAGCAAAAGCTGCACAACATCAGGGTGTCCACATTCCGATGCGAGGAGAAATGGGGTAGATCCGTGGTAATCCCGAGAATCGACTTCCGCATTGCACTCAAGCAGTATCCGAGCAACCTCGAGGTAGCCCTTAATCGCTGCAAAATATAGCGGAGTCTTTCCCTTATTGTTACGCATATCCACATCCGCACCGTGGTCCAGCAAGAGCTGCACAACGGCCGCACGTACTTCCTTCCGACCTTCCGACGCTAGGTGTAGCGGGGACGATCCCTCGTCATTCTGGGAATTGACCTCCGCACCAAGATTGAGAAGTATACGAGCAACCTCGGGCTGACTCGCGAGCGCTGCGCAGTGCAGTGCGGTGTCTCCGTCGTCATCGCGCACATACGCATTAGCCTTGTGGTCCAGCAATATTCGCACAACTTCGGAGTGACCATGTTCCGACGCAAGAAGAAGTGGGGTGGATCCATGGAAATCCCGGGAATTGACCTCCGCATTGCGCTCAAGCAGTATCAGGACAACATGACAGTGGCCGTTAGCTGCTGCGTAATGCAGTGCAGTCAAACCCTCCTTGCCGCGGACATGCACATCCGCGTTGTGGTAGAGCAATAACCGCACAAAATCGGGGTGTCCGTTCGACGATGCCATGAAAAGTGGGGTAGAGTCGTAGTTATCACGGGCGTTGACCTTAACATTGCGTTCGAGTAGTAACCGAGCTACGTCGAGGTGACCGTCGAACGCCGCAATATGCAAGGGGTTTTTTCCGCTTTTGTCGAGAACATGGGGATCCGCGCTATGGTCCAGCAATAACCGTATAGCATCGGGGTTTTCACGAGACGACGCACAGAGAAGAGGGGTGGACCCGTCGTCATTCCGGCAATTGACCTCTGCATTGCGCTCAAGGAGCATCCGACAAACCTCAAGGTGACCGCGGGCCGCTGCGAAATGCAGCGAAGTCCAGCCGTCCTTCATTGGAGAGTTCACGTCTGCACCAAGCTTCAGCAGCCACTTCCCGACATTGAGATGTCCCCCCCTCGAAGCGTGGTGTAGTGGAGTCCAACTGCCGGCAGACCGTGGATTTATGTTGGCACCATGCGCGACTAGCAACTGCGCGACCTTGAGATTCCCGCTGAGCGCGGACGCGTGCAACGGTGTACCGCAAATTCCGCCCCAACCATTTACGTGCCGTGGATACTTGACTATTAGGCGTTCCGCTAGACCATGGAGTCCATACTCCGCGGCGAGGTATAAGGGAGTAGGTAGAGGTGGCAAAGTTCTCGAATTTTCGGACTTGGAAACTCTTGGGCGTGTGCTTAATCCTTGTATTCGAGCCCATGCTGAAAAATGTGGCTTTTCCGTGTCAAAGAAATAATCGATTGCATCCTTTATTTGTGATTCCACGTCCCCGACTTGGGCATGGCGATACCAATATTGAGCGGCATATCGATCAAGAGGAATCTTCTCTACACTGTCTTTGTCGGTGCGGTCATCTAGGCGGAG
The DNA here is from genome assembly GCA_021525775.1 of Lactarius deliciosus. Classification (NCBI taxonomy): domain Eukaryota; kingdom Fungi; phylum Basidiomycota; class Agaricomycetes; order Russulales; family Russulaceae; genus Lactarius; species Lactarius deliciosus. The sequence goes on along the minus strand of JAKELK010000033.1, from coordinate 242,158 downwards.
CAAGACGCCGAGACACGCCTGGGAAAGTATCACGTGTGATGCCTCGAAGGGAATATGAAACCGAGACACGTCTTGCGGGGAACTCGCGAGGCGACTCGACGTCAAAAAATCTTTTACAGAGGAGTGTGAGAACTGGACAACCCGGGAGCCATTCTCGATGATAACGGACACCAGACCGGCACAGGCTGACAGCACCGCTTCTTGGTCTTCCCAGCGCCAATTCGCGTTCAATTTTGGGATCCCTCCAACGTTGGGGTCTGTTGCCAGCAATTCCGCGAGCTCTTCGACCCGAAGTGGCCGAATTGCCACCGTGAGATATTGCAAAAGTCGATACGCTTGCTCCCGGTTCGTATCGTTGATCGCCTTCAGGATACGTTCGTATGTTTCGTCAAGTGATTTGGGCAATTGTTCAAGGATACGAAGTATATTGGTGGGGACACAGTGCCGCAGAACCTCCAATTGACAGAAAACCCACCGAAACCTGTTTGAAATCATAAGACAACGGCACGGCCTGATCAATCGAAGACCCTCTTACATTCCCTCCGCTTTCTGTGTTAGTTTCTCAATAACCGCATCCTTGTCATCGTCTCGCCAACTCTTCATCTTTCGGTCAGTGTGAACGACAGAAGTAATGTAGTCGATAATGTCTTGCTTTTGTCCTCTCTCGTCGTGAAGGGACAGTTGTTGAGTCGCCAAAGGCCCAAACACGGTGTAGATGTCGAACTCTGGACGACTCGTGATGCATATGCGGAGATTTGGACGGCGAAGCTCGACAAGTTCTTTCACCAGCCCCAAGACCGTTTCACGCGGCGTCGGAATGCCCGAATCATTGGGACACTCGTCGAGCGCATCCATTATAAGATAGATCGGCATTTGTCCTGCGATCATAAGCATATCCTTGAGGCATTGCGCAAGTGAGTCGTTAGTCGGTTGTTCTGATCCGTCTTCGTGTGCCGAAAATAACCCAAGAAGTACCTCACAGAATTGAGCGGATTGATTGGAGAGCTGGATAAGAAGGGATGATAATAGAGCACGGGAGTCTTGTTTTCCTTTGTCCTTAAAGTCGAAAAAGAAATAGGCCATGGAAGCGGACCCTGAGGCGGAAATGGTCTTGATATGCTGAATAATCACGGAGCTAGCCGAAAGATAAGTCCACGACGCCGCGCAGGCGCGGGGTAACGCACCTGAGAATACTCTTCCCAGAGCCAGCTACCGATCCAGGATGTCGTCAATGACAAGTAAGACTCAGATAGTAACGAAATATGTACGTTTTCCGTGAATCCATAACAAAGAACCAGATGTCTTCCAATTTGTGAGGGTGTCCCCTTTGGTACACCACGCCGTGGTACCTTCATGGTGAGTACTGGACGCAGCGTTGTAATTGATAGATGGATCTGGGGGAGCAACCCATTTTCGAAGGTCCTTGCGTAACTCATTCCCTGTAAGTTATGTCAAGCTTTGGTGATCGGCGGTAATGAGGTCAGAAGACCACGAACGATTTAGGCTGTTGAATTGATTGACCACTTGTTGAATTGCTATCCCATTCTCCTTTACACCTGGCCGAGTAAAATGCTGAAGACAGATCTGAGAGCCGGCTAATACAGGTATAACTCACCTCGATTGACCGAACCGACTTTGTGGTCTACATCCTGTACCTTTCTGTCGACGCACCGTACCTTGTCGTCGATGCCCTCTACCTTTATATCGATACTCTGTACTCGCCAATCCACGCCCTCCACCTTCTCATCCACGTCCTTAACCTTATCATCAATGCCACGAGAGATCGTCAGGGCTTCTACCGCCGCCATGCGAGCCTCCTCTTGTGTCAATTTATCTAGCCGCTGAAGCGCGTCCTCGACGTCTTTCCTTCCAACCAGCTTCACGAGATATTTCTCTGCACAAAGGTCGGATTCGGAGACATAGTAACACTGGAGGACGTACTCATTTTTCCCTGCCTGATCTCCTTCGTCACGATCCCAAGGATCGAGAGGACCTCGACCATGATTTTGACGACGATGTCTATCATAGCCACTGTTGGTCGGATCTCTATATACGCCTCAAGGCGCTTAAAAAAGTATTCCATGCGGCCAAAGATGTCTCCAAGTGCGTCTTGGCTAGCGCGGACATCCTTGACGGCCTAAGAGATATTGGTGTCACCAAGACATACGAGCCAGATCGAGGAAGATGCTCACTTGGAGGAGGATACCAATCCCAGAAAAAACCACATTCGAAGGCGCGAATATCTGTTATCAAACCGATCGGAGGGTGGATCTCAAGCGATTTTACCTCTCGCGACTTACCAACCCAACACCCGTGCCGATGGTTGCAGAGGAAGCATACAGAACATTTACAATGGGATCCAGCCACTTTGTCCACTCTTTACTTTGGGATTGGTCGAACGCCTGGACCTGGGCCCGAAGCACGGCGAGAATGGCAGTTGGGGAGTCGCAAGACTGCAGCTGGGCAGCTAGAGGATGGGAGGAAATGTCTGTCCTTGTCTGTTGCTTGTACGCTTCCAAAGCAGTTGTAAAGATTGTCTGAAAGTCTATAGATGACGTGGCGGTAGATGGCACTTGAACCTGAGCCATAGTGTTGGTTAAACTGTCGAAGTGTAGGCGATGACAAGAAAGTTGCAATGGGGGCACTGGAAAAATAGCCGCCCTAATATTCCCAGCCTGATACCCGCCCGCACTTCCGAGTCACCCCGAGATGCAATAGACTCCCAGAAAGACGTGACTCCGAGATTCGTTCATCACTCTGGGACAGGTAAGTATGAGGAACCTGTCATGGCACTGTCCCTTGCTATTTCCCGCGTCCGTCGACCTGGTAACGGATGGGTACAGAAGGACGCTGATCCATCTTACGGGACTCCCGGCTGCCGTCGTCGCATGTTCTATCAGAATGGCCATCAAGACACCCACTCGTGCGGTGTGAGACCACTCGTCCGGTCGCTGGCTGATGGTGAGTCGAACTGGTTACTCGACCACCACTGTTCCCCTTTCTCCGAGTCGTGGACCGTATACTATCGTTGACGGATTTGCGGTCGTACAGAACACCGTACTGTGCCATCAAGGTTCGAACTTGAGTCTTACGGGAACGGTTTATGGTATCCCAGTCACCGTACTAGTGTCATGTTTTACTACTAGTCTTCCACACCGCAATAAATACTACCCGTACGACACTCTGACAAGACCTCTGCGACCCTATGCTGCCCATATACCACCGCGCATTGTCTCGGAGTCCGCCCATAGGCGTTCCGAGCATCCACATCTGCGCCACGCTCTATTAAGAGCAGGGAAACATGGAGGTGCCCCTTCGCCGATCCGAGATGCAATGCGGTCTGCCGAGACCTCATTTTTGCGTTAACATCGGCACCATGGTCGAGTAATAATCGCGCAACTTCCAAATGTCCAAACATTGAAGCACGAAACAGTGGGGTCCAGCTGTCTATGGTCCGCGAGTTCACGTTTGCGCCACTCTCGATCAGCAATTTTGCCACCTCGAGTCTCCCCTTGGCCGATGCCGCTTGCAATGCGGTGCTGCGAGTGCTGTCCATTTCGTCGACATCCGAACCTCGGTCAAGTAATGACTGTACGACGTCCAGCTGTCCGTTTTCTGACGCAGTGTGCAGCGAGGGTCGTTCGACATCGAGGGGGGGTTCCGCCGTTTTTCCACGGTTTTGTAGCGGCTGAACAGTACCAGGGGGTTGATTTCGCGGTCGGCGGATTGGCATTGCGCCCGCCATGTGTCCAGATAGGAAATTTGCCACCTCGAGTTTCCCGTCGTTGGATGCCAGGTGAAACGGCGTCTTATCGTCGTTGTCACATATGCTGAAATCAGCGCCAGTCTCGAGAAGGAGCTTCACGACGTCGAGTTGGCCATTTCTTGCTGCGGAATGCAACGGTGTCCGGCCCTCGTCGTTGGGGGAATCCGGGTCAGCGCCGTTGTCAATTAAGAGCCGAACGACATCCAAATGACTGTTTTCCGATGCTATATTCAGTGGGGTCCAGCCGTCTAAGGTACGATGGTTCACATTCGCGCCGTGCTGGATTAGTAGCCGTGATATCTCCACATCTCCGACATAGGAAGCCGAGACTAATGGAGTGCAATGATCTGCGCTTGCTGGAAGATCGACATCCGCGTTGTGCTCGAGTAACAACCGTACAATGTCAGCGCGTCCGCTTTCCGATGCCCTGTGCAGTGGGTTCTCCCCCGTAGTATCCATGGCATTTACATCAGCGCCACACCGAAGGAGCGAACACGCGACATCGATGTCGCCAATGTCGAGTGCCGCGATAAATGAAGTCTTGTGATATCCTCCCCTGGCATCAATATCCCCTGGGTAGGTCGCAATCAGGTGCTCCACGAGCCAGCGGAGACGAGAAAGTATGGCGTAATATAATGGGGGCGCCTCTGGCCGCTCGGGGTGCTTCGTTGGCATGGATTCTCGCCAGGGGTCGTCGATGTCGTATATCCATACCCACGCCGAGAAGTGTGGATTATTGCGGCCAAACAGGCGTTCCGTGGCCTCCCGGATCGTCAATGATACATTCTCGAACTGGCAGTGATCGAACCAGTGTCGTGCGGCGTAATCGGCGAGCGGAAAGTTCCTAATGCTCTCTTTGTCGATGTGGTCGTCGAGCTGGAGTAAGACGCCGAGGGAGGCTTGCGCGAGAGTGGCATGCGCCAGGTGAGGCACGATGCGATAGCAAGACAGATCCTCGCTCGCGGCGACAAGTCGATCCGATGACAGGAATTCCCTGACGGAAAAGTGGGAAAACTGAACGATTCGAGATCCGTTCACATCGACGACGGTGATGAGACTCGAGCACGCGGAAAGTACTGCGTCTTCTGCGTCGCCTAGTCGCCAGTCCACGTTAAACTCTGGGACGGCTCCTGGACCGAACCGGACCGCCAGAATCTCTGCAAGCTCCTCAACGCGAAGTGGTCTGACAGATACGGCGAGACATTGGAAGAGTCGGTGTGCGAACTGCCGTTTCACTTTATCGATCCTGCGTAACATGTGTTCGTATGTTTCGTCCAACGTCTCCGGCAATTGGTCCAAAATATTATGGATACTTGCGGGGAAACATCGGCGCAAGATATCCAACAGGCAGTAAACCCATCTGAACCTGCCGCATTTAATTAAGCGACAGCTCAAAAAACTATAGGAGGAATCGCTCACATGCCGTTGGCTTTCTCTGAGAGTCTATTGATGACCAGCTGCCTATTCTCTGCCTTCCATCTTCGCATATGTCGATCGGAGTGGACGACTGATTTGATGTATCCCAAGATGTCTGCCATTTGTCCGCTTTCTTCGTGGAGTGAAATACGTAATGACGCCAAAGGTTCGAGAATGTACTGGATGTCGATCTCCGGGCGACTGGAAACACATAGATGTACATTTGGAAGTTGCAAACCGACGAGATCTTCCAGGAACTGGAGTACACTTTCACGAGAGGTCGGCATCCCGGAGATGTTCGGAGATTCGTCGAGAGCATCTATGATGATATACGTCGCTGGCTGTCCTGGGATCTTGAGCATGTCCGTCAGACATTGGGAAAGTGCGTTGTCCGAAGGCTGCTGCGCTCCTTCATCGTGGTCCAAATAGAAGCGAGAGAAAATGTCATGGCAGGCGTCAGACCGGGCACTGAGCTGGAAGAGGAGGGAGGAGAGTAGACCGCGTCGTTGTTGCTTGTGAGCGTCCTTGAAGTCGAAGAAGAAGTAGGCCATCAAAGCTAGTCCAGCCTTGCGCATCCTGTCGATTTCTCGGATGATCGTCGACCTGGAAGTGTGCGTGAATATCCACAATCGGAGGTGATGGTGCACCACATACATCAGAATAGTTTTCCCGGAACCAGCTACAGAATGGGAAATGAATCAGGATTGCCGCAAGGCCAATGTAAACTCACGCTTTCCACAGATCCACAACAGGGAGCCCTTCGCATTCCACTCGGCAAAGACGCTTCCCTCGCAGAACCACAATGCAGTTCCGTCTTGATGGATGTCACGTGCAATGTTGTAGTTGGATGAGGGATCCGGAGGGGAAAGCCAAGTTCGGGACTCCCTTTGCAAGCGGTCACCTGCGACTAGCTTTAGCACCACACGACCAGAAAGGAAGAATTTATTAATAACGAACGCTTCATCTTGTTTATATCGTTCGCAATCTCTTGCATCATATCTACCGCCATTATCAGCATCTGCGACGCCGATTCATCATGTAAAAGCCCACCCAAAGCCTTCCGGATGCCGTCCACTGATACTTTGCCGTCTATCAAGACAAGTCCTCACTAGACCGTTTATTTCCATCCGAGAAACATTGCGCACCATTGATAACCACCTTGACGTTATTCACAAGTCCGCAAACCACTTCGAGCGTCTGGGCCATAGTCATCCGACCTTCCTCTTGGGTGAGACGGTCTAGCCTGCGTAAGACAGACTCTATCTCGCTTTCTCCCAACAGCTTCTTGGCGAATTTCTCTGCGCGGCGTTGAGCCTTCACGTATCAAAGAGATGGGTCCACTTACTGAATCTACCCTGCTTGATTTGTTTGGTAGCGAGAGCAAGCACGGAAAGTAACTCGACCATTATTTTTACGCTTATCTCCCTCATGGAAGGAGTCAAGGGGAGATCGGTGTAAATTCTAAGGCGCTTGAGGAAATTTCCGAGGCATTCAAACAAGTCAACGAGCGCATCGTAGCTCGAGCTGACGCCACCTGCAGCCTGTGGGATCCAGATATGACGAGGGGATCGGATCGGAGAATGTAATGGGATGCGTACTGCGATGAGGACATCCAGGCCAGCAAAGACGGCCGTTGCTGGTTCGAACGGAACCTGGGAACGGGATTGGTGAAAAAAGTAAATGGAAAGTACGGGGATATTTCGGCTCACTAAGGCGATGGACGCGCCAAGGACAGCAGATAACGTGTGGACGATCTGGACTACCGGGCTGAGACAGTTGAGCAACTTGCGATTTCCGTCACGAAAATCTTTGAATTTATTAGCATTGTCTTCGAGTACCTTAAGGACGTCATCGGGAGAACCGCAAGACTGAAGGCTATCGACAAGGGGGTGCGTTGCTAGGTCTATGCCAACCTGGTTGGTGTAGTCGGTGAGAGCCGCGTCAAGGATCGGTTTAAATGACGTTGATGGCATTTGTTCACGGTCTCTAGGCCCGCAGAGATGTACTTGGGTAATGAGTGAGTGGGGGGATTGCACTTAGTCAGTATCTAGGCCAAGGAAAACCCTAGACTCGTAAGCCGTTAGAATGAGGATTTATGAGGGGTCGCAAGCGAAAGGAAAATCCCTGATTGCTACCGAGGTTCTGCGAAGCCGACACCCGTCTAGGAAAGCTCCACCGTAACGTTGGCACTACCTCTTGCATCATCATCATCATCATGATTCACCACCTGGACTATGCCGCATACAGCAGTGGCGAGGAAATGATACACCCAAACTTGAACGCACTCACGCTCCACCTTTGTTGTGTGTTTTACTTGTGGGACAAATAACGGGCCGAGCTTGGGGAAACTTTCCCATGTACCGGCACATTGGCGGGTTAGTTATGGCCAATTTCCGCGAAGGGGACACAGAGTGTTGGAACGTGATAAGTACGTAAGGACCTTATCTATAGCAGTTACGACATTACGGTAGTCGGGATACGTACTACAATGGGCGCAATACGTCCTCTATGCGAGAGAAGTCCTATGACTATCTCGAAGTGGTAGTTTACATCAGGCGTGTGTGAAAACGCGATATTGTGGACGCCTGTACTCATCACTTTTACGCAAATGGTCAGGGTAGGACCATAGAGTATAAAGTCCCTCCTATGGGGAGGGAGGCGAATAGACATTCACTCTCTTTCTCACTTGTGCACCCTCTCCACGCTATAGTCTCTCAACCTACTCTAAGGTGAGAACGTGCATTCCTGTTTGCTGCGTGCATTGCTGCGCAACAGGTTATGGGCCCTGCTACAGGGTTTGCCGTCGCACTCTTTGACAGAGTTGCGCCCGTGGTCACTGCCCACCACGTTGTTACCTTTGAAAAGAGGTACTCGTGCGGTTGTAGGCTCTAGACTCAGGGAGGCTCCCTGGTTACTAGCAACCCGGTATTGTGCTCTTGAGGAGCACACAGACTTGGCCAATCGCCTATCTAAACAAGGCTCTATTGCGCGTCCAATTAATTTTGGAAAGGCGAATAGCTTAACCTTGGGGTGACGTCGAGCAGGATCGTCCGGCTTATTGACATTGATGCTCTCAATGTCAAGATGGGTTTTTCGACCCATTCTGTTGGAAATAGCCTAATACTGGGCTATTGTCGTGCTTAGTATTGCCAAAGGCGATGCTGGCATTGGCAATCTTTTGTTTCACACAGTATTGTTATTATAGTAACGCAATACTGACGTTCGCAAAAGCCAACAGATCTACAAAACCATGTCCTCTCAACTCACTCAGCTTGTCCCCGTTTTCGATGGCTCTAACTGGGCCACTTGGTCTCAACAGATGACCGCCTTCTTCATGTCCCAAGGGCTTTGGGGCTACGTTGCTGGCACCATTGCCCAACCTCCTGTTGCCGAAGTCGCTGAAAGAGCAGCTTGGAACAAGAGCGATGAGATGGCTAGGGGTAATCTCACCCTACGCCTCACCCCTGCTATTCAGCAGGCAGTCACTGGGGCTACTTCCCAGGCGCTCTGGACTTCCGTAAAAGACCGGTACGGTGCGGTGTCCATGCCCCGCATCTACAAAGACTTTAAAGAAGCGATTTCTATTCGCTTCAATACGAATCAGCACTCCGCTCCCCAGTTCGAGAAGATGGCTGCCGCCTTCTCTCGTCTAGGGAATATTACTGTTGGTACTGGCCCTGCCGCCACTAACCTCGCCATTAAGCCTCAGTTGCAGGCTCTTATCGCTATGTCCGCTTTGCCCCCGAAATGGGAGCACCTTATCCCCATTATGTGCAACAATCTCCCTGTTGCCGATCTCAAACTGGAGACTGTATCGGCTTGCGTCGAAAGTCAGTACGAGACTGAGACTAACCGCGGACAGCATAAGACCGCCCATACAGCGCAGAAGCTTTCTGCCGTTAAGCGGAAGCGCGCTGACCCTCGCTTTACCAAGCAGGGTTCGCAGCAGCAGTCTAGTGCTCCCGGCCCGTCCAATCAGCAGCAGCCTTTTAGGCAGCGCGGAGGACGTGGATCCGGAAGAGGCAAAGGCAAAGGGAAAGGCAAGGCACCTGCCCGTGCTCCACAGCACTCGCATATTGCCTCCGTCGCCGCACTAGCCCCTCCTACTTCCCACAAGGTGACTCATATTGGGTCATCTGGTGTCTCTACTAGGACAGAAGTCGAATCATCCTCGCCTCAGAGGACTCCCGGCTTCTTCCCTTCCGTAAACAAGGCGCTTTCACTCGCTGAACGGCTGGATGTACCCGCTACAGTCCAGACCGTAAAGACGCTCGAGCAGCGCTTCGCAGACGTTGACGCTATCATGCGTCCTCGTATTGAACGGTTCATGGACGAGGAGTATGACTCTGAAGTTGACATCGATATGTCGCAGCAGCCTTCGGGCAGCGCACAATCGATAATGAACATAGACGGATTAGATGACACGGAGATATTTGGTGAGCAGTCAAATGCTCTCCAACTTGACATGTCGGATCTGACATTAAGCGATATGACTTCTGATACAGAAAGTCGCGCTCCCACACCTCCTTATGTCAGTCCTGCTTCAATTGTTGAAGCAACAGTCAGGTGGGCTACTACCGGCGAAAGCCGTTTCCCTCCTCGATCTCGTTCTAATGAGCGAATCGAATCTATTTGGCGCAGTAATCAACAGTGGCTGCGAGATCACGAGATGCCAATGGACCCCCGTTTTGGCACTCTCATTTCTCCGGCCGCCACAGGCCGTTCGCTAACACCGGAGTCTTTTTTAACCGGACCGGATGAGAACACCCTTGATTGGGGTTCTTGTGATGAAGAACAGTACGTCTTTTCTTCACTTCGCACATCACATGCTGATGACGTTACAGAATTAGCCCTGCCCCCAAAAAGTCTAGGGGATGGCAAATGTAACGAATACGTATATCTACGGGAATCGCATGTACTAGTACCGAAGTCGCTTGATATGTACAATATTAGCAGCGCTCTCCTCGATTTACTTGAGTGTGAGCACAATGAGTACTTCAGTCAATGTGCAGAGTGTATAAAGCGTACACAAAATATGTGGCTCCTTGACTCAGGAGCTTCAGCACACTTCACTAATAATCTTAGTGATTTTATCGAGTACAAGCCAATTGCTAAGTCTGAAAGGATGCCTGTTAAGACTGCAGCACAAATGCTATACGTTGAAGGAACCGGTTCTGTCTTGCTTGAGCATTACGTCGCAGACAAACCCGTAATTACTCGGGTATATCCGGTTCTATATATTCCACGCATAAGCATACGTCTTCTGTCTATGGGTGTCTTCTTACAGCAAGGTTTGCGCGTTTTGGGGAATTCGCAGCATATTAACCTGCTACGTAAAAATAAAAAGATTGTCCAATGTAAACCCCTTCTCCACGGACAATCCCTATATTGGCTAGATGCCTCTATATCCACTCTAACTGAGTCGCATATTGCGAACCAGTCTGCGTTACTAAATGTAGACTATGACCTTATGCATCGTCGCCTCGGTCACCCATCTAAAGAGGTTCTAAGACGAGCTAAGGAAAATACTAAGGGCTTTCCAGAAGGGATTATAATTCCCTCCTCTGATGTAATATGTCCTGGGTGCGCGCAAGGCAAAATGCCTGCTGCCTCACATCCTCCGTCCGATACAAGGGCTAAAGCCTCTTTCTCTCGGATTCATTCCGATTTGAAAAGCTTCCCTATACCGTCATACCACAAATACAAGTATTTTATCGTCTTCTTTGACGATTATACTTCCTTTGCATGGATCATTCTTTTACGGGATAAAGCCTCTGCTATTACGGCACTTAAGCAGTGGCTAGCGTTAATTAAAAATCAGTTTAACGCAACCATTAAAGAATGGATGTCAGATGCCGGCGGTGAATACAAATCGGATGCCTTCCTAAAGCAGCTTAAGGATGCCGGCATAACAGTGCTACAGTCTGCGCCACATACGCCACAGCAAAATGGGCGCGCTGAGCGCTTTATGCGCACTATAATGGACAAAGCTCAGGCTATGCGCCTTGATGCTTGCTTACCACAGAGTTGGTGGGAATTTGCAGTACTTCACGCTGCACATTGTTATAATAGAACCCCCATAAGTCGCCTTCAATGGCAGACTCCTTACAAACTATTACACAATGAAGTCCCTGACATATCGCATCTCAGAGTATTCGGATGTGGCGCATATGTACATATTCCAGAAGCTCGCCGGGTGAATAAACTTTCTCCCAAAAGCGAACTGATGATCTACCTTGGTAGAGGAGCTGGAATGAAGGCTGATGTCTTCATGCGCACACCTAATACCTTGTTCTATTCGGACAAGGCACTCTTTGATGAAGCGTTATTCCCTAGGTGTCCTAAGGACAATACTAGGAGTATACCCCGTGGTGTAACCCAGTTAGATGAGACAGTTCCTAGTGAGCAGTCTAAAGACAACGCCGCTCCCGGTGATGATGACGACCTACCACCTGAGCCTCCAATTGTAAAAGGGAGAAGCGCTCCCCAGCCGGCCGCTGGACCTCCTCCTAGCACTTCTGCTGGAGGATCTGGATCGCAGCTACCTCCGCCTTTACCCCCTGTTCCAGTGCCTGGTCCTAGTGAACCTAGGAGATCGGGGCGTATAAGGAGACCAGTTACTCGTCCTGATAATGTCTATGGAGATAGGCCTCCTACAGCGATTATTCGTGACATTGCGCGGACTCGCACATGGCGACAATTGACTGAAACGCAGCCGGGTAGCTCCCAGCAGCGTTCTAGTCAAGATCAGACGGTCTCAGGCGATGTTCCTGAACAAGCCGAATCTGATTCTTCCAGTGCTCAGAGTGATAATCCGCAGGATTCAGACGAAGTAGATCAGCAATTGCTGATCCGCCTAGCTCAGGAAGGGGGAGTCAAATTTCTAGATCTTCTGCTCGCCAAAGCAGTTTCACCAACAGATCTAGAGTCACCTGATACCTCTAATATTCGTGAATGGACCTATAAGGACATTCAAAAAATGCCAAGTGAACTCCAGGGGGAGTGGCGTAATGCGTGCAAAGAAGAGCTTGACTCTCTTCGCAAACGCAGAGTCTATGATCTTGTTAACCCGCCGCAAGGCAGAAGGGTGATCAAGAACAGATGGGTGTTTGACTTAAAGTCAGACGGCCGTAAAAAGGCCAGGCTAGTTGCCAAAGGCTTTTCTCAGGTTGAAGGCATAGATTATGACGAAATATTCTCGCCAGTGGTACGGTTTGAGACTGTCCGGATGATGCTCGCGCTTACAGCGCTGAAGGATTGGCACATCTCTGGACTTGACGTCAAAACTGCCTTCCTCTATGGAGACCTCGATGAGGAACTCTATATGGAACAACCTGAAGGGTTTAAAGACCCTAGCCAACAAAACAAAGTCATGCGCTTAAGGAAAGCTATATACGGACTTAAACAAGCTGCACTCGCTTGGTGGAGAGCGCTGGATAAGTCTATGAGTTCCCTGAGCTGCACACGACTTCAATCAGACTCAGGTCTGTTTGTTAACGACAACAAAACAATCGTAGTTATTGTTTATGTCGATGACGTCCTCTTCTTAGGAAGAAATAAAAAGGACATAGCATCCCTGAAGAAGCGCTTCATGGAGATATGGGAATGCAGAGACTTAGGTGATACCAAAGAGTTTCTACGCATGCGCATACTACGTTCTAAAGGTAGAATCCTGTTAGATCAGCAGGATTACCTTCAGAAAGTGCTGCAGCGTTTCAAACTGATTAACGCCAAATCAGTACCTACCCCACTACCGGAAGGGTATCATCCATCCCCTAATAAGGGAACTGCAACCCCAGAGCTCCGCGCGTCATACCAACAAGTGATAGGATCTCTCCTATACATTATGATTGGTACACGACCAGATATTGCTTATGCTGTTACCAAAATGGCGCAGTTTGCAGCCAATCCGTCTGAGGACCATATGAAGCGTGCACTTTACATCTGCCGCTATTTACTTGGTACCTCTAATTATGCTTTAGTCTTTGATGGCAAAAGTGACGGTGGTATAATAGCATATGCAGACTCTGATTGGGCTTCAGACCCAATTACGAGAAAGTCCACTACAGGCTACTTAGTAAAGATGGCTAATGGAGTATTCTGCTGGAACTCTAGAGCGCAGAAGTCTATCGCGCTCTCATCAACTGAAGCAGAGTACATGTCGCTGTGTGATACAAGCAGACAGTTGGTCTGGATCCGTTCGCTCTTTAGTGAGCTTGGAATTAATCTTGGACCGATTCCATTATGCGGAGATAATCAAGGCTCCATATTCTTATCTTCTAATCCTGTTCAGGAGAAACGGATCAAACATATTGATCTACGTCACCATTACATACGTGATGTGATCCGTGAAAAGAAGATAGAATTATTCTTCATTGAAGGAGCTGAGAACCCCGCAGATCTCTTTACTAAGAATCTGGGTCGTATTAAGTTTCTTAAATTCAGGGAACAGCTAGGGCTAGAGTTTGGTGCGCTGCCGCGCACGCACACCATGTCTGATGATGGGGATCTGTGATGGAGAGTGTGAAGGAGCTATTGTACTCTCGCGTACACCGCTTCTTCTTGAGGAACATACGTTTCTCTATGTTCATCTGCGTTATGAGCAATCGTCTCCTCACAGGACAGAATCACCTTATTCTCAAAAAGACATGGTACGATGTCGCTTTAATTAGCAGACAAATGACTCTAAGCCTTTCATTGAACTACCAGAGGGAAGTTCGCATGTCCTGTCCCTAATGGGGACATAATAATGGCACGTCTGAGTTGGAAAATGTCGTTGACATTCACAACTTGATGAGACGTGTTAGAGTCGGGTTAGACACCACTCTACTAATCGACTCTGAGGCAACTTTCACTCGATGCTCTTACCCAGAGCTCGAGAGGACGCTGCTAATTGCTTAGACGCGCTTTAATTAGCTGCACTAAGCAAGGGGGAGTGTTGGAACGTGATAAGTACGTAAGGACCTTATCTATAGCAGTTACGACATTACGGTAGTCGGGATACGTACTACAATGGGCGCAATACGTCCTCTATGCGAGAGAAGTCCTATGACTATCTCGAAGTGGTAGTTTACATCAGGTGTGTGTGAAAACGCGATATTGTGGACGCCTGTACTCATCACTTTTACGCAAATGGTCAGGGTAGGACCATAGAGTATAAAGTCCCTCCTATGGGGAGGGAGGCGAATAGACATTCACTCTCTTTCTCACTTGTGCACCCTCTCCACGCTATAGTCTCTCAACCTACTCTAAGGTGAGAACGTGCATTCCTGTTTGCTGCGTGCATTGCTGCGCAACACAGAGCTACTCTTTTTTTGGAAAAGCAGTGATTAGAAACAATCAAGGAAACAATTCTACTTACAGTAACGTGTTGATGTGAATCCTGGAAACCGGCTCGCCTCCTGGTCTTCAACGAGGAAAATTTGATACGGTAGATATCTGGGCTTGCGATACATCACCTTTGTGGAGCAGGAGGATGATCGTGCTGAAGATGGTGGAGAACTTGGAGGAGAAGCTTGGGATAAATGACAATTCGTACGTGAGGGGATAGAGCGAGGAGGTTGGAAGCGGGGTGTTCGGAGGCCAGGAAGCACCGCAGGTCCTCAGGACGTCCGACGTCGGGCACATAGCCAAAAGCAGGCTGGCGGCGTTGAACTGAAGGTCGACGGGGATCAGGAAGTAGAGGACCAAAAGCAGTCAAGTCCAGGGCATGTAGTAATTGTGGCCGTCAGCTTCAGTGGTAGAAAGATTACGCGGTTACGATCGATCTGACAGCCCTTGCGCCACTCGGCCACAGCCCCGACCCCTGCGTATCAGATGTGATCACGAGATGATCCGGGGTTCAAGACAGGAGGAGGGCCCTTTGAGACGCCGGGGGGAGGCGAGTGACTCTCGGGTAGCGCCCAACAGGTGCCCCGGTTCATCTTATCAGCGACTCGGATGTTGACTGCACAATCGCACAATCCCTCGTTCAATGTATCACGCTACGAGTTGTTGTCTCGGGAAGAGGCATACTTAATACCTGCATCGTTCGCTTGGGTGTTCGTGTCATCGGCGCTGCAATACATCGTATATTACCGTACAGAAGACAGTACCGTGCCATCGAGGTCTGGACTTGAGGCTTACGGGTACGGTCTATGGTATCTCTGTCACCTTCACACCTGTAAGTCATAATTTCGACCTCTGCGGTGAACGAACAAAATAATCTGTATTTGGAAATTCTGGTGAGTGAGAATGTGGGTCCGATACTCGTCGTCAGTAGCCCCTTCGATCTTGAGAGAGCCATCAATACCCTCCTATGTTTTCACCCCGACGAACAACAGCCCCATCCGCGCCCGCGCGACCGCCTCCTCGAGCGCCCGATCGTCCGCCGTGCTCCAACGCACCGCACCACCATCCCCCGTGCCCGTGGCAGCCGCCCCAGAGCCGCCCTGGCTCCCGTGCCTCTGGCCACCTTGGTACTCCGCCCGCCGTGCGGCGAGCGTGGACATCGAGCGCGGGTCGCTGTGCCCAGAGAAGAGGAGTAGCGCCGTGCGCGGCGGGAGCGCGGCGTGCAGCGCCGTCAGGTGCGCGTTCAGGCTCGTCACGGCTGCGAACAGGCTGTTGCCGGTGAAGTCTGGCGCCGACGGGGTCTCCGCGTTGTCCGTCTTTGTCTCCGCCGCGCCGGTCGTGTTTCGTGTTTCTACATTATCTGCCTTGGGCGTGATCCCTGTGAAGAATTGATTAACCACGATATAGGACGGGAAGGGGTTCACGCACACCCAAGTGCATCCGCCAGTCCCATCAGTCGCCCGAATACAAACTCGTGCGAGTCCAGCGCCCCTACCAGCCCGTCGAGTACCTCCGCGTCGTTCGCACAGGCGACGGTCGTGGCGGGCGCAGTCGCCGATCCACCGTGCCAGGCGCCGGGGTTGCCGTGGTCGACGATCGCCGTGCGCGTGCGTGCGCCATTCGACCCGCGGTTGCGCGAGTGCGAACGCGCGATGCGCGCCAGGATCGGCTCATAATCTGCCCGGAACTCCCCGAACCCGGGCCCTTGGCCGGGAAAATCGTCACTTTGGACGGGGGGAACATGTGAGGAGGGACGTACCGTTCTTGATCTTAGCTTTGAGTAGGTCTATGCACGCACGCGCGTCCTCTTCGGGATTGTGCCCGCCAGGCCCGCGATCCTGTATAGTGCGGCCGAGCCACTTGCGCGTAAGCCAGGCTAGTCCCGGTTTGAGAGGTCGTCCACGCGGGTGGTGGAAGAGTAACGCGGTGTCAATGCAATGTGGGTGCGCGAGCTGCAGGGCACGTAAATCCGATTCAAGCGAGTGACCCAGGAGGATCGTCGAAGGATTTATGAGCGTGCGAAGATGCGTTTGCACGTCAGCGAGCGTCGTTGTTACAGGGTCAAGCGCTGCTGCTGTTATTCCAGAATAACTCGGATTGGGGTTAAGTGCGAAAAAGACAGATAACTAGCAAACTTACCGGGTGAGGTAGTCGGTAATCGGGCTCGGCGGCTTAACAAGTTGATCGTATACAACCTTTCCCGAGTCAAAGTCGATAACACAAATCCGGGTTAGCGCCTTGCCGTCGTTTGTTATGCACTGGAAAAAAGTGTTGTAGTTATATAGTGAATGGTACGGGGTAAGAAATGCGCACCATTTCACAGTCAACCGCATAGACCTGATGAGAACCCTCTGCATCGGCCGTAGCTTGAGGCGTCTCTATCCACCCTTCCGACTTGGTGAACACGTCCGCAATATACGAAGGAACGGGGTAGTCATTCTCAACCATTTGCTCCGTGGTTAAGATGTACTGTGCGGGGTTCTTTTTCTGCGTGCGCTCCGCTGCGGTGAAAATGAATGACCGACGGGAGGAACAAGGAAAAGACACGAACCAGAAATACGCTCCTGCAAGCGCCTCTTTTTCTCCTCGCCACTGACGGGGGTCTGGAAAAATGTGTTGAGGACGGAATGCATGCGTGTTGTATCGCCCGGTGCGCGAGTAGGACATGCATGGGAAAACGTGCGCGCGATGAACGGAACGCCGCCATAGATTGCGGCGGCTTCCTCCGAGTGGGAGTCGACGGATGAGGGGAGGTCTGGGGGTTTGGACGGCGTGGGTGGTGGTGCGTCCGATAGGAGCGGGATGGGTATGGGTAAATTGGGGTTTTCCGTAGCTGAGGTGGGAAGAGGAGGTAGAGAAAGGACGGTAGATGTCAACCCCGGGATGAGAAGGACGACAAGTTTTTGTATGCTTTGCGTGTTCTGCAAACTCTTGAGTATGAACGGCTCGATCGTGGGTGAAGGACACTGACCTGTACTCTGATCCAGCTCGGTGGCGGGGAATCGGCTATGATGTGGAGAACAAGGTCGCGGACATCCTAATTGCAAGCGTTATCAGACAGGAACGAGGAAACGATGGGAACTACGTACGTTGATGCTGACGGGATCTTTGCGCCTGAGAATCTCCGAATTGGAGTATAAAAATCGCGGGGGAGTCGCCTGTGTAGTCTCAGTGGGATGGATTCGAGAGGGGACAAAGGGTGAGAGACACACACGTCCAACTTCACATCTAGCTTTTTTGCTTTTTTTGTTCTTCGCTTTTCGACTTTTACCCATTGCTCGTCTACAGCTTGATCATTCCGATCTTCCTGGGCAGAAATATCGGATTCTGATTCAGAAACAGATGAGGTCCGTTTATGCTTTTTGGGAGACGAGTTGGGTGTGTTTACAGATGAAGACGATCGTTCCATGGCCGACTGCCACGACGGTCCTCTTGTCCGTCGAATAGGGTGGGACTGATCACGTGCAGACGGGTATATGTCGCCGCGTGACCATGACATCATCGAGCGACCTTGACATCGATATCGATGGGTGGTGGACACACGCATTCGCAGCCCCGTAGCAACGATACTAGCGACTATCCCCAGTGGAACTTCTCACCCGGTGCCAAATGGATCAAGGGCCTCACAAGGGACCGGACAGGCAACTTCTCGGGTGGTCACTTCGACGATGTCAACCTCTCATCAGTCCTCTTCACCCATCGATTGGATGATTCAAAGCACATCGAACTTCAGCGATGGAGTGCACCAGGTCTCACTAAACCAAGCTTCGCAGAGGCTCTCGAGCATGACTTCCAACCTGCCAAGAAGGGCGAATCCATTGGGCCATCTTGTGAGTGGGCCACCATTCCTGTATCGTCGTGCTTCTGAGTTTCCTTCCTTTCTACAGGGGCAAGCTTGATTTCCCCATGATACTTGTCACGCTTTGACAGACGTATATGTAGTCAAATCACTGGTACAAGATCACGGTACACATTCCACCCGAATGGAAGGACTACGAACGCGTCCAATGTATGTCATCCGTTCATTCGTTGTATGCTGTGCTCAACCGCTCCAAGTCGAGTTTGATCCAGGCTGCGAGGCCATGATATACACCACCGACGGGACACCTCTCCAGGGTCTATAGTTTCTCTCTCTGATAGTTCATCCTGGCACTGAGACGGTATGAACGCAGGCATTACCGGAGGTTTTGGTGGCGACAGGCGCGTCGAGTACATTATCCCTGTCGAAGAGCGCAAGAAGGGCACGCATTCTTTCATCGCGGAGGCCAGCTGCAATGGGATGTTTGGCGTTCCTTGGAACGGGGACACCATCCAGCCGCCCGATGTCCGTCCCTCTGCCCCCTTCTATTGCACATAGAATCCTCACGTTCTTTCCAGAACAATCGATTCTTCCAAGTAGCATCGGCTGACCTCGTCGTTCCCAACATGCCCGCGTGGGGACTTCTTTGGGACTTTACTGTCCTTCGCGAGCTCATTTCCACTCTCCCGGGTAACTCGACGCTCCAAAATAAGGCTCTCACCGTCGCAAACGCGATTATGAATACGTTCCGTAACAACGACCCCGACAGCATACCGGCGGCACGCAAGCTTGCAGACGAGGTATTTGGCGAGAAGTGGGAGGAACGCGGCGCGGCGATTTACGAGCACGGGCCAGAGGAGAAACAGGTCTGGGGGGTCGGCCATTGCCACATCGATACAGCCTGGTACCGGAGCCCCGTTACCTCAATTCCGGCGTTGGTTACTGACAGAAGAGCAGGCTCTGGCCATACCGTGTCACACAGCAAAAGGTCGCGCGTTCTTGGTCGACACAGGTTGACCTCATGGACCGCTACCCGGAACACCGCTTTGCTTGCTCTTCCGCACAACAGTTCAAATGGCTCGAGCAGCTTTACCCTCCGCTTTTCGAGCGGGTGCGCGAGAAGGTACTCGAAGGAAAATTTTACCCGATCGGCGGGTCGTGGGTCGAGAATGACGCAAATATGCCCTCCGGTGAGGCACTCTCACGACAGCTCATCTTTGGCCAGCGCTACTTCGAGTCGCGCTTTGGGAAGCGGAGCCGCGTCGCATGGCTCCCAGATAGCTTCGGCCTCACCGGTGCTCTGCCGCAGATCATTCGCGGTGCAGGCATGGATTACTTCTTCACGCAAAAGCTTAGCTGGTGCGTACATGCCTTTTTGTGTTTTTGTGCGATGATTTACCTGTGCTAATAGGAACAATATCAACGTTTTCCCCCACTCGACATTCAACTGGGTAGGGATTGATGGCACCCAGGTCCTATGCCACATGACGCCCGTCGGTACGTCCCCGCATCCCGACTGCGACAGTCTACCTATTAATGTATTTGTACGTTAGATACGTACAATGCACAGGCAACTGCCGATGACATCAAAAAGGCGCTCACAAACCACAAGGTACTGCCACCAGCCTATCTTTTTGCTACCGCTAATGATAAACTTGTTCAGAACCTTGAGTCAAGTTCGACGTCTCTTCTCGTTTTCGGAAATGGTGATGGTGGCGGCGGTCCACTGGCAAAGATGCTGGAGAGTGTGCGTCCTTCACCTTACTCCCAGGCAATCGCTAATGTCAACAATGTCGTGGATAGCTCCGTCGCCTCCGTGGCACCGCGAATACATCGCGAGAGCTGCCGGTTGTACACATGGGTCCCTCTGTCGACGACTTTTACGACCACCTCAAGACGAGCTCGGATGCGGGGCGCAATCTCCCGAACTGGTGCGTGATCAGCATTAAATATCGTTGTTACTGGGGTACGGGTAGTCTGACTTCGGATCTCATGACTAAGGCGTGGGGAGCTTTACCTCGAGGTAGGCCCGTATTCGCCTGACTGTTCTGACATTAATCGTCGTGTGTGTCAAGTTCCACCGTGGAACGTATACATCGCATGGTAAGTGAAAATCTTTTCATCCAGAAGGTCGGCGAAATATCTAATTGTGTCCAGGTTCGATTAAGAAGGGTAATCGGAAATCTGAAATTCTACTTCGCGATGCCGAGGTGCGCACTGCAGCGCTCGTAACCGTCATCTGTTTCTGACTTTTTTTGAATCGTTTAGCACATCGCGACACTTGCTTCAATCTACAAGGCGGATAAATACAAATACCCGAAGCAGAAGCTTGACGACAGCTGGGAAAAGGTGCTCCTGAATCAATGTACGGATCCATTTCCTCTCTTCGCCCTTCGGTGCTTATACGCATATACGATGTCTTTACAGTCCATGACGGTACGCTTCAGGTTCCTATTCTCACATGGAATAATACGCTCTAACACTGGATATTGTTGTAGTCCTCCCGGGCTCCGCTATGTGCGTCCGCCTTTCTTCCCTGTCTGCTTTGCTCTAATCGCTGTTTGGCCGCGTGTAGTGGCATGGTATACGACGATGCCGAAAAGCTGTACGCCGAGGTGCGCGCAGACACTGAATCGCTTACCGAAGAAGCTCTGCGCGTGATCTATCCGGGTTCTCTCCCGCTCTCTGCTGCTGTAGCCTCATCGGGGCCGCTGACGCTTTTCGCGCACAACACCACGCCATTCGCGCGGCGCGACATCGTGCGCGTCCCACTCGGAGGAGGGATCAGCACCGAGAATGTGCTGCAGACGACAAGCGATGGCAAGGAGGGTTACGTAGTGCTAGAAGGTGGTCCGGGCGGAGGGCTTGTCCTCCCGAGCCAGATCAGCGCCAAGGACCTCAAAGGTAAGTACGCATTTCCCTCATTTTTTGGAACATGTTGACCTATTCGAGAACTGCGCGGTGTAGGCGTCACAGCGCAAAGCTCGAGCAGCGAAGACTTTGTATTGAGGAACGAGAACGTACGGCTCACTGTATCTGATGGGCGAATTACGAGCCTCTTCGACGTCCAGCTCGAGTGCGTTTCATTATCCTTTATTTTTGCGTTGGTTGCGGGTACGAGTGCAGGTATGCTGATGATGTATGGTTGTTCCAGGCGCGAGCTCATTCCTCATGGCGAGACTGGCGGTCTGGTTATCTTTGAGGACCACCCGAACTATTGGGATGCGTGGGGTGCGTTGCGCCTCTATTACCGCGAGATTTTCTCTCATTCATGGATACCTTTCTGTCCAGACGTTGAGATACACCATTTGGAGAAAGCGCAGCGACTCAAATTTTCGAACGTCAAGGTCACCGCATCTGGGCCCCTCCGTGCGTCTATCGTGACAGATGTCGAGTATGGGAAGAGTAAGATCACGACGACAGTAAGTAATGCATCAACTCGACTTGAGGTTCCCTGCTAATCCACGCTGGTCACTAGATCTCGCTTGACTCTTCTGAATGTTAGTGCTTCGTTTTGTGTCACGCGATTTCGACCTAAGCACCCCCCTAGCGCCATTCCCTCACCTGTTCGATCAACTTGTGTTCAGCGCCGAAGTGGACTGGCATGAGCGCCACGAATTCCTGAAATGTAAGTGAACCAATTGCGGCCGCGGCTTGCGCCTAATCTGCACGCACTGACCGACCACAGTCGAACTACCGCTCGATATCCACAGTGACGTTGCGACTTACGAGACGCCGTGGGGGCACGTACAGCGCCCTACGCATAAGAACACGACGTGGGACGCGGCCAAGTTCGAAGTTTGCGGGCATAAGGTGCATACTCATTACTTTATTAGTGGGTTCGGAGATTTACAGGCGCCATGCCGCGCATGAAGTTCGCCGACCTCAGCGAGTACGGCTATGGCGTAGCTATACTCTCCGAGTCCAAGTACGGCTTCTCGTGCCAGGGCAGTGTCTTGCGAATCTCGCTTTTGCGTGCGGCAACTGCTCCTGATGCTGATCAGGACCAAGGTGGGTGCTTGCTTGCTACCTTATTTTCACTGGCAGGGTCTCATAAGTCTGAAACTATTGTATTTCCCAGGCAAGCATGAGTTTTCGTGGGCTGTTCTGCCGCACCGTGGCCATTTCTTGCAGTCGAGCGTCCCCATCGCGGCTTACCTCTTCAACTCCCCGTTGTATGGTGCGTCTACTCCCTTTTACCGCACCACCGACCCACTCTGACGCCGATATCGCTGGCAGTGCGCCACATTCCTGACGGCGGCGCGGTTTCTGCCGCAGTTCCTCCGCGTGTACCGTTCGCGCTGTTCGGCAACGACCACAGCGTCTTTCTGGAGACCTTCAAGCGCGGGGACCTCGACTCGGACGCAGACGGTAAACGCACGATCGTGCTGCGTCTCTACGAAGCGTACGGCGGACACGCGACTGTGAACCTGCAGGTCAACGTCCCAGGCGTTATCGCTGCGCTATCGACCAACCTGCTCGAGGACGACGTGGGCGCGGAGGCGCTCGAGCTGAAGGCGCCGACTGCCGAGACTGCGGAGAAGCTGCCCCTCGCCGGAGGGCTCGTCGTCCCGCTGGGGTTCCGCGGGTTCGAAGTCAAGACGATCAAGCTTGTGCTCGAGAAGGCAGGGTGAGCGTCGAGGTTTGGGCACGCTAGCGGTTTTTTCTTTTTGGTCATTCCTGGAATGCTGACGAGCGCACACCTATTTTTTTTCTAGGCGCGCTCAGGGGCACGGTAAGAAGGACAGCTGGGTGAAGGTGGAACGACCAGGCGAAGATGCTTGAAGCATAAAATGGGAACGGGTGTCATGGGTATTCGGAAAAATAAGTCTGTGTATTGATAGGACGTTGCTGCTTCGCTTGTAGGCGCCTGATTCGCGCCCGTTTGAATACCAGTTATGAACTTTTTAGTCTACCTAGTAGACCTTTTGCGTTTAGGTTTGGGTCCATCACTCGCATCGCGGGTCAGATGGTTTGCTTTGTGCTCACCGACAAGGTCACAGGGCCATAATTGCCCTCGAATTGCGCCCCCGGGTCCGTCTGCCAAAGCCTCGCTGTTTGTTTTTCCGATCGAAACAAGCCCGCGCCGTGCCCACTAGCAGAGGACCCTGGAAACACTTTGTCCGTCACAGCCAAGGTCACAGCCGTTTCAAACAAAAAAGGCGGAATTTTCATTTTTAAAAACGCGCGCACCTATTGAGCGCTCTGAGCTCCGGCGACCAGAACGAGAGATACGTGGTCCAAGTCCATGGACAATGGATTCCAGGGACATCCATACTGTACAGTAGTGCGAACGTAATAAGTACAGTAGCGTTGTCATGGATCCTCCGAGTCAGCGCTCAGCGCTCAGCATCTGAATTGGCCGGGTTTCAAAGAAAAACCGGACACGAATAAGCGCTTGGTTTCCGAACAGCACGCCAGGTTGAGCCAGCAGGTTTAACCCAACCCTTGTGACGATATGGTCGATGAGTCCACCGTCAGGCTGTCGTTTCTCGCTGCATCGGTTTTCATAGTTTCTCTATTTGCTCACTGGTATAGGAGGGATCCTCTGGTCAGTCCTACACCATTTGGTTCTTCCCTTCCAACGCTGATTGACGTCACGGTGTTACTCAGCTCGAAGCTATTCCTACCGATGGGTTCTCCGACCCGATTCTCTCGTACTTCTCCGCTCTCCGTTTCATGTTTAATGCCCTTCCCATACTCAAACATGGGTATGAGAAAGTAAATGCTTTCTGTCTTTACAATATAGTAACTTCTCACTTTCGAGCTGACGCTTCGATCTGGCTCTCAGACAAAACCAGGTTTATTCAAGATTGCCACATTTCGGAGGTGGATGGTGCTAGTTTCGGGTCCTGAACTGGTCGAAGATGTCAGAAAGGCTTCAGATGATGTCTTGTCTCTGTATGCGTGGGCGATTGAGGTGCGCATGCTCCCTGGGTTGTGCTTGACTCTTTTTCATAACGGCCATGTCAGTCAATCCAGTTTGAATATACAGTGGACCTATTGGAGATGGATAACGACTATCACACGGATGTAGTACGCTCGAAACTGACACGGAACATCGCGGTCACTTTCGATAAAGTCCATGACGAAATCATCAGGTCTTTTGATTCTTCCATCCCCGTGCATAGTGATGGTGCGTGCCAATTTATGTCGTTAAAAAGGTGATACCCTAACCTTAGGTGGAACGCAGATTGGGTCAAAGTCCCCATCTTAGAAACGATGCAACGTGTGGTTTGCGCGACCTCGAATCGTGTGTTCGTTGGGCCTTTGCTGTGTGCGTGAAAAACTCTCCGATGCTTTGGTGCAATCAATATCCTATGTTAATCAATGTTTCGTAGGCCGAAATCAGGACTATGTGACTCTGAATTTGAACTTCGCTGTCAATGTTATAAAATTTGCGACGATCATCGGCATGTTCCCGAAACCTCTCAAGCCGTACGTCTCCGTGTCCTCGGGTTGCTATGAGTCTGTATCATTGAACTGGAGTCAGGGTTGTTGCACGCGTACTATCTAACCTTCCATCACAAATCCGACAGGAAATGGAATTCATCAGACCCATGGTTGAGGAACGTTTTGCGAGAATGGAGGAATTTGGGGAAGATTGGGACGACAAGCCGGTTTGTCGATCCACCTCGCTCAATGTTAATCCCATCATTACGCGGAGGTACAGAATGACTTGCTTATGTGGCTCATGAGCGAATCCAAAGGAGTGGAAAGGTCCCTTGCGGGCCTTGCACGGCGAATGCTCGTAGTCAACTTTGCAGCTATTCATTCAACTTCTATCGTAAGCCACACCGGTCTCTTCTTCATTGGCCGCTAATTGGGAGTACATGCAGACGCTTACGAATGCATTATACCGTCTTCTTTCCAACCCAGAATATGTTGAACCCCTTCGCCACGACGTCGAGTCTGCAGTAGCGGAGGAAGGCTGGACCAAGGCTGGGATGGATAAGATGCACAAGGTCGACAGCTTCTTACGAGAGACCCAACGCCTCGATAGTCTAGATTACTGTACGTTGGATCACCCCGGCCGAACCTCAGCTACTGATGCATTACTTCCTTTTGTCAGTGTCGCTGTTCCGTCTCGCATTACGTCCATTCACATTTTCCAATGGAGTCACTATTCCTGCGGGTACGCTCATCGCCGCCCCGACTGGCGCTATCCACAGGGATGGAGAGAACTTTCCAAACCCCGAGGAATTCGACGGCTTCCGCTTTGCGAAGCTCCACGAGCGCGATGGAAATGACGTGGCGAGGTGCCAAGCACTTTCTGCGTCCCCGGACAACCTCACTTTCGGATATGGGCGACATGCTTGGTGTGTTGTGTCGTTTTTGTATTGCCTCGGCCCATTGCAGTCGCTCATGTTGCTTTGTCAGCCCAGGACGATTCTTTGCGGTCAATGAAGTCAAGGCTTTACTTGCGCACGTCGTTGTAACGTACGATATCAAATTCGAGGAGGGACAACAGGCCCCACGTAGCCTTCTCATCGGATCGCTGCGCGTCCCGGGGAAGGCGAATGCGATGTTTAGGAAGCGCCAAAGGTGAAACGTTTGTAACAGCCAAGCCACACTTCCTGAATATCAATCTATTTTGTTCCCTTTACTATTACTGTAAAGCGCATTCCTTAAACTAAAACCGAACTGGGTGGAATGTCTGTAACAATGGTTCGTATTCACGGCCTTTTCAAATCCTGCAAGCTCGACTCCCATATCGAAAGACAGCTCATCATCCCCCGCAGCCACCATCAATGGACACGTGTTTGATCATAGTTATGGTAAGAGATATACATTAGGAAGAACTAACTGACTCGCTGACTCGTCCGACGGCAACAAAATGAACTTCAACACTCTCAGGAAGCACCGGTGACTCCATATGCAGGCCGGTCACGAGCCTACCCCGGGCCCTACCGTGACACCTCGGGTCTGCCGCCATCCTTTGTTCTCTGTCGTCAAGCAAAGATTCTTAGTAGCCTTGCATAACGCGCTCGAGGGAAGGAGGCCATCAAGGAGGCCATCGCGATCTTGGAGGGATATGACACGTAGATCGGGGGGAGCGCGGACAAAGTTTAGCCCCCTCGTGCGCAAGCACTCGGACTGTTCCTCGCATGATCACGACGGGAACCTAGGCTGGTTTGGACTGATGCAAATGTACTGCCAGTGGCAGAGCGGCCGCAGACTCTGCGGGTGGGACCGGCCCGGGGGATCGTCGATCGTCGATCAGCCGCTTGCAGTCAGTCACGATCATACTCAGCGGCCAGGCTCCTTTTAGGGTGATTTTCGTTGCTCCTCACTCCTCACTGTGCCCACTGGCAGGGTGGTGTATTTGGTTGGCCTTCATTCGCTTTGCTTGGAGTAGCGACTCGCATCAACACGCACGCGGCACATGGTGTCCCGGAGTGCCTCTTCTATTGTTTTCCGGCGCCATTTTATACTGTCGGCGATCACGTATTCTCACCCACTGGCACAGTGGCACTCGAAAGTCCTCTTCTCCCAAATGCGTCCCCATCTGTCTTCCAAAGACACCAAGGTACGCTCTAATTGCTAGTCCCATTTGTTCGAGGCAGTGCACAGGATCCGAACCCGGAGACCCGGAAGTGGGAACGTCGTTTCATTGTTCAACGTTCACCCATTCTGATGCAGGCTCTCTGATGAGGCCAAGACGAGGCCCACAGGGGTTCGTCACTTTGTCGCATGACAATAGCATTCTACTGGTTTTCTCACACGTCATCTTCTGAATCAAATGCATGTAGCTGTGTTGTACATAAGGACAAGTTGTTGTATTTTGTGGGTCCAATACGTACATCGAACAAGGCGACGGAATGTATATAGGGTTGACCCATCTCCAAAAGGGACAACATGCTTATCTCATCTCGTTGCGCATCGCGCGCATGGCCGGCAGGCGCGCCGTCACGATGCCAATCATAGTGGTTCAATATTTTCAATGTTCAACTCAGGCTTTCAACGTTCCGTAGATTTAATCCTCCAGCACACTCGCTTTGTCCTACGGATCCTGGTGTCAGATTTTTCCCGTCTCACATTGGGTTGATTATTATGTATGTCTTGCGCGTCTAACTGAATTTGCCAGTGGCCGTTGACTCGCTGTCTATCTGGGAAGGTTTCGGCCAAAGTTTCGGCGGCTATCTGTCATGGTTTGAACCTTGGTCTGTAGACAAGACGTCCCAGTCATGGGTCAAGTGCTGTGAAAATTTTCGTTGGTCATGGTGCCAGCATGATGTCCGCAACAAGTTGGACATAGACTAGGGCACCATATAATAGACTCTTGGAGTGCCCTAGCATTGAGATCTCCCTGTCATATCCCTGCAACGTATACCGTAGTACCGCTGTCCTCCTTCGACCAGCCACATGTCACAAATCCCCCCTTCTACCGCCTCTTCTATCAACTTTGAGGAGATCTTCAGGGCTTCTTTGGAAGCGTACGGAAAGAAGACAAAGAGAGACATTACTTCCCATCCCCTCGCCATCCAGCTGCGGTCCTGCAACTCTCCTGATGCCATTCTCGACCTACTCCAAGCCCAAGTCCAGGCGCTGGATAAATCTCAAAGTGCCGACGACAAGTTGACAAACTGGCTGGGTCCAACGGTCAACGTCTTGTGCACATTCTCCGCGATCATAGGCGACGCAGTTGGGCTGGTAATTGCTTGAGGTTAAGCTGCGCGAGATCTATCCTCTGACGTGGTATGACAGGCATTCCCACCTGCGAGTGCGATTTTTACTGGAATCGGTGTTCTCCTCCAGGTGAGCATCGTCGTTGACCTGGCTTGCGAGCTTTGGTAACGCATAGACCTCTTAGGCTGTCAAGGATGTCGGTGATAGCCAAGATTCTCTCGTGGACCTCTTCGACCGCATCGGATATTTCTTCAAGCGTCTAGAGAAATATATAGAGGTCCAACCAACCGCGGGTATGGTGGACATCATCGTAAAGATAATGGTTGAGGTCCTTTCGATCCTTGGGATCGTGACGAAGGAGATCGGGCAGGGAATAATGAGTATGTCCTTCTATGGTGACATTTCCCAAAAGTCAACCTTCTTGCAGAAAAGTGCCTCCAGAAGCTGGTTGGAAGGAAGGATGTCGAGGATGCCCTCCAGCGGCTAGACAATTTGACGCAAGAGGAGGTTCGCATGGCAAGAGCAGAAGCGCTGAAGATTTCCTGGGAAATTGATGACAGGATGAAGGACGTGAGTGAGAAGGTGAAAGGCGCCGATGAAAAGGTGTGGGGAGTTGGTACGAAGGCGGAGGGTATCGACGTCAAGGTGCAAGGCATCAGTGACAAAGTACAGGACGTTAACGACAAGTTCAAATTGGTCATTGAGGGTAAGGTATGCCTGCCTAGCTAGCTCATTATGACCTGACCTTTTTCTAGGCAGAAAGGAGACAAAAGCGGAGCTTCAACGGGCGTCGATTGAAGTGGGTGATCTACGCCGTTCGTGAACTCATAACATCATACCTGGTGACCACGAAAGCTTAGGAGTTTTTACAGGGCATAAGGTACGCCAAGAACTTCGAGAGTGGATCTTACCGCGGGCCCCCGATCCATCCATCAATTATTCCACTGCGTGTGATACTCGAGCTCGTTATGAGGATACTGCAACCTGGTGCACCCAGGGCAACACCTTCGCCGATTGGAAAGCGTCAGGTTCCTTGTTGTGGATTCACGGAAAACGTACATGTCCCGTTTCCCCTTCGGTTTTAATTGACACTGATGGAATACTTGGTTCATAGCTGGCTCTGGGAAGAGTATTCTTAGGTGCGTTGCACTTGATGACTTGCGTCCCAATTTGGACTTACGTGTTCGTCAAGTTCCGCGATTATCCAGGATATCAAGGACAGCTCGGGTTCCATTGCCTATTTCTATTTCGACTTCACAGACATGAGGAAACAGGACTCCCGTGCTCTATTATCGTCCCTTCTCGTCCAACTCTCTGACCAATCTGATCAATTCTGTGACATTTTTCACGGATTATACTCGAAATATCAAGGTCTATCGGAACAGCCGAATGATGCCTCACTTTTTCGATGTCTCAAAGACATGCTCACGGTCGCGGGACCAGAGCCCTTCTACCTCGTAATGGATGCTCTCGACGAGTGTCCCGAGAATTCAGATGTGCCGTCGCCTCGTGAAAAGGTCCTGAAGCTGGTGAACGAACTCATCGAGCTTCGCCTTCCACATCTGCGCCTATGTGTCACGAGTCGTTCGGAGTTCGACATCTGCACAGTGCTTGAGCCTCTGAAATCTCATCAACTATCTCTCGATGACGAAAATGGACAAAAGAAAGACATCATCTATTATGTCACCGCCGTCGTTCACTCGGACAGATCGATGAAGAGATGGAAAGACGAAGAAAAGGTCATGGTCATCGAGAAACTCGTAGAGAAAGCCGGTGGGATGTAAGACCATCTTCGAAAACTCATAATAGTACCGTTCTCTTATACTCTTACACAGGTTCCGGTGGGTTGTTTGCCAATTAGAGGTTCTACGGAGATGTGACCGTGCCAGTCTGCGTCGTGTCCTCGAGGAATTACCAAAAACGCTGGACGAGACATATGAGCGCATCCTGAAGGGGATCAACAAGGTGAACTGGGAGTACGCGTATCGGCTTTTGCAATGCCTCACGGTAGCCGTTCGGCCACTTCGGGTCGAGGAACTCGCGGAAGCGCTTGCGGTCGACATCAAGCCTAGAGAGATCCCGGAATTGAACGCGGATTGGCGCTGGGAAGACCAAGAAGAGGCTGTGCTCTCGGCCTGTTCCAGTTTAGTGGCCGTAATCAAAGACAATGGCTCCCGAGTCGTCCAGTTCTCACATTTCTCCGTAAAAGAATTTCTGACTTCGGATCACCTCGCGAGTCCCGAGTTTCGTATCTCCTTCAACCCCGCCCACGCGACTCTTGCCCAGGCTTGTCTCTGCGTCTTACTCCTCCTGGACGACAAGAGTAACGAAGACAGCAAGTCCAAACCTCTTGTTCAATATGCTGCCGAATACTGGGTCAAGCACGCCCAATCCGCGAACGAGGAGTTAGGCATCACGGACACAATGGTTCATTTCCTCGACATGGACAAACCGCATTTCTCGGCGTGGGTCCGAATACAGGGCCTGAACGACCTCTTGAGGTTTTCCGCGTCTGAACAGCCGAGAGCTGCGCCAGCTCCCGCAGCTCCCTTATACTTCGCCGCAGAGAGTGGACTCCGCGGTCTAGTAGAACGCACGATCGTCAAGCATCCAACCCATCTGAACACCTGGGGCGGCGTATACGGTACTCCGTTACACGCAGCAGTACTGGGCGGACACATCGAGATTGCACAGTTACTGTTTTCGCATGGCGCCGACGTAGATTCCCGCTCCGCAGACAACTGGACTCTACTGCACCTTGCGTCACAAGAGGGGCACCTCGACATCGGAAAGTGGCTGCTCGACGACCGTGGTGTGGCCGTGGACCCCCGACAAGCAAAAGGCTGGACTCCGCTGCATATGGCAATGCCCAATGGCCGACTCGAAGTTGCTCGGATATTACTCGAACACGATGCGGAAGTCAATGCCCAGGATCACGACGGACGTACCCCATTACACTATTCCTCGTGGAAGGGACACCTCGACGTCGTGCGTTTGTTACTAGGCCACGGTGCGGATGCGCGTATCTGTGACAACAATGGAAGCTCTCCGCTGTATTTCGCAGTGACCAGCAGGCAACTCGACGTGGCTCGGATACTGTTGGAGCACGGGGCGGAGGCTAATGCGCGGGATGACTACAGAGGTACTTTCTTACACTGCGCATCAGCACAAGGACACGACGACGTTGTGCGGTTTTTCCTGGACCGCCATGCGGACGTGGACGCACGCGACAAGGGTGGAAATACCCCGCTGCACTTGGCAGCGTCCAACAGTAACATCAAGGTCGTTCGGATACTACTCGAGCACAACGCGGAGGTCGACGCTCGGAACTACGAGGGATCAACGCCATTGCACAAAGCATCGGATGGAGAGCCAGACGTCGTACAGTTGCTGCTAAACTACAATGCGGATATGTATGCGTGCGACGACTGCGGCGACACCCCACTGGGTATCGCAGCTGCTACCGAGAGTTTTGAGGTTGCACGGATACTCTTCGAGCATGGCATGAAGAACTTCCCGCTCCCGGAATGATACTAATAATTGGAACTAAGGCGGCACTGGCACGAGATGCTTGACGAGATGTGTAGAAGTCGTTCCTTATATTATACTTACCGACTCTGCTTATGACTCAGAATTTTGGGACACGGTACCGGAGCGACGATGACTTTACTGTAACACCTCGCCGATGTTCCTGCTCTACTTATATAACACGTTCACCTATGCACCATGTCCACTGCGAGTCTGCAACCGACCAAAAAGTACTTGGGATTGCGGGAGATCTGGGGCAGTACACGAGCCCGGCGGTCCTGGCCGCGTTCATGCTCGAACACCATATGAGCCCGGGGCTAGCGGTTTCACCGTCGTGCGAGTCAACTATGGGGAATACGGGCTGGGAATACGACCCGACCCAGCCATCTCGACTCCGGGCCAACCCCCCGGCATCCAGCACACCGAGGCTGTATCCGACCGCGCATGTCCTCTACTGTACAGGCTGTGCTTTCCGATCCGGGTCGGTATGGCGCCGTAAGGGAAAGGGCCGGCGCGTGGTGAACAGCTGCGAGAAGGTAAGTACGCTGGTGGACTGCACAGAGATTGCCAGCGGGTTGAAGCACAAAGTGCTTCTCAATAGAGGATGGGGGGTTTCGTTCCCGATGCGAGGTCGCTTCGGGTGGGTGGGACCCTCCCGGAGCGAGTTGATGAAGGTCGGAAAACATGGTAATACGCCCAGCGCGCGGCCGGCCAGGTCCCCTCCTTCGCGTTCCCGAGTGTCTCGCATCTGCGCGCGCCCTTAGCAACTTTAGAGGAATGTTTAACCAGTCTGGGCGACTCTCTTTGCGAAGTTACGCGCCCCGCGAAGGCATGCACGACCGGCAGTGCGGACACTCTTCTTAGTTTAGTGTGCTACCCTCCTCGCATTCCCGAGTGCCCCGCACACGCGTACACCCCTTTGTAGCTCTAGATAGATGCTTGCCAGACCATAGCGAAGCTCCCCACGAAGTTACGCGTCCCGCGGAGGCCTGGACGATCGGCAGCGCGGCTTCACGCCTCCCCGAACCCAACGTCCCTAGCAGCACATAGAGGCGCTTACCGGCAGCTTAGGGTATCAACGGGGCCTCTTCATCGATCCTGGAAATGACTGGGTGTGGCGTGCGGGGAAAATAAGAAGCTCTGGTTCCTTGAACCGGTGGAGAGGACAGATGGTGGCACGAAAAGGAGGAACGAGCACGTGCCGCCTCGTCCGTTCGCCGGCGTAGTCTGATGCTCCTTCGTTGCTCTGGCAGAGACCGGCCAAAGTGCCCGCCACGGCCACTGGTACATCTCGACTGACTGACTTGCTCCCTGGAGGCACCCTTCCATGCCCCCAGGCTCTCAATGACTCGCGTCGCACGGCGCACGGGTCCTCAGGCTGGGGTGCCTTCTTCGAGTTCTACCTTATTTCGGAATTCCGGAGCACCACCTCAGACTGTCGTCTACTCAAACACATATATAGCTATGTTGTATCGTACACTATGTTTCAAATCCCGGATGCCACCTGGTACTTGCTGGTACCGCACGTCCTTGCTGGTACCGCACGTCCTTGTTGTGATTACGGGACCTTGAGCAGGAATAGAAATGGTTACACAGTACGACCGAGACAATTTGTGTACATACACATGATTTTATCCTCACTGATAATAAGGATTGATTGTTGTGTTTAGTGGAACAAGGTGCGCCCTTGTCTGCACCCTTGTGTATGTTTACGCGCGTTGAGGTGTTGACAGTGGATTCGCTTCCAAATGGGGTAACTTGTTGATCTCGTCCCGCTCCGTCCAAGTCAGTATTCTGCGCCGTGCGGCAGTCATTACACGGCCATCTTGGTTCTCGTTCAATCCTCGCACTTAAACCTAGAGTAAATCAATGAATCTGGATATTACATCTTTCCTGTTGTCTGTCGCACCTCAAGTTGAATTTTACCGCAATTTTTTGCGTGTAATTACCTTGGTAATTACAATCGCCGGCTCCCTTCTTGACACCTTGGAATATTTCGGCAGCTATCTGTTTGTTCATCAGACGTCCTGGTCGTCATTCACAACCGGTGCCTTTTCCTGTGGCGGGGGTCTCTACGACAGGCTAGATATATATAATGAAGTGCCTTTTCCCCAATTGCGAGGAAATTACTACTATTCACTCACTGACTTAACAGTCACTTCAACGGCCACATGTCCCAAGTTCCGGCATCCACCACCAGTCCCACAAGCTTTGAGAAAATTTTCGGAGAGGCATTGGAAGCGTACAACAAACAGACGAAGAAAGACATCGCCTCGCATCCCCTGATCATCCAACTAAAGTCATGCGGTACTCCGAGCACCATTCTCGACTTGCTTCGAACCCAAGTCCAGGTGTTCGATCAATCCCAAAATGCAGATGAGAAGTTGACAGCGTGGCTGGTTCCAACTGTCAACGTCTTGCACAGATTCTCTGCAACCCTCGGCAACGTATTTGGGCTGGTGAGTTGCGACACGTTAAGTCACTTGAGATCTGCCCTCCGACGTGAGTCCCTACAGGTATTCCCACCTTCGAATGCAATTTTTACCGGGATTGGTGTCCTCCTCCAAGTAAGCGTTACCCTTGACTCTGGCATGCAGACCCTTGGTAACACACTATCTCTTAGGCAATTAAGGATGTCCGCGCTAGCCAAGAAGCACTCGTCGACCTCTTTGGACGCATCGAATACCTTTTTAAGCGGCTCGAGGTTTATATCTTACGAGGTATGGACGCTCGGAATAAAAGTAAGTAGATAGGATGAGTGTTTGTATACGCACGTGGGCGAAGTCTGTACGATAAACGGAAGCCGCTCAGTATTTGCGCGTACTAGAGGGCAAATCACTCAGATATTATTCACCTGTACGATAAACGGAAGCCGCTTAAGGCGAGTAAGTACGAGTGAATAAGGTACGAAGCATAACATATCTTACCTCAGTATTTGCGCGTACTAGAGGGCAAATCACTGAGGTCTACAGTACGAGAAACGGGCGGCTTAAATAACTACAGCTACTAGAACTGTACAGTAGGTAAATTTTATGCTCTGCTTCCGCAGAGCAACGGTATATATGAATCCGCGGGCGCGTACGACCAGGAGGAGATCCGGGACGTGGGGCCGGGCATCCGAAAGACAGGAATAACAAACCGATACTTAAGATACGAGGACTCGCGCGGGTTTGCACGACGTCCACACGAACAGGGCAAGTAACGAACGATAAGGTAATAATAGAACTCACTTCAACACTCCCCCTCAAACTGCGCGAAGTCCGAGACATTCGGCAAAGTGTTTGACCTTCGGCGAGGGGAGCGCCTTGGTCAACGCGTCGGCCACCATGTCCGCCGTGGGGCAATATACGAGGCGTATCGCACCGTTCTCCATGACCCACCGAATGAAATGATACCTGACATCGATGTGCTTGGTACGTGGGTGGAACTGATGGTCCCACGTCAATGCGATCGCAGACTGATTGTCCGAGAACAACGTCGTCGCGCCAACGACAGGCTCGAAGACCTCGGACAGCAGATTCTGGAGCCATAAGGCCTCCTTCATGCCGTGCGTCGCAGCGACGTACTCGCTTTCGGTGGTTGAGAGGGAGACGATTTCCTGTTTCTTCGAAGACCAGGAAACCGCACCGCCGTCAATGAGGAAAGCGTATCCGGTGATCGCGCGGCGGTCTTCCATCATACTACCGTCGGCGTCCGCATAGCCAACCAACATGCGCTGCGTCTCACCGTATGTAAGCCATAAGTCGCGCGTCCCCGCAAGATAGCGGAAGATGCGTTTTACCGCGGTCCAGTGTGCCATCCCGGGGTTGGCCGAGAACCTGGCGACAGTGGACACCGCGAACGCGATATCGGGGCGGGTGGCGAGCGCGGCCCAGTTGAGCGCGCCGACAGCCTCGCGGTAGGGCACGTCGCGCATGACCGCGAACTCAGCCGCATCCGCCGGGGCTTGCTCGAGAGTGAGCTGGACTTGAGTGTCGAAGGGGGTGGAGACGGTCTTCGCATTGTCGAAGCCGAAACGACGCAGGATTGAGTCGATGTAGGACCGCTGCGACAGGTGGACGGTGCCCCCAGCGCGGTCCCGCTTCACCTCGATACCGAGCATCCAGTGGAGCTCGCCAAGGTCCGTGACCTCGACGTGCTTCCGGAGCCCAGCCTTGAGGGTGTCGACCGCTGTGGTGCTGCTTGCCGCGATCGTGCAGTCGTCAACGTGAACCGCGATGACGATGATCGCACGGGGAGACTTGATGTGCTTGTAGAACATGGCTTGGTCCACCTTGCACTGCTGAAATCCGAGGCTGCTGAGGATACTGACGAACTTCTGGTACCAGCGTCGCCCAGCCTGTTTGAGTCCGTACAGAGACTTGCGCAGGCGTAGAACGTGGCCGGAAGTGTCTTCGCGATAACCGGGGGGGTGACGCATGTACAGTACCTCGTCGGGCATCAACTCGCCGTTGAGATACGCACCCTTGATGTCTACCTGGTGCAACTCAAGACCGAGGCGATTAGCCATCGTGATGATGGTGCGCGACGACGCGAGCCTGGCGACGGGGGCGTAAGTGTCGAAATAATCAACACCCTCTACCTGACTGAAACCCTGTGCAACGAGGCGCGCCTTGTATCTCACAACCTTGCCTGAAGCGTCCTTCTTGGCCTTAAAAACCCACTTGGAGCCGATAACGTTGGCTCCGGGGGGTGCGTGTTCAAGCGTCCAGGTGCCAGCGGCGTGGAGCGTGGCAAGCTCCTCGCGGATGGCTTGCTCCCAGAGCGGCCAGTTGGGCCGGCGCTTTGCCTCTGTGAGGTTGCGCGGCTCTAGAGCCTCTGAGTCAGCGGTCTCAGCCACCAAGGCCATTTCGACTCCGACCCAATCCTCTCGGAGGGCAGGCAAGCCGCCTTCAACAGCCCATGCCATATCGATGGAGTCCTCCTCGTCACCTTCTGCAAGGCTCCCGGGGAGGGTAACGCCCCTAGGTAAGACAGGGTCAGATCGGCGTGTGGAGGCGACACCAACACCAGCTTGGAGCTCTCGCACGATGCGGGATGGTTTGCGAAGACGCGTGGTACGCGCAGGCTGTGGCTCAGGGTCAGGCTCTGGCAACATTGCCTCGACTTCGGACAGTGACGACAGCGACGTCAGTGGGGATGGCGGGTCAGGTACGGGGAGTGGCTGGATGGGAGGTGGAGGCGCGGGCAGCAACAACGGTGCGGTGGGCGGCGCGGCGGGCGGGTCGTCAAAAGTTGAGGGAGTGGGTACGTCCATATGCTCCCCCTCGAGCCGCTCGGCCGCTGCGAAATACACATTCTGCTTGACGCCAACTGACTTGTTTGTAGGCCAGTACACACGGTGACCGCGCGACTCGACGTCGAATCCGATCCAGCGCCCCACGCGCGCTCGAGGTGCAAGCTTAGAGCCGTCTGGGTCGTGCACCCAAACCTGCTCACCGAAATGCTTCAGACCAGACAGATCGGGCGGGGACCTGTACAGCGCCTGCCAAGGCGTGCCGCCGCCCAGCGCCTGCGTCGAGGTGCGATTCTTCAGCCAGGTGGAGTGCCTCAAAGCCTCCCCCCACAGGCTCTGGGGAAGGTTCGCCATGTGGAGCAGCGCCCGCACCTTTTCGATAAGGGTACGGTTGAGGCGCTCGGCCACACCATTCAGCTGCGGCGTGTCGTGGACGGTGAGTCGACGCGCGGTACCGGCGGCTGCGAGATGCTGATCGAACTCAGCGTTCAGGTACTCGCCGCCGCAGTCCGAGCGTAGGACTTTGATGGCGTCGCAGTGGTTCTGGGTCCGCGCCCACGCCTCGAAGTGGCGGTAGAAAGTGAGCACATCGCTCTTGGCGACTAGGAGGTAGGTGAAAGTGAAACGTGTGGCATCATCCGTGAACGTGACAAAATAGCGCTGTCCACGACGTGTCGCTACCGGGGCGGGGCCCCAGACATTGGTATGTATCTCGTCTCCAAAGTTCTGGGCTTGCGGGCTAACGCGCACCCTAGGGATGGGCTGGCGTGTTGCGCGCGCGAAGATGCACGCCTCGCAGTGCTCTTCCCGCGAGTTCGAGTCGAGCGCGATGCCGGTGACTAGGCCATCGCTGACGAGCTTGCGCGCACTGGTGGGTGCGATATGCCCCATGCGCCGGTGGAGCTCCATGACGCTCACCACCTCGACAGCGTACACGCAGTCCTCCTCGTGGGAGACGCGGTACAGGCCTCGAGTTGACCTCGCGATGCGCGCGAGACGGTCGCCGGCGCTCGAGTGGATATCGAGGTGCCCATTGGCGATAGCGATGCGGTAGCCCAGGCCGTCCAAAGCCCCGAGCGACACCAACGTGTACCCGACCGACGGCGCGTGCAAGACATTTTCGAGGGTGAGATCGCACTCTCCACTCTCGTTGGGTGCGCTGACGACCATGTCCCCCATGCCCACGGCCGGGAACCGCTGGCCATTGGCCGTGTTCAGGAATACCGGGGGGTCGAGAGGTCGGTAGGTGAGGAAGTCGCTGCAGTAGGGGGAAATGTGGCGCGTGGCGCCGGAGTCGTAGAGCTCGACACGGGTGGGTCTCGCCGCCTCCATCTGCGTGATAACAGCTGCTGCGAGCCCGCCAGACGACGCGGCACCCGCCCCTGCCTCTTTGCACTCGGGAGGAGCAACGACCTCAAACTCCGGTAGCTCCAGGACGTCCCCAACGAACACGGCTGACCAGCATCCATCTGGCTCAACGGGCGTCCAGCCCTCTATGCTGGCGTCATCTTCGGGAGTCGCCACGGCATTAGCTGACCCCACTGGCCTGTTCTCGGGCCTGATCGTGTTCTGGTAAGTCGGCGGCTGACTGGACTGGCCCGACTGAGACTGGTTTTGATTAGACTGGGTATCCTTCTTCGGCGACCAACACTCTCGTGCCCAGTGACCGAGTTTGCCACAATTATGGCATTTACCCTTTCGGCGTTTCTTTCCTCCGTCCCCCTGAGTGGCTGACATCGCTTCATCCGGGCTCTGGGACTGCTTCCCTTTGCTGGACGGGCCTCCCTCTCGCTTGCGTCGCGCCGCCAGACGATCCGCCTCCTCAGAAATGTGGTCGATGAGGGTGTCAGGATCAATGGGGGTGGTAGGTGATATGACGCGAGCCGCGGTGAGTAGTCCAGATGCGAACTTGGACATCTCGTCGGGAAGGGACTTGATGATAGCGGAGCGGTACTCCTTCTCTGTCAGGGTGACGCCGACTGCCGCAAGCTCCTCGTGCTTGACGCGCATCTGGCCGAGGAAACTGCGGACGTCCCCGCCGCGTGGGCAGCGCAACTCCGAGAACGCGGTAAGTAGGTCTGTCTCAGCATACTGGCTTTTGACGCTGAACTCGGTAGTAACTTTGTCCCAGCGTTCTTTAGCGGAAACAAGAGCTCTGAGACGAACAGCAGTGGAGTCGGGGAGGCGTTGGGAAAGGAGGTATTTAGCCACGACCTCGTCCTGGTTCCACTCAGCTATAGCTTTCTTCTCGTCGTCCGTGGGCTTGTTCACGTCAGCCGGGACGGGGCAGGCAGACTTTCCAGTGAAGTGGCCCCACTTCTGGTTAGCCTCCATAGCCTCCTGGAAGCGCATCGAGAATATAGCCCAGTTGGAGCCGGTGGTGTCGAGACGGGGAACGGATGTGGGAAGGGGATCATTCATAGCAGCAGGGAGGGCAGGGCCCATAACCTCTTACGAGGTATGGACGCTCGGAATAAAAGTAAGTAGATAGGATGAGTGTTTGTATACGCGCGCGGGCGAAGTCTGTACGATAAACGGAAGCCGCTCAGTATTTGCGCGTACTAGAGGGCAAATCACTCAGATATTATTCACCTGTACGATAAACGGAAGCCGCTTAAGGCGAGTAAGTACGAGTGAATAAGGTACGAAGCATAACATATCTTACCTCAGTATTTGCGCGTACTAGAGGGCAAATCACTGAGGTCTACAGTACGAGAAACGGGCGGCTTAAATAACTACAGCTACTAGAACTGTACAGTAGGTAAATTTTATGCTCTGCTTCCGCAGAGCAACGGTATATACGAATCCGCGGGCGCGTACGACCAGGAGGAGATCCAGGACATGGGGCCGGGCATCCGAAAGACAGGAATAACAAACCGATACTTAAGATACGAGGACTCGTGCGGGTTTGCACGACGTCCACACGAACAGGGCAAGTAACGAACGATAAGGTAATAATAGAACTCACTTCAACATTATATAGAGATCCAACCGACGGCAGCCATGTTGGATATCATCGTGAAGATCATGGTCGAAGTTCTTTCGATCCTTGGGATTATAACGAAGGAGATCAAGCAGGGGCGAATGAGTATGTCTTTTCTTGTTCATAGTTCTTCGAATGTCGACGTTCTCTCAGAGAAGTATCTCAAGATGCTAGTCGGGTGGACGGACATCAAGGACTCGCTGCATAGACTTGACAGATTGACGCAGGAGGAGGTTCGTATGGCGGCAGCAGAAGCCCTGAAGATCAATCGCGGAATTTACGAGAAGGTGAAAGCAGTGGATGACAAGGTGGAGCGTGTCGATGGGAGAGTACAGGCTGTTTGTACAAACTTAGAGGACGTCGACAACAAACTGCAGGGTGTCAACGACGAAGTACAACGCGTCAATAACAAAGTCAGTACAGTCATTAAAGGTGAGATGTGCCTACTTAGCTACCCCATCGTATCCTGACACTTTTACTTGGCTAGGTGGAAAGGAGATAAGTGTGGCGATTCAACAGGTCGCGAATCAAGTCAACGATATCAACCGTTCGTGATCTCCTAGCTTGCAAACTATGACAGCTTATGCGTTCGTACAGGGAACGCGGTACGCCAAGACCTCTGACAATGGATTTCTGCCCCGGACCCATCCGTTAATTACAATGTCGCGTGCGATGCCCACCACGAGGGTACTGCAGCCTGGTGTTCCCAAGGCGACACCTTCGCTGATTGGAAAGCGTCCGGTTCCTTGTTGTGGATTCATGGAAAACGTATTTATCACATTACCCTCTGGTCTTAATCACCGCTGACAACCTTCACGGTTTCACAGCTGGCTCTG
The DNA here is from genome assembly GCA_021525775.1 of Lactarius deliciosus. Classification (NCBI taxonomy): domain Eukaryota; kingdom Fungi; phylum Basidiomycota; class Agaricomycetes; order Russulales; family Russulaceae; genus Lactarius; species Lactarius deliciosus. Next base: position 201,634 of record JAKELK010000033.1, on the reverse strand, counting down.
GGAAGAGCGTTCTAAGGTGTGTGACTCCTTGACGAGTTGCGTCCCTATAAACTTACGTCATCACCAAGCTCCGTGATTATCTGGGAAATCAAGACCATGTCCAATGCCGGCCTGGGTTATGTTGCTTATTTCTATTTCGATTTCAAGGACACAGCAAAACAGGACACCCATGCTTTATTATCATCCCTCCTTGTCCAGCTCTCTGATCGATCCGATGATTTCTGTGACGTTCTTCTTGAACTATACTCGGCACATAAAGATGGATCGGAACAACCAAGTAACGCATCACTCGCGCAATGTCTCAAGAATATGTTTGCAATCGCGGGGCAAGCGCCCATTTATCTTGTCATTGACGCTCTCGACGAGTGTCCCGACGACATCGGAGTTCCATCTTCGCGTGAAAAGGTGCTAGACCTCGTGGAAGAATTCGTCGAGCTTCGCCATCCCAATCTGCGAATATGTGTCACGAGCCGTCCAGAGTTCGACATCTGCACCATGCTTGAGCCTCTGGCGACTCAACAACTGTCCCTTCAAGACGAAAGTGGACAAAAGCAGGACATCATCTACTACATCACTTCTGTTGTTCGCTCAGACAAAAGGATGAAGAGATGGAAAGACGAGGAAAGGGATATGGTCATTGAGAAACTCACGGAAAAAGCTGATGGAATGTAGGTTATCTTCTATGAGTGGGTCGCATGTGGTCTCATGTTTTCACACAGGTTTCGATGGGTTTTCTGTCAACTGGAGATTCTACGGCGCTGTTTCCCGACCAACGTGCGTCGTGTCATCGAGGAATTGCCCGAATCACTGGACGAGACATATGAGCGCATCCTAAAGGGGATCACCAAGGCCAATCGACAATACGCCTATCGACTGTTGCAGTTTCTCACGGTGGCTGCTCGGCCACTTCGGGTCGAGGAGCTTGCAGAAGTGGTTGCCTTTGACTTCGATGCCGGAGAAGGAGAAATCCCGAAATTGAACACAGGTTGGCGCTGGGAGGACCAGGAAGAGGTGGTGCTGTCAGCGTGTTCCAGTTTGGTGTCCGTCGTCATCGACGATGGCTACCGGGTCGTTCACTTCTCCCATTTCTCCGTAAAGGAATTCCTGACATCAGAGCGTCTTGCGAATTCAACCGGAGAGGCATTCCCGTTCCATATTTCCCTCGAGCCCGCACACGCAATTCTTGCCCAGGCTTGTCTTGGCATCTTGCTCCACCTGGACGACCACACGGACGAAGAAAAAATCAAGGGCATTCCCCTCGTTCAATACGCTGCCGAATTCTGGGTCAAGCACGCACAGTTCAAGGGGGTGGAATCACGCGTAAAGGACATAATGGATTGTTTCTGCGACATGGACAAGCCACATTTTTCAGCGTGGATCCGAATGCAAAACCTACGCGATCTCTTTCCCTCCGATGCTCCAAAGCTGACCACAGCACCTCTTCCGGCAGTTCCCTTGTACTTCGCTGCACGCCATGGATTCTGTGGTCTAGCTGAACGCATGATAGTCAAGCATCCACAGCACGTGAACGCTTTGGGCGGTCTTCGCGGTACTCCATTGCACTCGTCGGTGCGCTGGGGACACATCAGAATTTCCCAGATGTTGCTTGCGCACGGCGCCGACGTCAATTCCCCGTGCGCGGACTCCTGGACTCCACTACACATCGCATCGGAGCACGGACTTCTAGACGCTGGTAACTGGCTGCTAGACCACGGTGCGGACTTGGACCCCAAAGGGTTTGACGGACAGACTCCGTTACATTTAGCGGCATCTGGCGGGCACCTCGAGGTTGCTCGGGCGCTACTCGAGCACGGTGCGGACCTTAATCCTTTGGATGACGAGGGATATACCCCGCTACACCGAGCATTGGAGGAAGGCGAGCTTGATGTTTCACAGTTACTACTGGACCACGACGCGGACGTGTATGTGCGCGACAACAGCGGAAGGACTCCACTGCATCTCACAGCCGCCAATGGGCTCCTCGAAGTTTCTCGGATACTGCTCGAGCGCGGTCTGGAGGTTGATGTCCGGGATGACAGGGGATCTACCCCGTTACACGGAGCATCGGATGAGGGACGGCTCGACGTCGTGCTATTTTTATTGGACAGTGGGGCAGATGTGCACGTGCGCAACGATATCGGAAATACTCTACTCCACTCTGCCGCGGTCAACGGACATCCCAAGGTTGCCCAGATACTCCTAGAGCGCAATGTGGGGGCCAATTCCCGGAACGACGACGGAACTACCCCGCTACACTTAGCATCTGAGGGAGAGCTGGACGTTGTGCGGTTGTTGCTGGACCACGATGTGGATGTACAAGTGCGCGACAACACCGGAAACACACCACTGCATATCGCAGCATTCTACGGGCACTGCGAGGTTATTCAGGTACTACTCAAGAGAAACGCAGAAGCCGGTGCTTGCAACAACAACGGGTCTACCCCAAGGCACCTAGCATTGATTGAAGGAGAGCTTTGTGCTTCGCGGTTATTACTGAACCTCGATGCGGGTGCAGTTTATGCAGATGTGCGCGGATGGGATACATCGGACGAAGCCAGCGGCGCTTCGTATGTAGATGTAGATGATATAGATATCATAAATTGGGCCGAACCTCATGAGACCAAGCACGATACGTGACAAAGTCGTTCCTAATACTGTACCTATCGACTTTGCCTATGACTCGAATTTTTAGAGCGTGGGCCCTGTAGGTCCTCAGGCTCTCCTAAATCTTTATGCATGTGGACACTTCAGGTCAGATGCAAGTACTGTACAGTACTGGTACGTCTCTAGGTTCTCAACAGTCCGCGAGCTAGCACGTAACGGTAGTCCTGGGTCAAAGGAGTAGATACCCTGGCTCTCGCAGACTCGGAAACTGAGCCGCGATAATGACTTTAACACTCCTCCGATGTTCCTGCATTGGTTGAACCCAACACGTTCACCTACACACGTGTTCATGCCCAAACACCGCACCGATGGGGCCGACGGTACTTTCATCGTCATATGACTCAACGATGGGGAACACGACAACCTTGGCTAAACCAACTGGGCTAACTCCGAGATGAACCCCAGTGGGAAGTCCGTCGATTCGTGTGGGTTATTTTTCGAATGATATAGATTTAAATTGGGCGTCTATTAAATGTTCCGTATAGTCGAGGATTTTAGATAAATATCAGATAAATCTTCTACGCTCTCAGATTGTTATTGATAACATTCGTGGATATTCGAGGAAAATCGAAATAAATCCACAAGGGGTCGGTCACTCGATATCCCACTTGAATCGACGGAAATCCTCCGAAATCACCACTTTTCAATTGCAGACGATTGTTGTACGATTAGATATAGACCTCATCAGACGGTATCGATTTTCAAGCCCACGAATGCGGTCAATTTTAATACATTAATAATCGATTTTTAATACAAGCATCTATTCGACAATTGTAGAAAAGAGACACCGACTCAGTCCAAAAACGACCACAGGGTGTGTGAGGCCAGGCTGTCCAGACTGCGCCTAAGTGCGTGGCGTCCACGGGGCAATGCAGATGAGACGAGTGGGCCGAGCAAGTTGGCGACAAAATAAGGCAGGTGGGCAGAGAATACTAGGAAAAAGAGCCGGGTTGAGTGTATAAATACTATAAACGTGAGCAGTTTGGATTTGCGAGGTGCTTGAGACAGACGGCATAAGGGGAGGGGCGGAGTGGAGGGGATTGGTTCGCATGCCCTGCATACACTTGGTCAGTTGACCGATGGTGCTTCGCTGGGCTTCTTGGCGGCCGTCTTCGCTTTCCTCTGAAGAAACATTCATCAATGGTACTGTGAAACTAATAAGGACTCACCGTGGTGGCTTGGGCGACATGCATCTCTGTTTTGAATCGCTGGGTATGGGGTAATATGCCGTTGGGCCTGCGTCAACGCATGCTTGTGTGAAAGAACGCACCTCTTTGTCTGCGTCGGATAGCCCCTTGAAGTACGCGTCGAAGTCGGTGGCAAGTGTTGCGTTAGGCCCGTCCTAACGATGCTCGACTTGAGCGAGGACAGAGTGGCGAGGGGTGCAAGAGGCGACTTAGCGAATATAAGTACACGACCTCAAAAGGAATGTGACTGCTACCAGCACTGGGGCAAAGTCCACCAGGCGTACGTGTCGCTGGGCGATCTGCCTTACCAAGGCTAGACGCGATAACAGGCAGGAAGCGAGGATAAGGCAAGCGAGGAGAGAGGTGGCAAGAGCCAGATAAGGATTCAAGAAGACCAAGCTAGGGAGCTCGGTCTTCATACTACCCACTAGATATACAGTTGACGAAGAGCTTTGAAGCTCCTCCTGAACATAAAGTACCCAGTAGCCATAATAGCTCGAACCCTACTACGACTGTCCTAGGTGTGAGTCAAGTCCGTACAACGCGACATGTGATAACCACAACAAGCTGACTGAGACGACTGTCCCTGACTAATACTAGGGTAGTCAGAACCCCGTGAGACTGCGATCCGTACCAATGAGTCCGATCGTAACAGCGAGACCTTGACCGCCTGGTTGCTGTTCGTTCCACTGGCGCATGCAGATATTTCTTAAGAGAAAGTGTTAGTATATGAGATGCAAGTCAAGTGATACGTACTTGATGGTGATCGTCCCGGTGGGTTCGGCTAAAGTGGTCACGGTCTTTTGTTTCTTCGATGTTGCAGCCGCGGTCCTGCCCTCGGCCTTTCGCTTTTTCTCCGCATTGGCCATCGCTCGTTCAAGACGGAGGTTGGGAATGGGCGCATCTGCGGGGGTTGGGATGGGATGGGGTGGGATGGGGGGTTGGCCGTCGGACGGACCTGCCATCGGTGTCTGCGCCATTTCGGATGGTACTGGATGTGCAATGGCATCTTGATTCCCCTGTGCGACTGTCGTATTGGCCTGATCACGGACTGTGAGTTTGATTCGGCATTGAGGTGGAATCGCCCCATTGGTCGTCGCAGCAGGGTCACCAGGTGGCGTGGTTACAGTGGGTCGAGATGGGTCGTCTGAGTCAGGGAGTGTTTCCGTTGTTGCCGCGCCCGAGGCCTCTCCGAGTGTGCCGCTCATCGCTGCATGCGTCTGTGCGGCCGTTGTGGCATCCTCGGATGTCTAAGATAATAGCTGTGTTATAGACGGACTTGTACTCACCTGAACGGGTGCCGAGGACGCTGGAGCAGTGGGGGGTGGGACGACTCTCGTCACTCCTGTGTGAGTTCCCAGAGACGAACTTGATGCCACGGGTGCGCTGACGGAAGAGTAAGAAATGTTGGACGGGTGCTGGACTAAGACCTGTACAATGGGTTTGCTATGACAGACTGCACGGGACCTCGGGACTTGGAACGTATGTTAACATTGCCGAGAATAGCGAGGGCGCGACATACCAATTGAGTTGATGGGTCAGGGTGCTCCCTGGGGACGATGGGACCTTGGGGCTTAGAACGTGTGTTAGCGTCGCTGAGGATAGTGAGGACACTACGTACCAGTTGTGTTGATGGGCCGGGGTTTTCCTTGGGATCGTCGTCCGGCTGCGGGACACCTGCGTCTTCTGTCCCTGGTGTTGTCTCCTCGATCCTGTGGTCGTCGCTCTCCGATCCATTGTCAGCTGGTTGTATGCTGTCGTCGGATTTGTCCGTTCCATCGCTCGACTTCATCCTGATGAGGGCAGGGTCGTCCAAGGCATCCACGATCCAGCCTGCATTCTCATCGGTGTTCTTCACTGGCAGTCGGAGTCCTCGGTTGCCGGCCCAGCCCAAGTAGTTCTGGATTGACCACTCCCGAAGCTTCCATGTCGCGTCGTCGCATAGAAGAAGGAAGTTGAATTCAGGATCCGTGAACATGGCGCGTATGTACAGGTCGGACACGTCCCACGGCAACTTGCAGAACGTAGGGGTGGCCAGCCCCTTCTTGAGGAGAAAGTCCCAGATGGATCTTGCTTTGGCGCTCATATTGCCAAGCGTCTCGACACTGATCGGGGTACCATCGCGGTGTTGGAGATATATGTGAGGGTGGCCCACTTCGTCTTGATCTTTCTTGCTTGGGCGTCCCGCCTTTCCTTTGGTCTTGTTCGTGTCCGACGGATCTCCACTTGATTCTCCTTTCTCGGCCTTGGCCTTGGCTGCTGCAAGTGCAAACTCGCGCTTCATCCAGATCGTTACTTCGGGGTTCTCACTTCTCTTCCAGGGTGCCGGCATCGGTCCGAGGTCTGTCAAAAATGTGATTTGACCTTCGTCGCCGCCTGCATCCTTGAGAGTGTGGTATTCCCTTGCGAATTTGTCGATCGACCCTCTGGGCCAATGATGTCATCAGCGACAGTGGCCTGAGGTTTCTCCATAGCACGTACTCGAGTGTATCACAACGCACCTTCAATAAATCGATCTGCTTGTCGCGGTCGACGATTTCCTGGGTCTTCTGATCGATGGTCCCTTTGAGAGCTTCGATTTCTGTCGCTCGGTTGCTGGCCACCGTCTTGAGCCCCATGTAGAATGCGTTGCGTTCTAGAATCGCCTCAGAGGCACCTGCGACCGTGCTGACCACGATATCTGTATTCTGGAGCGTGGTTAGCACGACATGGCAATGAAAAATACTATATGCGCTTACCTGCATCCCTTGTATGCCGCCAAAAGTGTTCTGTCTGATGGCACTATTTCCTGTGCCGTTGAACTGCCACTGGCCCTGATTCTCAGGCGCTTGGAATCCCATGTCGCCCATCGAGCTGCCGTCGAAGCCATTCCCGAATCCAGGATACGACATTGGTGGGAGTGGGAGAGAGTGGAGATTGGACTGGGGATGAAAAAAAAAACGACGATACCCCACCCGATCGCATGTCGCGCCTTTGGGGCTTTGGCATCCATAAGTACACCCAACGCTCCACCTCCCCGTAGATCTCTTGAGTCGCTCCCCCACCATGTCTTCTGAATCCGAGATTGCACCCAAGTCCCCCAAAGCTGCAGTCGTCTCAGAGTCGTCCGATCATATCTACCACTGGTCTAAGACTCCAATCAGCCGTGCGGAGGCTCTTGCTATTGAAAACATACATGAGGCAACGTTGCGAGATCTTCTGCGTGCGCGCAATCTTGCTGTGTCCGAACTCCTCTGGGAGCGTAACCAGTTGTTGCGCGAGCGGTGAATCTATTCCCATCTTGTCTCTCTCGTTGACCCTCATATTCTCAAGGGTCAAACTCGGGGCCGAGCCACTGTCGTACTGCAAGTACGACTTCCTGAGTCAGCCTACCTCCCCGCGTCCTTACAGGATTTCGGCCTGGGGACATGTTCTCAGGTATCACTCTGATAGGCCCAATTGGCGTCCAACGACGTTTCCCAAGGACGTTAGTTACTTCCGATTTCTTCTTTTTCACTCGACCTACCCCCCACAGCGACGCCTCTTCGATCAAAGCGTCCAGACAGACGGCGACCCCGTGGAAGCCGACACCACGCTCACCGAAGTTGACACCAGCACGCTCAACGAATCTTGCACCAAACACAAAGAAGTCGAACAAGATGCCGGAGAAACTGACCACGACGCCAGAAATAACAAAAGGAAGAGGGAGATATAATTATTATTACTGCTACTGTGTGCCAGCGTAACAAGTCGTATTGTACCTTGCGTCCGAGCTGTACTACTATATTTCGAATCAATTCGAATCCATTCGATCGCCCATCTTGCCTTTTTTGGCAGCTTGACTGGTACTGTCATTTCAGCCAATCATCTTACTGCTTCTTTTTGGGCCCCGGCCCGCTTCCCTTGCGATCGCCTTGTGTCTTCGTTCCTGTACTGTATACATACACCCACTCTAATCCAACTCTACCGCACGTTCCTTGTCGTTCTCTCTTACTGACACACACTTGGTTTCCACCACACTCTATGCCTTGGCCTCGGATCCTGACCGGGTTCCGACGCCCTTCTACGGCAACGCCTCGAGGCTTTAACCAAACCCAGCCTATCGTCGCATCGGCCATCTCTATGTTGGTCACAACGTATCCCCCTCAGTTCACAGAGACGCTCTCCTCACTGGGCCAACGGCATGACTCTTCCTTACCGCCTGCAAGATACTGGGCACACTGAGCCGCACTGAGCCTCTTTGCATTTGTTGGGCACAGAGGAGGACAATATGGTGCGTTGTATGTTGTTCTTACCTAACTTCGTATGCTTATAATTTCACGTTACCCAGACACTTGGTCCCCGTTCCCTCATATTCACACACGTCGCCCGTCTCTACTCCGTGTCCCACTCGCCACCATTTGTCACCCCGACCTGCGCTCATATTTCACTGGTATCTCCCCCCTCCCATTCTTTTGATCTTCATCGCTTACCCAAGGTACCCAATAAACCCGATGGCTCTCCAGAGGTGGACGTTCTAGTACGTCGTATTTGTTCTTCTTCGCCTCCGTCATATACTCATAACTTCACATTGACATGACTCTTGGACTCCTTCCCTTCGCACATGTCGTCTGTCTCTACTCCACACGTCCATGTTTACCCCCCCCGTACCTGCGTTCGTGTTTCACTTGTCCCTCCACCCTCTCCCGTCCTCCTTCTTTCCGTTACCATGAGTTTGACCTGCGTGTATATAACGTTGACTTCTACCCGCGAATGACAATTTCCGTCTTAATTCAGATGTTTGCCTTAGTAAGAACCGTTGTCGACGCAAACACAAGCACACGTTATATGAGCTAAACAACACCTGCCGATGTCAGCAACGATGTAAGACAACAACATGTAATGTAATGCATCAACTGTCCTCCAATGACACCTCCTCTTCGTCCTCCTCCGCGGGATATTTCGTGACATCTAAGTATGCGTGCCGCATGAGAGAGAACTTTCCGGTGTTCTCCACACCGTCTTCATCGACTTTGTATTCCGGGAACATCGAGACGACCATGTGGATTGCAGTGATAGGAATGACAACGCAAGTTAGAGTGGGTTCGCAAAGGTAAACTGTTTCACTGGAGTCGGAGAATACATCCTTGTCGGGCAAGGAGAATAGTGTCACCATTGCCAAGGGGTGACGCGATCCTCCGAACCGCATGTAGAAATAGAATTCTACGTTCGCTATACGCATTGTAGAATTATATTCGATCTACATAATTATTCTCAGTACGAAAAGGCAAGAAATAAGAGTGTTCCTCACCTCAACACACGAAGCACGCCGAACGTTTGATAGTATGCGCGACTCCTGCCAGACGGAGCGTGCCATTTGCCCATTGGGGAGCCGTAGTTTAGCCCATCGACAGATGGTCTTTGACCACGAATCTCGATTGGGCCACCCTTGCTGGCACCAATACAACATCAGGGCCGCGAGTTCGTCTTCTGAAAGTGGGGAGGGGTATTGCTCGCAACGAGGGAGCAAGGCATATCCCCCGCACCCCTCAAACTCACGCGCGCCTCGAGAGAGAGATGTTCCCCGCTGCCCACGGAGTTCAAGCTGAACCCCAGGAAAGCGAGCCTGGAGTGAGTTTACCTGAGCGCGTAGAATGGCCCGCTGCGTGAGATTGGCATACAGGTCCCGGTCTTGTCTGATCTCGCGACCCAAATTCCCAATGGCGGTTTCAAGTGTCCACTGAGCATAGCAAGCAAGGGGACCCACACGAACAGTCTCCGGAGCCATGTGAGTCAGCATGTGGATGCTATGATGGACGAAATGAATCCGCGCCTCCATGCGCTGGTAATAGAGGTCTTCGAATTCCTCTATGAAAGCCATCAGTAGACGATGGCCCTTGAGAACGTCTTCGAATGCGATGCTATGGCGTTGGAGGATGCGGACACCCGAGACGAGTTTACAATAATGTAGCCAGTATTTCCGAGGTAAAATGTGTCGAAATAGCGTAGGACCTAGACCATAGAAATATTGCTGGTATTCCCAAGCTTTGTAACCCGAATTGATCTTTTTGGAGGGATCACGCGGTGCACGTCTGAACAATGAAGGGATGAATGGGACTGTCTGGGCCACAGTATCCCCATGCGCGTTCCACAACGGGGTCTTCTTGTAGAACACCGCCCAGTCCCAAGTCTCCCTGTCATTGTCATCGCCTACATCCAGTTTGCCAGTGAAGAGCTTTAAGAATAAGTCCGGTTCGTTGAGTACAGTAAGATGCATGATGTCCATAGTAAAAACGCTGGGCACCGAGATGGGCTGACAAGGAAGACCGCTGAATAGCGTCTGCTTGCAGAGCCCAACCTCGAGCCGGCGAGCCCTGTACTCGGCCAGAGTGTCCGCCCCAAGTAGGTAGCTCAAGTTCCTCAAATACTTATGAGGAAGGTTATTACGATACACGTCGAGGTCGGCATCGGTGACGTCAGGATGGCAGCACCCAGGGACTTCATAATTGAGAGGAGCGTCCATCGCAGGGTAATAGTGCGAATCACCAGTGCGGCGCCGCCCCGGCATGTCGCAGTACAAGCGACAACCATATCGGCCACTGTGCCCGACCATACCCGACATCGAAGCACTGCCAGGGCTGTCGGCAGTTCCGAATAGGACCAGAGGACGTGCGCGAGTGATCAGTCTGTTCAGGAACGCGTCGTATATTTTGAGACCCTCGCGCTGCAGTGCCGCCACATGATAGAGTGAAGGGAATAAGAAAGAGTCCATGTCCGTAGGTTTATAAGGACCCGGGACAATGGCACTGGGGATTACGAACGCCTTCTTGTAGCGCATGTCCGGAGGGAGGTTGTGGAACACCCAGATAAAGACCCAGGCCTCAGATGGCTGGTCAGGGCGAAGCTGAGCACCATCAATAGAAAGCTGCAGGGCAATATCTGATGCCTTGAAGCGACCTTGGCTCCAGGCATCAAGAAGTTCCCGACCACAAGCCGTGTCGTCGTACACAGCAAGGTTTCCACCATTTCCCCTCACAATCTCGAGGTTCTCGGCCAGCTTTGTCTCAAGATAATGCATCCGCTCAGCCATTTCGTGAGAACCGTAGAGCGCTTGTATAACGGGGCCAACAGGGATGGTCGAGAACCATTTCTGAGCCTTAGTAGTCCCCAGGGACATAGCGAGGACTGCTGCACCGTGGACAGGAGTCCAGTTCGCTATAGGAGCCAGTGTATGCCACACAGGACCGCATACACATGTCGTGTTCTAGAGGTACGACGCCTGAGAGCCAACGAATGCATCGCTTCACTTGATCGAAGCTCAAGAACTCGCGTTCGGGGTTGTCGAGGAGCTCGATCTCCCAGATAGTGTCATAGTGGTCGCGCGAAGCACTGGAATTGTTGACAAAATGCCGTATAGAACGCAGCAGAGGCGAAGGATCAGCCAGTTCTGGCTCCTGGCCAGGGTTGCGTAGATTATTGATGTCTTGAGGGCACATTCCACTGTCCTCGAGAACCGCTACGCGCAGCATATCAACGAACTGCTGAGTCGTCTGCAGATCAGGAAGGTGGATGGGAGTGTCATGACCGTCTTCTAAGCTATCCAATGGATCGGGCTGTATCCGTTCTCGAGCTGCAGTATCACCAGAAGCACCCAGAGCAGCCTGAGATATCGCAGAGTCCTGGGTACTAGGGCCGCCAGTATCTATTTCCTCGTATTGGTACGGCTCAGGGGATGGAGGAACAGACAACTGGACACCATTGGCGACAGGAGGACTATGTTCTGGTGTACTACTAGATACAGAAGACAGCACGTTCGCTGAAGCCACTTGAGTGCGTGGAGCCACAGGCTGATTTGGCAGAGACGGCAGCGCCGAGGACGTGCCTGCGGAAGGCCCATCGCTCGCACTAATGCCATTGATACGCAGATGTGCCTCCAATTTTGTATGCAGCTTACGACGAACGACGGACCTGCGACCGGTCTTGGGCTTGGTCTTAGGTGGCATGGGGAATTGACCTGTATACACGATACCGAGCCTCGGATTGGGATTAAACTCACATACATCTGACGCAGATGTACTGCCGTTCACGTGTCGATTGTCTCAAGTAATCTGTCGATTACAATCGACGTGGTTCGTAGGTAATCAATGCCAAATCGACTTAATCTACAATAATCCGAGTTTATCGACGTAATCGACGGACTTCCCACTGGGGATGAACCCCGGCATCCAGCGCATCGAAGCTGAATCCTACCCCCGACCATCCTCTACGGCACTGGTCGAGCATGAACGATTGGTTCCTCGCCTGGCTCAGATACATCATCAACCATCCGAGCCTCCCGCCGACGATCAGTAAGAGAAAGGCGTCCCGTTTGGTTTTTTTCTTTCCTGGCCTAGAGGCGCAGGTATGGGTCGCCCACCACAGCATTACACTTTCGTGGTCCCTGGCGTAGGTAAGATAGTGGCATAACACGGGCTAGAAGAGTGCTAGAAGCCAAGCTAGAAGCCGGAAATCGCGACGAGCGCTTCCGGCGGCGGGTTTTCGGATTATTTTCGGCGCGCGGACCGGCAGCGGCCGCATCCGCTTTCCTCCGGAGGAACCGGCAACCGGTATTACCATAGGTCACTCCAACCGTGTTCGCTTCCGTGACCTTTTCGTAGTATTTCTTGCAGCGGTACGTATATATTTCCGACATTGATGCCAAGGGTAGGTATTACTATAATGTTGAGTTGGCGTGCTCGTCTGCGGTCTGACTCTACGTCGAGGTAGACGCGTCCGGCACAAGTGGCTCCAAGAGTGGCTCGGCACCCGGTCTCTCCTCCCTTCTATCTGTTCCGGCACAACTGACCGCAAGTGTACAGATAGCTGCTATCATAGTACAATCTCGCCACTCAACGACTACTTGCTTTCCGAGGGCCACTCCCCCACCTCGTCTTCAATGATGTCACGGTTGGCTCGAATCCAGGCTGCGACACCGATGGATATCCGCCATCGCCGATCCTGTAGGACCCACCAGACTTATTGTCTATGTACCTTCAACGTTTACTTGTTCGGGAGATAGCGCCAGACATGTGCCATTAAAACACTGGACTCGTTACGCCTTACTGTAGCGCATAGCGTACCTCATCAACTAGCCACACCCGATCCCAGGCGTAAAGATGTCTTACAGTCCAGGACGATCAAGATCTTATACCCATTGGAAATTGTAGTAGGGTATTGTACAAACGACAAAAATTATAATTCTTTGGTCAAAATTGTCTTGTTTGACTGCTGCCGTACCAATGCTGTATAGTATCATAGCTATCTTCCTTGTGATCAACGTTCCTCTCTTCCTCGAACAATTGTATTTCTCTCTCGACACGACACTGGCACGTTCTATGCTGCAAGTCGATAGCGCGCAAGATAGCGCGTCTATCGTCCTTATTACCCATCCATATGCGGTAAATTACAGCCATCATAGCCACGCCACTGGCACAAGTCCCATACTTTTCCTCTCCTCGTTTTTCAACTCGAACCACCCTACTGCCACCCCATGTCTGGGCACCCTCTCGCGAACCACCCCTCCTCGAACTTCGATATTATCTTCAGAACTGCCTTCAAAGCCTACAAAAAGCGAACGGGGCACGACATCACGTCTCATCCCTTAGCCGCCCAGCTCAAGACCTGCAATTCTCCAGATGCAATTCTCGCTGTGCTCAAAGCCCAGGTTGACGAGTTCGATCAGTCTCGGAGAGATGATGAAAGGTTGACAAGGTGGCTTAATCCGACCGTAAATGTCCTTTACGCATTCTCGGCTACACTTGGCGAGGGCGTTGGCTTGGTGAGTCTCGCGAGATTGCGTCGTTCGAGATTTGTGCTTTCACTGTCTCACACGTGTTTTCTAGGTGTTCTCTCCCGCCAAGGTGATATTTGCTGGATTTGGTATTCTACTCTTGGTGCGTATCTCCGTTCGCCACACTTTGTGAACTATCATGACCGCTCGGTCATTCAGGCGTCCAAGGATGTTGCTGCCAGTCACGAGGTCCTCATCGATATCTTCGAGCGGATCGAGAACTTCTTCAAACGACTCGAGGCATATACAGAAGTCCCACAGACAGCAGCTATGACGGACGTTATCGTGAAGATTATGGTAGAGGTTCTGTCTATATTTGCAATTGCGACGAAGGAAATCAAACAGGGATTCGCGAGTACGTTATTCTCTAATTATACTCTGATTTCGTCTGATTGGATTTTATTCAGAGAAATTCCTGAAAAAGCTAGTGGGAAGACGAGATATTGAAGATGCGCTGCAGAAACTGGACAGATTGACGCAAGACGAGGCTCGGATGGCGACTGCAGAAGTCCTGAGGGTGACGCATGGTGTTGACGACAAGGTAAAGGGCGTTGGGTTCCGGGTGGAGGGTGTCAACAAGGGGGTGCAAGACGTCGACGGAAAGGTAGAGGGTGTCGACGTAAGGGTCCAAGGTGTCGACGAACGGGTTCAGGGTGTCGACGAAAGAGTCCAGGGTGTCGATGAGAGGGTCCAAGGTGTCGACGAGAGGGTCCAACGCGTCGGCGATGGCGTTCATGGCGTCGATGAGAGGGTCCGTGGCGTCGACGAAGGCGTCCAACGCGTTGACCACAGAGTGCGGGCCGTCGATGACAGAGTCAAGCAAGTCGATCATAGGGTGGCGGTTGTCAATGACCATGTCAAGCTAATCATCGACGGTGTGTCATTCCGTGCTATCTGTCCTACGCCCCATTCTCACACCTCGGCTTGCCAAGGAGGGAAAGAAACAACCGCAGCATTACAACGGATCGTCAACACAGTAGACGATATCAGCCGTCAGTGATCTCCACAGCGCCTGCTGTCATTTCCCGTGGTCGCTCACGTCTCTACAATAACAGGTAACCAGCTTCGACGCGACCTTCGAAATTGGATCTCTCCCCCCGATCCATCCATCAATTACAACACCGCCTGTGGTGCTCATCATAAGGGTACCGCAGCATGGCTCACTAGAGGCGACGCTTTCAAATATTGGAGGGCTCATGGCTGCCTGTTGTGGGTCCACGGAAAACGTATGTTCCTTCAACTATGACCGAATTGTTACTAACGCCTTTCTGTTCTCTTAGCGGGCTCGGGCAAAAGTATTCTTAGGTTTGTTTGTTTCTGACTTATTGCATCTACAGTCGAGCTTAAGCTACGATTTCTTCCAGCTCCGTGATCGTCCGTGATATCGAAGAGGTCTGCAACGCCGGGTTCGCGTCGATGGCCTACTTCTATTTCGACTTCAAGGACACCGCAAAACAGGACTCCCGTGCCCTACTCTCCTCTCTTCTCATCCAGCTCTCTCATCAGTCCGATGTTTACTGCGACATTCTTCATGCCTTGCACTCTTCCCATCGTCAGGGCTCAGTACAGCCAAATGACGACGCACTCACACAATGCCTCAAGACCATGCTCGTGGCCCTCGGACAAACCCCAGTCTACCTCATATTAGACGCGGTTGACGAATGTGTCAACACTTCGGGGATGCCATCACCTCGTGAAAAGGTCCTGATACTTGTCGAGGAACTCGTCGAGTTAAAACTTTCGAACTTGCATTTGTGTATCACGAGTCGTCCCGAGATCGACATCCGTAATGTTCTCGAGCCACTGGCAGCTCACCGGATCTCTCTTCACGATGAAAGTGGACAGAATGCGGACATCGCGAACTATGTCAGCTCAATCGTTTATTCGGACTCGAGGATGCGGAGGTGGAGAGCAGAGGAAAGGGACATTGTCGTCGGAAGACTCTCAGCCAAGGCCGATGGAATGTAAGGTCGTCGCTACTTCCTTGTCGTGCTTGCTGAGAACTTGGGGCAGGTTCCGATGGGTGTTCTGTCAACTGGAGATATTACGTCATTGTTTCCCATCAAGCGTGCTCAACATCCTCGATCAATTACCCAAGTCTCTTGATGAGACATACGAGCGGATACTAAGGGAGATCAGCCGGGCGAACAGAGATCACGCCTATCGCCTTCTGCAATGCCTGACCGTCGCCATTCGTCCACTTCGAGTCGAGGAACTTGCCGAAGTCCTGGCGGTCGACTTCAACGCGAGCGGGGGCCCGAAGTTAAACGCTGATTGGCGGTGGGAAGATAACGAAGAGGCGGTGCTGTCAGCATGCTCCAGTTTGGTGGCGGTAGTCACGGATGACGGTTCCCGGGTTGTTCAGTTCTCCCACTTCTCCGTGAAAGAGTTCTTGACGTCAAATCGCCTTGCAAGTTCTCTCGGAGAAGAGTCGCAATTCCATATTCAGCTGGAGTCTGCCCACACGATTCTTGCCCAAGCTTCTCTAGGTGTCCTCCTCCGATTAGACGAGCAAATTGTCCGCGACAGCGTCGTTGGCTATCCCCTGGCC
Source organism: Lactarius deliciosus (assembly GCA_021525775.1). Taxonomy (NCBI): domain Eukaryota; kingdom Fungi; phylum Basidiomycota; class Agaricomycetes; order Russulales; family Russulaceae; genus Lactarius; species Lactarius deliciosus. The sequence continues at coordinate 185,445 of JAKELK010000033.1, read as the reverse complement.
CAATATGCAGCAGAGCACTGGCCCGAGCACGTCAAGTTCGAGAATGTTTTTTCGCATGTCAAGGATGGGGTCGATGAACTGTTTGACGCGGACAAGCCGCATTTCGCTGCATGGCTCAGGCTCCACGACGTTGACCGATCCCCGATACGCAAGCGAAGGCCAGAACAACCAGAAGCAGAAGCACCGCCCTTATATTACGCCGTACGGATTGGAAACCGGGCCCTGGTAGAACGTGTGCTTTCGAAGCGTCCACAGGACGTGAACGTCAAAGGTGGTTGCTACGGGACTCCCTTGCACGCAGCATTTTCCAAACGCGACATCGAGACTGTGTGGTTGCTACTGGAAAACGGTGCCGATGTGAATATCCGGGGCTACGAGGATCGAACTCCTCTGCAATGCGCATCGTACGAAGGTTTCCCTGATGTTACGCGGTGGCTACTCCGCCGTGGCGTAGACGTGAACGCCCAGGATGAAGATCGATGGACCGCACTCCACTACGCAGCAGTCAGTGGGCGTCTCGAGGTTGCCGAGATACTTCTTGAGCACAATGCCGTGGTCAATGCGAGCCAAAGGTATGACCGACTCCCGTTGCACTATGCTGCCGAATACGGATATCTGGATCTCGTGCAATTATTATTGAAGTACGGTGGGAATGTGAACGTGCAGGATAGATTTGGCCAGACTCCGGCTGACGCGGCGAGGATGAGAGGACACTCGGAGATCGTCAAATTTCTATCCGAGCATGTGAACGAATGAGCGCATGGCGCGTACCTGCGAGGCTACATTTTCAGGGCATGTTTATCATATTGTGCTCGAATGTTTTGTCGTAGTACGTTCGAGGTTGTTTCGTAGGTCGATCGATGATGCTCGAGTCGGGGAACGCGACGAATTTAATATCATTGTCGAGCGATACCTTGAAATACGGCAGCAAATGGATTGTCGCAGTGCCAGTGCTGGACACCGTACCCGTCCCGCTGGCCATTTGTTATGCGGTGCGAGCACGGGACAGGTATCACCCGTCCGGACCCGTAAGTTGACGGTAGTTTACGGGCGTTGTACTGGTAGCTTGCAGATCCTGCGCTGACCAATGATGGAGATGTGCCACACGACTGAGCGGTTCGAAGAGTACACGGACAGGCAAAGCCACTGGGATTGGCATGCTACGTGCACGTACATATCACTATCTGCACTGAGGGTACGGTGGAATTAATAAATGTAATGAAAGACGACTCTAAAAAATGGGATTGGCATCCCAGTCTCCAATATGCCACTGACAGGGGAGGCGGCGGATGTAAATGTAGATGTGGTGCTCAGTGAAGAAAACGTCTTTGTTGCCGTTGCGGCGACTACCAGCCACCACGTTGCAGATTCTTCGAGATGAGGAACGCGAGGTCTAACAGTAAAAAGTGTTAACCATAATTTCCGTGCGGCGGAGACTGATGCCGGAACTGATTGAGAGACTGCTCGAAATTCGCCTGGGGATTGCAGCAGCTCTGATGTTCGAGCATGAGAAGAGGCCCAAGCACTAAGCGTGTGAGAAATAGTGAAGACCGAGCTGCTCCGAGCAGAGCTCCAAGACGCAATCCGCACTCACTGTGAATACGCAGGTACTCGGTGAGTTCGTACGTCTTCGGGAATGTCGACTTGAGTGAGTGTGCTGCCAGGTGGGGTCGCATTTGGATACAGCCGTTGACGTGCCTGGTACATATATGTGCGCCATGAGAAGATGGGGCCACCAGCGAATCCTGGAGAGGGGGAGGAGACGCGCGACGAGGGCGGGCCCAAAGTCCCGCTGTGGCGAGCATGCGCACCCATACCGCGAGCACGGGCGCTGTGTTGGGACAGGTGGAGTCCGCGGGGGGTAGCAGACTCCCGATCGCAGATCGGGAGAAGGGGAGTGCGAACGCGAGCGCGCTAGGGGCGGAGTCCGCGTGTCGGAGGGGGCAGGGGAACGTGCGTCGGGCAGGTCACGAGGTGAACGGGCTGGCAGCCGAGGACACGATTTGCCAGGGAGGAGGAGCGCGACAAGTAGAAGGACGAGGAGCGTCGAGAGGCGTGATTCGGGGGATGCCAGCGCCGGGTTTCCTTCTGACCAATTTTTGGTCTCGAGTGATGGACAAGGACGAGCCCGGCATTGCGTATGGGTCACATGATAGTGCAGAGCACCCGCCAACTGACCGTGACTAGACCCATCGCGATCAAACGAAAGCGGGATCAGCGGCACTAAAACGACCTTTCCCCCGTTGCCGAGGACGTAGTCCCTGGATAATGGAGGATGTGATATGGTGAGCGTAACTCCCAAAATCCGAGGCAAAATCTTGCAAATGAAGACGGGGAGCGATTCGGGCACGCTGGGCGTCAGAGCTTCCTATAGGCGTCAGCGGGGATCAAGGCGAACAACAACGGCGGCCCTACCCCCATGCTCGTATTCGTCGGGAGCACTGAATAGCATCCACGTAACGACACCCACTGACCAGCCGGTTATGGCAGTCCAGTACTGAGCGCCAGCACGACCGAGAGAACCCCGCCAGCCCACGCGAATGTGCAGATATGCGACTTTGTAGTCTGGCGATGTGTACAGAATAAGGCTAAGACCATGTGTGTGCTGATGCGATGTGAACGGCGCCGACGTGTGTGTGTAGGAGTAATGGCCCCGCGTGTGAGGATATAAATGGGCCTCTGATGGCGACGTGTGCTCGGGCAGTGGTGGAAGAAGCGGTTCTATTCAGCGAACACAGCAAGGACTCAAACACTTATACGAACTATCACACCCCGCGGTGACAACCATACACGATAAGCTGTTTGTGATGTCTGCTAGCAAGTGAGCTTCCTCGGGTATTCGCAAAATATGCCTGGCAACGTACAGCAACGACAGCCAGATGGGTGAACAGTTTCAACCTCACAATGAGGTAGTGACCCCACAGCGACGACACAATCTGTGAAATCACCCAAGCCATGAGACCGGTATAACGCTGACCGCCTCTTTGGATGGATGTATTTTGAGGTTCAGCCTGTAAGAAGTTCCCTGACCTTCTCGAAGGTGACGCGTGCGAGGGCAGCGACAAAGAGCGTGACGAGAGCAGACAGGAGGAGAGCGTGAGGAAAAGCTACGAGCCGTAGAAGTCCGCCGCGAAAAACTGAGTGCGGTCAGAAGACTCAGAACTCGTAACTTACAGGACAGGGGAGGATCACGTGGAATTTGCGCACGTCGGCGTCAGAGTATGGGTATGAACCAGACTGGAGATGATCATCACGGATTTGTCGTCGACGTCGAAGAAGCCGACGTGTGAGAAGCCAAACACAGTCATGTCGACGCTATCTCGCACCCGAGTCCTACTGATCTTGTTCATGGTCGACCAACACCCCTAAGCAATTCAAGGAATGACTAGAATGCGTAGGGAATAGGGCGCCCTAGCGCACTTTTAACTCTCTTGAACCGTGTTTAGTCGTCAACTTGATGAATAAACAGGGCCGAGGATGCTAGTGGATAAGATGCTTTGAAACCGACGACACTGTGACTGATAGAGGAGTGGTTCAGAATGTAGTCAACCCAACCTTGAGATATATGGGCGCTTGATGGCGTCTATGCAGGGCAGCATGCAAGGGACGATGAGGACAAGACGAAGAGAATCTGATAAGAAATGAGGTGAGATGAGCAACTCCGAACAGTGTTGTCATGACGCGGGTCTGACTGGGTCAGACCCGTGACCAGGGGTCGGGTAGTCTGATCCCGACCCATTAGGGTCAGATTATGTGATATATTTTCTAAATTTGGAAAGTCCTGCTCGTCCAAGCAAGCACCTGTGCGACTGTACTACAGAGTACTAACGCGTGTAAAGTTATATCATATCTAAGTCCACTGGCACATTCGGAACCTCAGGCTGTGTGCAATCAGAACTTTCCTCATTTGAATCTGATACCTCATAAGCCTTCATCTCATTTTCCAAGTTTGCGATACCTCCTTTCCAGAAAGAGTTCATTCCTTCCAAGTGGTCTCGATCGGCTGTGTAATCAAAGAGGCTTTCGAGAGGGATACATGTTTTCGTTACTTGAGTAGCTTGAGGTGATAGAATTGCCGAATTTAAAGGTGGGATAGTGATCATCAAGGGGCCACTTGGAGCCGGCACCGTGATGGTCGAAGGGAGCTCGTTGGTGTAACGCCACCACAGGGGCGTTAAGTACGATGTGTACTTTTGTAAGTCAACGGGATCAGAAAGGCGCGAGTCGGTTAAGACTCAGTTCGATGGTGAACAAGTACCACTAGGTCTCCCAGGGACACTAGGGTAATAGCGGGATATGGGGCTCAAGCGTAAAGGCGAGCGAAAAATAGGGACTCAAGCGCAAGGGCGAGTCAAACAGGAATCGTGAGGCAAAGACGATGTGGTATTACACAAGAAGTCAAGTCTACCGTACAAGCTAGGTAGGGCGTGACTTATATACTAGTACAGGGTGTTTGTATGCTACAAACACATGGCGCGATCCTAGGGTACGGGCCCTAGCGAGCTAATCGAGTAACGTGAAAGGGAAATCTGTAAGTAGAACAAGCGAATCCCGCGGGGGCACGCGGAAGTCAGATGGCGTCTGCGGACTCTAAAAGTCGTAAAATCGGCCATCGTAATGGTCAGGCGGTGGGTGCGAGATAGAAGCCGAAGAAGGAGAAGAAGTGAGTCATGGGTAAAAGTATGCGTGAATATGAGATAACACATCAGAGGAAAGATAAGAAGTAGTCCGAGTTCATAACAGTTGGGGTCACTATCAATATTTTCAGCAGCCGCACCCGCAATAAGATGATCAGTGAGTTGCTCAAAGCCCATAAACTCGTCGTCCTGATCACCGGTCTCCAGTGATGAGCTCACAAGCTCAAGCGCTTATGCCCTGCCAGCGGCTGGTGGGGACAAGGTGAAGCTTCGTTGAACTCGTGTGGGAACCAAGCCCGCTTCTAGATGGGCACGTTTGATATCCATCCCCACCATTGTTGTCTTGCGGACCTTCTCAACTGCTAGTTTGCTACGCAGACCTGTGTGAACGAGCCCCATGTGGCTAAATGCACGTTCACAGCCAGCCGAGTTGGCGACAATACTAAGGACATGTATTGCCAACTTTGTGAGACGGTTGCGGCCAGTTTCTTCATCAGTATCGATCCCTTCCCATACGTCAATGGGGTTGACCTCCTGGCCCTATTTGACGGGCCATGTGTCATTTCATACAGTGCACAAGTTCAAAGCATGCTGCAACTTACATTCTTTTGGGCCATATCAGTCCAGATTGGGAGAGCCATGCTTTCAGGAGAAAATTCTTTACGCTTATTGAAATAGTCCATAAAAGCGGCTTGAAAATCGGTGCCCACATCCGTCCTGAACACGCAAGAGTGCAGACACCTGAGCATATTACATAACCCGATGGGGGTCAAAGCAATGTGTCGGCGTGCGAGAAAGTCACCACGGAAGAAGGGATTAAGGACAACAGCAGCAATGAAAGGGTCTTGATCTGCAGCTGCCCAGCGCCTTTCGAGGCTAGCGAGAACCCCATCACGTACATCTAAGTCTTCATCAAGACTGAGGTTTGAATAGATCCGATAGAGGTTTGCAAGGGTGGTCAGGACATGGTAAAGCCGTGTATTAGATGCCTGAGTAATATTAGCAGCAACGGCAAGTGGCTCAAGGTGACTGCAGGTCCTTAAAAACATAAGCGTCAACTTGGAGTCTTGGAGTCTTGGACGTTGACTATAATTTAGCGACACTTACTTTTTGACGTGGTACCAGAAATTTACTTCACTTATTATCCCTTGTACTGCTATTGCCTTTGATTTCTCTTCACTTTTAGCACCAGCACTTGCTATCATGATGTCGCCATGTTTAAGCCAGGTGGCCCTAAGCGCCATTTCTACGGTGAGAAGTCGCCGGAGTGAAAGATAGTGCGCAGTCCATCGAGTGAGCACAGGGAGAATCAAGGCGAAGGACCTTTGATATGTGTGTAGTTGTTCCTGACAGAATAATCCCAACGCGCGACTGTGAGTATTCATCCACTTGATAACTTTCAAAGCCTTTGGGACACAATCTTGGAATGTAAGCCTGAGAGATAGATAGTCGCCGACAACAAGATTGATCTGATGCACCCAACAAAGGACAATGATTAGCCAAGGCATTAAAACAAGAAGTAGCCGCCACATTTTGCGGGCATCGCCACCATCATCAGAACACACGCCAATAATGGTGAGTCCATACATTTCTTCGCTCCATTTGATGTCCTCAACGACAAGCTCCAGAAGGGCCTCGCCGGTTTTCGGTTGTGTGGAAACATCGTGCGTTCGCATTAGATATGGCTGTGCATGTAATTTGATTGTTAGATAGTACCGAGAATATAGCGTTCGTAGGACTTACCTCAAAGTCAACGCTAACCATCGTCGCGATGATTGCCTGCCTAGCCTTGTTTTTCCATCCATCCGTCTGAAGAGTGGCCTTCTGCCCCTTGAGCTTGAGCTTGAGCTTATCCTCTACCTTTCCCGCCTCTCGGTCGAGTATCGGCCCAGACAAGGTACGACAATCAGGTATGACTGCGCCTGGAATCCACTTCTTGAAAAATAACCGCATCTGTGGGTTTTGTGCCATGTTCCACGAAAAGCGGGTTGCAATCAGCAATTTACAGAAATCTTCACCGAACTCTTGCTGTAGCTCCGGGTTCCATACTCTTCCAGCTGGAATTTGTGATTCTTCAGGGCTTGTGAAGCTCGTTGCTCTAGCGCGTTTCGTTGGTCGTTCGAAATTAAGTAGCAGCGCAGAGAGGAGAAGAGGGCTAGGGGTTGGCGATTCAAATGACGTTGTCGACGTGAGAGGATGATTGTTCCCAAACCCTGTCACAATGGTAGGGAGGGGCATACTCGCAGAGCGTCCAGTCATAGTAGTAGGAACATTCTCGCGGCGATCTTTTTTCCTATTGAGTTCTTCAGAGCACGAGCACGGATATTGGGTGTAACGAGACTACACTTCGACAAGTGTGGTACCATAGACTGGGTTGGTTTCCCCGAGATTGGAGGACATTCTACACGCGCTATATAAATTTCACATCAGTCAACCTGAGTCCGAGCCCCAATACTATGCTCACCTTGTGCTTCCCAATCGGCATTTGTACGGCCACTGCTGGTTCCACTAACCACCGTGTTGACAATGTCAGCTTGCCGGATCTGTTCTGTACGATATTTGATGCAACTCATGCAAGCATTACACCACGCATTCTTGTAAGAGTGGTTGGTTCTATACAGCTGGTCATCAGTAGTGAAATGGGCCCAGGACCAGCTCTTAGTAGCCATAGTAGAGTACTGAAGGACGATGGACGATGAACGAGAATTTATTGATTATATACTTGTGAACACGAGTTGGACACGATGTTACAATGCGGGCGGGGCTGGCGGGCCATTGGCCCATCGGCACAAGCCGTGATGACTAAACAAACGACGCGCTTTCCAAAAATGGTCTGACCCTCGTTGCGACCTTTGACCCGAGTCAACTGACTAAGTCTGACTCGGCTGACTATGACCCATGTGACCCCGAGTCAGGGTGACTTGTACAACACTGACTCCGAAATGGCCGAAATCTGTCAACTAAGCATCGACTTCGACTCCGAGTCGGACTCGACACCTCGACCTCAAAGGACTCCAATACTGGGTCTTTTTTAGTCCATGTTTATTGCGAGACACACCAAACACAAGGACCGGCCGTAGCTACTAAACACGCTCTCGATGAACGCTGAGCCGTACTGCATAAATAAATAAATTATAGCTTGAATTATAGACAGGGTCTTGTAGCGCACACCTACTAGTAAGTTATGGCGCTCCGAGTCATCACCATGATCAACAGTCCTTTCTTCCTTCGACCCGCACTAATTCCCCTGCCGCATTTATCGTTATCATGTCAGTAGCGCGTCTATCACCCTTATCCGAATATTTGCATTACACGAGGCTGTGTACCTCAGCTCTCTGGTTAATTGCACAGGTCATATCTCCTCTCCTCCTAACCCGAACCGACACCATACGGCTACACCATGTCTCAGTCCCCTCCCCCAACCGCCTCTTCCTCCAACTTCGAGGCTATCTTCAGAACTGCCTTCAAAGCCTACAAAAAGCGAACGGGGCATGACATCACGTCTCATCCTTTAGCCGCCAAGCTCAAGACCTGCAATTCTCCAGATACAATTCTCGTTGTGCTTAGAGCCCAGGTTGACGAGTTCGATCAGTCTCGGAGAGATGATGAGAGGTTGACAAGGTGGCTTAATCCGACCGTAAACGTCCTTTCCGCATTCTCGGCTACACTTGGCGAGGGCGTTGGCTTGGTGAGTCCCGCGAGATTGCGTCGTTCGAGATTTGTGCTTTCACTGTCTCACACGTGTTTTCTAGGTGCTCTCTCCCGCCAAGGTGATATTTGCTGGATTTGGTGTTCTACTCTTGGTGCGTATCTCCGTTCACCACACTTTGTGAACTATCATGACCGCTCGGTCATTCAGGCGTCCAAGGATGTTGCTGCCAGCCACGAGGTCCTCATCGATATCTTCGAGCGGATCGAGAACTTCTTCAAACGACTCGAGGCATATACGGAAGTCCCGCAGACAGCAGCTATGACGGATGTTATCGTGAAGATTATGGTGGAGGTTCTGTCTATTTTCGCAATTGTGACGAAGGAAATCAAACAGGGATTTGCGAGTACGTCATTCTCGAGTTATACTCTGATTTCGTCTGATTAGATTTTATTCAGAGAAATTCCTGAAAAAGATACTGGGAAGACGAGATATTGAAGATGCGCTGCAGAAACTGGACAGACTGACGCAAGACGAGGCTCGGATGGCGACTGCAGAAGTCCTGAGGGTGACGCATGGTGTTGACGACAAGGTGAAGGGCGTCGGGTTCCAGGTGGAGGGTGTCAACAAGGGGGTGCAAGAGGTCGACGGAAAGGTAGAGGGTGTCGATGAAAGGGTCCAAGGTGTCGACGAACGAGTTCAGGGTGTCGACAAAAGAGTCCAGGGTGTTGACGAAAAAGTCCAGGGTGTCGACGAAAGAGTCCAGAGTGTCGACGAGAGAGTCCAAGGTGTCGATGAGAGGGTCCAATGCGTCGGCGATGGGGTTCATCGCGTCGACGAGAGGATCCATGGCGTCGACGAGAGGGTCCGTGGCGTCGACGAAGGCGTCCAACGCGTTGACCATAAAGTGCTGGCCGTCGATGACAGAGTCAAGCAAGTCGATCATAGGGTGGCGGTTGTCAATGACCATGTCAAGCTAATCATCGATGGTGTGTCATTCCGTGCTATCTGTCTTACACACCATTCTCACACTTCGGCTTGCCTAGGAGGGAAAGAAACAACCGCAGCATTACAACGGATCGTCAATACCGTAGACGATATCAGCCGTCAGTGATCTCCACAGCGCCTGCTGTCATTTCCCGCGGCCGCTCACATATTTACAATGACAGGTAACCAGCTTCGACGTGACCTTCGAAATTGGATCTCTCCCCCCGATCCATCCATCAATTATAACACCGCCTGTGGTGCTCATCATAAGGGTACCGCAGCATGGCTCACTAGAGGCGACGCTTTCCAATATTGGAGGGCTCATGGCTGCCTGTTGTGGGTCCACGGAAAACGTATGTTCCCTCCTCTGTGACCAAATTGATACTAACACATTTCTGTTCTCTCAGCGGGCTCGGGCAAAAGTATTCTTAGGTTTGTTTGTTTCTGACTTATTGCATCTACAGTCGAGCTTAAGCTACGGTTTCTTCCAGCTCCGTGATCGTCCGGGATATCGAAGAGGTCTGCAACGCCGGGTTCGCGTCGATGGCCTACTTCTATTTCGACTTCAAGGACACCGCAAAACAGGACTCCCGTGCTCTGCTCTCTTCTCTTCTCATCCAGCTCTCTGATCAGTCCGACACTTACTGCGACATTCTCCACGACTTGTACTCTACTCATCGCCGTGGTTCAGTACAGCCCAATGACGACGCACTCACACAATGCCTCAAGACCATGCTCGTGGCCCTCGGGCAAACTCCAGTCTACCTCATCTTAGACGCGGTTGACGAATGTCTCAACACCTCGGGGATGCCATCACCTCGTGAAAAGGTCCTGATACTGGTCAAGGAACTCGTCGAGTTAAAACTTTCGAACTTACATTTATGTATCACGAGTCGTCCCGAGATCGACATCCGTAATGTTCTCGAGCCACTGGCAGCTCACCGGATCTCTCTTCACGATGAAAGTGGACAGAATGCGGACATCGCGAACTATGTCAGCTCAATCGTTTATTCGGACTCGAGGATGCGGAGATGGAGAGCAGAGGAAAGGGACATTGTCGTCGGAAGACTCTCAGCGAAGGCCGATGGAATGTAAGGTCGTCGCTACTTCCTTGTCGTGCTTGCTGAGAACTTGGGGCAGGTTCCGATGGGTGTTCTGTCAACTGGAGATATTACGTCATTGTTTCCCATCAAGCGTGCTCAACATCCTCGAGCAATTACCCGCGTCTCTCGACGCGACATACGAGCGGATACTGAGGGAGATCAGCCGGGCGAACAGAGATCACGCCTATCGCCTTCTGCAATGCCTGACCGTCGCCGTTCGTCTACTTCGAGTCGAGGAACTTGCCGAAGTCCTGGCGGTCGACTTCAACGCGCGCGGGGGCCCGAAGTTAAACGCTGATTGGCGGTGGGAAGATAACGAAGAGGCGGTGCTGTCAGCATGCTCCAGTTTGGTGGCGGTAGTCACGGATGGCGGTTCCCGGGTTGTTCAGTTCTCCCACTTCTCCGTGAAAGAGTTCTTGACGTCAAATCGCCTCGCAAGCTCTCTTGGAGAGGAGTCGCAATTCCATATTCGGCTTGAGTCTGCCCACACGATTCTCGCACAAGCATCTTTAGGTGTCCTCCTCCGATTAGACGAGCGAATTGACCGCGACAGCATCGCCGGCTATCCCCTGGCCCAATACGCAGCAAAGCACTGGCCCGAGCACGTCAGGTTCGAGAATGTTTTTTCGCACGTGAAGGATGGGGTCGATGAACTGTTTGACGCGGACAAGCCGCCTTTCGCTGCATGGCTTAGGCTCCACGACGTTGACCGATCCTTGATACGCAAGCGAAGGCCATCACAACCAGAAGCACCCCCCTTATATTATGCGGTACGGATTGGACACCGGGCCCTGGTAGAACGTGTGCTTTCGAAGGGTCCACAGGACGTGAACGTCAAAGGTGGTTACTACGGGACTCCCTTGCACGCAGCATTTTACAAACGCGACATCGAGATTGTGTGGTTGCTACTGGAGAACGGCGCAGATGTGAATATCCGGGGCTACGAGGACCGAACTCCTCTGCACTGCGCATCGTACGAAGGTTTCCCTGATGTTACGCGGTGGCTACTCCACCGTGGCGTGGATGTGACCGCAGAGGAGGGGTATCACTGGACCGCACTGCACCTTGCAGCACTCAATGGGCATCTAGAGGTCGCCAAGATACTTCTTGAGCACAATGCCGAGGTCAATGCGAGTAAAGCATATGGCCAACTCCCGTTGCACTATGCTGCCACATACGGATATCTGGATCTGGTGCAATTATTATTGAATCACGGTGGGAATGTGAACGCCCAGGATAGCTTTGGCAAGACTCCTGCTGACGAGGCGAGGGCGGGAGGACACACAAAGATCGTCAAATTACTATCCGAGCATGTGAACGAATGAGCGCATGGTGCGTACCTGCGAGGCTACATTTTCAGGGCGTGTTTATCGGTGTCCGAATGTTTTGTCGTAGTACGTTCGAGGTTGTATCGTAGGGCGATGGATGATGCTCGAGTTGGGGAACGTGACGAATTTAATATCATTGTCGAGCGATACCTTTAAATATATCAACGAATGGATTGTCGCAGTGCCAGTGCTGGACACCGTACCCGTCCCGCTAGCTATTTGTTATGCGGTACGAGCACGGGACAGGTATCACCCGTCCGGACCTGTAAGTTGACGGTAGTTTACGGGCGTTGTACTGGTAGCTTGCAGATCCTGCGCTGACCGATGATGGAGATGTGCAGCATCATGCATCATGTGTGACTGCCACACGACTAAGGGGTTCGAAGACTACACGGACAGGCAAAGCCACTGGGATTGGCATGCTACGTGCACGTACATATCACTATCTGCACTGAGGGTACGGTGGAATTAATAAATGTGATGAAAGACGACTCTAAAACATAGGATTGGCATCCCAGTCTCCAATATGACAGGGGAGGCGGCAGATGTAGATGTAGATGTAGATGTAGATGTAGATGTAGATGTGGTGCTCAGTGTAGAAAACGTCTTTGTCGCCGCTGCGGCGACTACCAGCCACCACGTTGCAGATTCTTCGAGATGATGAACGTGAGGTCTAACAGTAAAAAGTGTTAACCATAATTTCCAGTGCGGCGGAAACTGGTGCCGGAACTGATTGCGAGACTGCTCGAAATTCGCCTGGCGATTGCAGGAGCTCTGATGGTCGAGCATGAGAAGAGGCCCAAGCACTAAGCGTGTGAGAAATAGTGAAGACCGAGCTGCTCCTCGCTGAGCTCCAAGACGCAATCCGCACTCACTGTGAATACGCAGGTACTCGGTGAGTTCGTACGCCTTCGGGCATGTCGACTTGAGTGTGCTGCCAGGTGGGGTCGCATTTGGATACAGCCGTTGACGTGCCTGGTACATATACGTGTGCCATGAGAAGATGGGGCCACCAGCGAACCCTGGAGAGGGGGAGGAGACGCGCGACGAGGGCGGGCCGAAAGTCCCGCTGTGGCGAGCGTGCGCACCCATACCGCGAGCACGGGCGCTGTATTGGGACGGGTGGCGTCCGTGGGGGGTAGCAGACTCCCGGTCTGCGATCGGGAGAAGGGGAGTGCGAACGCGAGCACGCTAGGGGCGGTGGCGGCCCGTGACGTCGTGTCGCCAGGGATTGGGGGGAACATGCGTCGCGCAGGTCACGAGGTGGATGGATCAGCAGCCGAGATACGCGACTTGCCAGGGGACGAGGAGCGCGACGAGTGGAAGGACGAGGGGTATCGAGAGGGCGGTGGTTCGGAGGATGCCAGCGTCTGTTTTCCTTCTGAGCTGTTTTTTTTAGTTTCGAGCAATGGACGAGGACGAGCCCGGCTCTGCAGATGGGTCACATGACAGCGCAGAGCACCAACCAACTGACGGTGACTAGACCCGTCACGATCAAAAGAACAAGTCTCGGAGTCAACGGCGCAAAAGCGACCTTGCCCCCGTTGCCGCGGACGTAATCCCTGGATATGGCGAGCGTAGCTCCCAAAATCTGGGGAACATTCTTGCGAATGAAGACATATGCGTCAGCGGGGATCAAGGCGAACAACAACGGCAGCCCTACCCCCATGCTCGTACGCGCCGAGAGCACTGGATAGCATCACGCAACGACACCCACTGGCCAGCTGGATATGGCAGTCCAGTACAGACCGCCAGCACGACCGAGAGTACCCCGCCAGCCCACGCGAATGTGCAGAGATGCGACGTTGTAGTATGGCGACGCGTGCAGGATAACATGCGTGGGCGGATGCGATGTGAACGGCGCCGGCGTGTGTGTGTGTAGGAGTAATGGCCGCGTGTGTGTGGGTATAAATGGGCCTCCGAGGGCGACGTGTGCACGAGAAGTGGTAGGGGAAGCGGTTCTATGCGATATGAACAACGAACACAGCAAGGATCCAAACATTTATATGCACTATCAGTCCATCACACCCCGCAGTGGCAACAATACACGACAAACTGTTTGTGATGTCTGCTAGAAAGTGAGCCTCCTCGGGTGTTCGCAAAATATGCCTTGCAAAGTACAGCAACAACAGCCAGATTAGTGAACGGTTTTCAATGTCACAATGAAGTCCTGACCCTACAGCGACGACACAATCCGTGAAACCACCCAGGCGATGAGACTGGTGTAGCACTGACCTCCTCCTCGTCGGATAGATGTATTTTGAGCTTGTGAAAAAAACCCTGACCTTCTCAAAGGTGACGAGCGCGAGGACAGCGACAAAGACCGCGACAAGGGGCAGACGGGAGGAGAGCGCGAAGCCGTAGAGGCCCGCCGCGAGAAACTGGGTGCGGTCAGAAGACTCAGAACTGTCCCTGCACGTACGGGACAGGAGGAGGCTCACCTGGAATTTGCGCACGTCTGCACCAGAGTAGGCGAGTATGAACCAGACTTCAACGAAGAGCCCGATTGCGGAGGCTACGCTGGAGATGATCAGCACGGATTTGTTGGCGTAGAAGAGGTTGACGTGTGAGAAGCCAAACACAGTCATGTCGACGATATGTCGAGTAGTTAGAAAGGGTAACACACTGGCAGGTCAAGAGAATGAAAAGCGCGTTGCCTGAGACAAGGAGTGCGAAACTAGCCTGAGGCTGAGGGCGCCCTATTCCCGACTCATTCTAGTCATTCCTTGAATCGCTTAAGGGCATCGACCGACTAGAGACAGAGACATGAACACTTGATGAGCGCAGACTCGGAGCAGTTGTGGTGGCACCCTGCACCCTAACATGTGAATCGCACAAAATAAAAATAAATAAATAATAGGCCAGTCCTTGGGTCGGTCTTGTCGTGCTGTATGTATGCTAGGTATTCGATAGCTATGCACACCGAGTCATCGCCGTCAACGGTCCTTTCTTCCTTCGACCCGCACTATTTCCCCTGCCGCATTTATCGTTATCATGTCGGTAGCGCGTCTATCACCCTTATCCGAATATTTGCATTACACGAGGCTGTGTACCTCAGCTCTCTGGTTGATTGCACAGGTCATATCTCCTCTCCTCCTAACCCGAACCGACACCATACGGCTACACCATGTCTCAATCCCCTCTCCCAACCGCCTCTTCCTCGAACTTCGACTCTATCTTCAGAACTGCCTTCAAAGCCTACAAAAAGCGAACGGGGCATGACATCACGTCTCATCCCTTAGCCGCACAGCTTAAGACCTGCGATTCTCCAGATGCAATTCTCGCTGTGCTCAAAGCCCAAGTTGACGAGTTCGATCAGTCTCGGAGAGATGATGAGAGGTTGACAAGGTGGCTTAATCCGACCGTAAACGTCCTTTACGCATTCTCGGCTACACTTGGCGAGGGCGTTGGCTTGGTGAGTCTCGCGAGATTGCGTCGTTCGAGATTTGTGCTTTCACTGTCTCACACTTATTTTCTAGGTGTTCTCTCCCGCCAAGGTGATATTTGCTGGATTTGGTGTTCTACTCTTGGTGCGTATCTCCGTTCGCCACACTTTGTAAACTATCATGACCGCTCGGTCATTTCAGGCGTCCAAGGATGTTGCTGCCAGTCACGAGATCCTCATCGATATCTTCGAGCTGATCGAGAACTTCTTCAAACGACTCGAGGCATATACGGAAGTCCCGCAGACAGCAGCTATGACGGACGTTATCGTGAAGATTATGGTTGAGGTTCTGTCTATTTTCGCAATTGCGACGAAGGAAATCAAACAGGGATTTGCGAGTACGTCATTCTCGAGTTTTACTCTCATTTCGTCTGACTGGATTTTATTCAGAGAAATTCCTGAAAAAGCTAGTGGGAAGACGAGATATTGAGGATGCGCTGCAGAAACTGGACAGACTGACGCAAGACGAGGCTCGGATGGCGACCGCAGAAGTCCTGAGGGTGACGCACGGTGTTGACGACAAGGTGAAGGGCGTTGGGTTCCAGGTGGAGGGTGTCAACAAGGGGGTGCAAGACGTCGACGGAAAGGTAGAGGGTGTCGACGTAAGGGTCCAAGGCGTCGACGAACGAGTTCAGGGTGTCGACGAAAGAGTCCAGGGTGTCGACGAGAGAGTCCAAGGTGTCGACGAAAGAGTCCAAGGTGTCGACGAGAGGGTCCAACGCGTCGGCGATGGTGTTCATGGTGTCGACGAGAGGCTCCGTGGCGTCGACGAAGGCGTCCAACGCGTTGACCACAAAGTGCAGGCCGTCGATGACAGAGTCAAGCAAGTCGATCATAGGGTGGCGGTTGTCAATGACCATGTCAAGCTAATCATCGACGGTGTGTAATTCCGTGCTACCTGTCCTACGCACCATTCTCACACTTCGGCTTGCCTAGGAGGAAAAGAAACAACCGCAGCATTACAACGGATCGTCAACACCGTAGACGATATCAGCCGTCAGTGATCTCCTCAGCGCCAGCTGTCATTTCCCGTGGTCGCTCACATATTTACAATAACAGGCAACCAGCTTCGACGTGACCTTCGAAATTGGATCTCTCCCCCCGATCCATCCATCAATTATAACACCGCCTGTGGTGCTCATCACAAGGGCACCGCAGCATGGTTCACTCGAGGCGACGCTTTCAAATATTGGAGGGCTCATGGCTGCCTGTTGTGGGTCCACGGAAAACGTATGTTCCTTCCTCTGTGACCGAATTGTTACTAACGCCTTTCTGTTCTCTTAGCGGGCTCGGGCAAAAGTATTCTTAGGTTCGTTTCTTCCTGACTTATTGTATCTACAGTCGATTTAAGCTACGGTTTCGTCCAGCTCCGTGATCGTCCGGGATATCGAAGAGGTCTGCAACGCCGGATTCGCGTCGATGGCCTACTTCTATTTCGACTTCAAGGACACCGCAAAACAGGACTCCCGTGCTCTTCTCTCCTCTCTTCTCATCCAGCTCTCTCATCAGTCCGACACTTACTGCGACATTCTCCACGACTTGTACTCTACTCATCGCCGTGGTTCAGTACAGCCAAATGACGACGCACTCACACAATGTTTCAAGACCATGCTCGTGGCCCTCGGAGATGCCCCAGTCTACCTCATCTTAGATGCGGTTGACGAATGTGTCAACACTTCGGGGATGCCATCACCTCGTGAAAAGGTCCTGATACTTGTCAAGGAACTCGTCGAGTTGAAACTTTCGAATTTACATTTATGTGTCACGAGTCGTCCTGAGATCGACATCCGTAATGCTCTCGAGCCACTGGCAGCTCACCGGATCTCTCTTCACGATGAAAGTGGACAGAATGCGGACATCGCGAACTATGTCAGCTCAATCGTTTATTCGGATTCGAGGATGCGTCGATGGAGAGCAGAGGAAAGGGACATTGTCGTCGGAAGACTCTCAGCGAAGGCTGATGGAATGTAAGCTCGTCGCTACTTCCTTGTCGTGCTTGCTGAGAACTTGGGGCAGGTTCCGATGGGTGTTCTGTCAACTGGAGATATTACGACATTGTTTCCCATCAAGCGTGCTCAACATCCTCGAGCAATTACCCAAGTCTCTTGACGAGACATACGAGCGGATACTAAGGGAGATCAGCAGGGCGAACAGAGATCACGCCTATCGCCTTCTGCAATGCCTGACCGTCGCCGTTCGTCCACTTCGAGTCGAGGAACTTGCCGAAGTGCTGGCGGTCGACTTCAACGCGCGCGGGGGCCCGAAGTTAAACGCGGATTGGCGGTGGGAAGATAACGAAGAGGCGGTGCTGTCAGCATGCTCCAGTTTGGTGGCGGTAGTCACGGATGACGGTTCCCGGGTTGTTCAGTTCTCGCACTTCTCCGTGAAAGAGTTCTTGACGTCAAATCGCCTTGCAAGTTCTCTTGGAGAGGAGTCGCAATTCCATATTCGGCTTGAGTCTGCCCACACGATTCTCGCACAAGCATCTTTAGGTGTCCTCCTCCGACTAGACGAGCGAATTGACCGCAACAGCATCGTCGGCTTTCCCCTGGCCCGATACGCAGCAAGGTACTGGCCCGAGCACGTCAAGTTCGAGAATGTTTTTTCGCACGTGAAGGATGGGGTCGATGAATTGTTTGACGCGGACAAGCCGCATTTCGCTGCATGGGTCTGGCTCCACGACGTTGACGGGCCCTCGATGTCGGGGACAAGCCCATCACAACCAGAAGCACCGCCCTTATATTACGCGGTACTGATTGGAAACCGGGCCCTGGTAGAACACGTGCTTCCGAAGCGTCCACAGGACATGAACGTCAAAGGTGGTTACTTCGGGACTCCCTTGCACGCCGCATTTTCTAAACACGACATCAAGACTGTGTGGTTGATACTGGAGAACGGCGCAGATGTGAATATCCGGGGCTACCAGGATCGAACTCCTCTGCATTACGCATCGTACGAAGGTTTCCCTGATGTTACGCGGTGGCTACTCCGCCGTGGCGTAGACGTGAACGCCCAGGATGAAGATCGATGGACCGCACTACACTACGCAGCAATGAGTGGGCGTCTCGAGGTTGCCGAGATACTTCTTGAGCACAATGCCGTGGTCAATGCGAGCCAAAGGTATGACCGACTCCCGTTGCACTATGCTGCCGAATACGGATATCTGGATCTCGTGCAATTATTATTGAAGTACGGTGGGAATGTGAACGTGCAGGATAGATTTGGCCAGACTCCGGCTGACGGGGCGAGGGTGGGAGGACACACAGAGATCGTCAAATTACTATCCGAGCATGTGAACGAATGAGGGCATGGTGCGTATCTGCGAGGTTACATTTTCGGGGCGTGTTTATCGGTGGACGAATGTTTTGTCGTAGTACGTTCGAGGTTGTATCGTAGGGCGACGTATGATGCTCAAGTTAGGGAACGTGACGAATTAATACGATTTTCAAGCAATACCTCGAAATATGGCGATACCCTAAACTGTCCCTAAGCGCTAGGAATCAGTCTAACATGAGCGCAGGGTCTAGGGGGTGTGAAGCGTCGCAAGGTATCGCGCAGGCCTCCGCAGCGCGCGGGCTGTCGAATATAGGTCTGCGGCTATCGCGGACACGTCGGTGTTGAAGGGCAAAGGCCGCACCTGAGCGCGGTGACGTCGGGAGAGAGAATGGGGTCGCTTGGTCGCCGGTTATCGGAAACGGTCACGCACGCTTCGTCGGCGCGATACAAGACTTTGCATAGGTGGCTGCCGGGGTCGGGGACGTGTCAGTTTCGAGTTGCTAAGGCCGTGTGCGAGTGCGGCATGCTGTGGAACGCAAGGGATGAGCCTCACTGAGCTCAAAGTCCGAAATCTGATGGGAGAAGTCTACTATTAGAAGTCTGGGTGTAAAGGTGGTAATTACATGGGTTATATACCAGGGAATGTAGGCTGAGGAATGGGGGTGCATTTGATATAAGGGAGAATGGTAAAATGCGGACGGATGAGTCTGGGATAAGTGGGAGGCCTAGCGCACATGGAGCGTGGGAAAGCGACGAGCGCGTGCTTTGCGTCGCACGGAGTTGCGCTATTTTGGGACGAGTGAGTCCGCGGGGGATAGCGGATTCCCGGTCTGTAATTCGGGAGAAGTGGAATGTGAATGCGAGCACACTAACGGCGGAGACGGCGTGTCGCCGAGGGCGTGTGTCGCGCAAGTCCCGAGGTGGACGGACCAGCAGCCGAGGAACGCGACTTGCCAGGGACGAGGAACGCGACGGGTAGAAGGACGAGGAGCGTCGAGAGGATGGTGATTCGGGAGATGCCAGCGTCGGGTTTTTTTCTGAGCTTTCTTTAGTTTCGAGCGATGGACGAGGACGAGCCCGGCTCTGCAAATGGGTCACATGACAGCGCAGAGCACACCAACTGACGATGACTAGACCTGTCGCGATCAAAAGAACGAGAAGAGTCAACGCAAAATATGTCCTTGCCCTCGTTGCCAAGGACGTAGTCCCTGGGTAAGGGAAGGAGTCACATGGCGAGCGTAGCTCCCAAAACCCGGGGCAAAATCATGCGCGCGAAGACAGAGAGCGATTCGGACACGCTAGGCATCGGAGCTTCCTGTATGCGTCGGCAAGGAGCAAAGCAAACAACGACGGCAGCCCTACCTCCACGCTCATATTCATCAAGAGCACTGACTAACATCCACGCAACGACACCCACCACCCAGCCAGGTATGGCAATCCAGCACCGAGCCCCAGCACGACCGAGTCTCTGAGAGAACCCCACCCATCCATGCGAATGTGTAGAGATGCGACTTTGTGGTCTGGTGACGCGTACAGGGTAAGGCTAAGACCACGCGTGTCGGATGCGATGTGAACGGCGCCGACGTGTGTGTAGGAGTAATTGCCGCGCGTGTTGTGAGTGTATAGATGGGCCGTGCGAGAGCGACGTGTGCTCGAGTAGTGGTGGAAGAAGCGGTTGTATGCGACATGAACAGCGAGCACAGCAAGGGCCCAAACAGTTATACGCACTATCACACCCCACGGTGACAACTATACACGATAAACTATTTATGATGTCTGCTGGAAAGTGAGCCTCCTCTGGTGTTCGCAAAATATGCCTCGCAAAGTACAGCGACGACAGCCGGATGGGTGAACGGCTTCAACCTCATAACGAGATCCTCACCCTACTGCGACGACACAACCCGTGAAATCACCCAAGCGATGAGAACACTGACCTCCTCTTTGGATAGATATGTTTTGCGCCTGTAAGAAGTCTCCTGACCTTCTCAGAGGTTACAAGCGCGAGAACAGCGACAAAGAGCGTGACGAGGCGCAGATGGGAGGAGAGCGCGAGGAAAAGCTACGAGCCGTAGAGGACGGCCACGAAAAACTGGGTGCGGTCAGAAGTGCCTCTGCACATACAGGACAGGATGAGGATCACCTGAAATTTGCACACGTCTGCACCAGAACGGGCTAGTATGAACCGGACGTCGACGATGAGCCCGATTGCGGAGGCTACGCTGGAGATGATCAGCGCACATTTGTCGACGTCGAAGAGGTTGACATGTGAGAAGCCGAACACAGTCATGTCGACGGGATGTCGAGTAGTTAGAAAAGGTAAACACAGTTCAAGAGAATTAAAGGTGCGTTGCCTGAGACAAAGGGTGCAAGGCTAGGGCGCCCTATTTCCGACTGACTCCAGTCATTCGGACTCATTCCTTGAATCGCTTAAGGGTGTTGATGGACCAGAGACAGAGACATGAACAAGATCAGTGAGACTTGGGTGCGACGAGGTCAAGTTGATGAATAAGCCGGGGGATGCTGGTGAAAAACTGGGGATAAGATGCTTGAAACCGACGAGACTGTGAGAGAGTGGTCCGGAATGAAGTCAATACAATCTTGAGATATATGGGTGCTTGAGGTCTGCCCTGGGCAGCAGGGACGAACATGCAAGGGACAATGCCAGTGAGGCAAGATGAAGAGCTAAGAAAGATGTAGGAACGAGCCAGATGAGACATGGTGCGAGCGTACCGACATCGGACCAAGCGACTCCGAAATGGCCGAAAACTGTACTTCTTCACCGACTCGACACCACTCGATGTTCTCAGCCAATTGTATCTTTTTTAGTCCATATACACGCCAAAGACCGATCGTAGCTACGAACCACGTTCTTGATGAGCACTTGAGCGTAACCATGTTGTAGTTGCAGTATATCGTACAAAGTAAATAAATTAAAGGCCAGTCCTTTAAGCTTTAAGGTTAGTAGTGTGTTTGTATGACGTTACTATGTATTGTTTCACAGTATTTGGGTCCTTGTTTGCGGGTATTCGATAGCAATCACATCATCCGAATATTTGCATTACACGAGGCTGTGTCTCAATGACAGTGTCTCATCCTAAGTTACCTTCAGCTCTCTCCAGTTAATTACACGTCATATCTCCAACCCGAACCGACATCATACAGCTATACCATGTCTCAGTCCCCTCTCTCAACTGCTGCTTCCTCCAACTTCGAATCTATCTTCAAAACTGCCTTCAAAGCCTACAAAAAGCGAACGGGACAGGACATCACGTCTCATCCCTTGGCCACCCAGCTCAAGACCTGCGATTCTCCCGATGCAATTCTCGCTGTGCTTAGAGCCCAGGTTGACGAGTTCGATCAATCTCGGAGAGACGATGAGAGGTTGACAAGGTGGCTTAATCCGACCGTAAACGTCCTTTACTCATTCTCAGCTACGCTTGGTGAGGGCGTTGGTTTGGTGAGTCTCCGGATGTTTCCTCGTTCGAGATTTCTGCTCTCACACGTGCTGTCTAGGTGTTCTCGCCCACCAAGGTGATCTTTGCTGGAATTGGAGTTCTACTCTTGGTGGGTACCTCCGTTTACCACACCTTGTGGTCCATCATAACAGCTCGATCGTTCAGGCATCCAAGGATGTTGTTGCCAGCCACGAGGTCCTCATCGACATCTTCGAACGCATCGAGAACTTCTTCAAACGACTCGAGGCCTATACAGAAGTCCCGCAGACGGCAGCTATGACGGACGTTATCGTGAAGATTATGGTTGAGGTTCTGTCTATTTTCGCAATTGCGACGAAGGAAATCAAACAGGGATTTGCGAGTACGTGATTCTCGAGTTATACTCTCATTTCGCCTGATTGGATTTTATTCAGAGAAATTGTTCAAAAGGCTAGTGGGAAGACGAGATATTGAGGACGCGCTGCAGAAACTGGACATATTGACGCAAGAAGAGGCACGGATGGCGACTGCAGAAGTCCTGAGGGTGACGCATGGTGTTGACGACAAGGTGAAGGGCGTCGGGTTCCAGGTGGAGGGTGTCAACAAGGGGGTGCAAGATGTCGACGGAAAGGTAGAGGGCGTCGACGAAAGGGTCCAGGGCGTCGACGAGAGGGTCCAAGGTGTCGGCGATGGGGTCAAACGCGTCGACGAGAGGGTCCGTGGCGTCGACGAAGGCGTCCAACGCGTTGACCACAAAGTGCAGGCCGTCGATGACAGAGTCAAGCAAGTCGATCATAAGGTGGCCGTTGTCAATGACGATGTCAAGCTAATCATCGACGGTGTGTCATTCCGTGCTCATCTGTCTTACGCATCATCATCCTCACACTTCGGCTTGCCTAGGAGGAAAGGAAACAACCGCGGCATTACAACGGATCGTCAATACCATAGACGATATCAGCCGTCAGTGATCTCCACGGCGCCTGCTGTCACTTCCCGTGGTCGCTCACATATTTACAATAACAGGTAACCAGCTTCGACGCGACCTTCGAAATTGGATCTCTCCCCCCGATCCATCCATCAATTATAACACCGCCTGTGGTGCTCATCACAAGGGCACCGCAGCATGGTTCACTCGAGGCGACGCTTTCAAATACTGGAGGGCTCGTGGCTGCTTGTTGTGGGTCCACGGAAAACGTATGTTCCTTCCTCTGTGACCAAATTGATACTAACGCATTTCTGTTCTCTTAGCGGGCTCGGGCAAAAGTATTCTTAGGTTTGTTTCTTCCTTCCTGACTTATTACGTCTGCAATCGAGTTCAAGCTACGCTTTCATCCAGCTCCGTGATCATCCGAGATACCGAAAACGTCTGCAACGCCGGGTTTGCGTCGATGGCCTACTTCTATTTCGACTTCAAGGACACCGCAAAACAGGACTCCCGTGCTCTACTCTCCTCTCTTCTCATCCAGCTCTCTCATCAGTCCGATGTTTATTGCGATATTCTTCATTCCTTGTACTCTTCCCATCGTCAGGGCTCAGTACAGCCAAATGACGACGCACTCACACAATGCCTAAAGACCATGCTCGTGGCCCTCGGAGATGCCCCTGTCTACCTCGTCTTAGACGCGGTTGACGAATGCCT
The DNA here is from genome assembly GCA_021525775.1 of Lactarius deliciosus. Classification (NCBI taxonomy): domain Eukaryota; kingdom Fungi; phylum Basidiomycota; class Agaricomycetes; order Russulales; family Russulaceae; genus Lactarius; species Lactarius deliciosus. Next base: position 161,947 of record JAKELK010000033.1, on the reverse strand, counting down.
CAACACATCGGGGATGCCATCGCCTCGTGAAAAGGTCCTGCGACTTGTCAAGGAATTCGTCGAGTTAAAACTTTCGAACTTGCATTTGTGTATCACGAGTCGTCCCGAGATCGACATCCGTAATGCTCTCGAGCCACTGGCAGCCCACCGGCTCTCTCTTCACGATGAAAGTGGTCAGAATGCGGACATCGCAAACTATGTTAGCTCGGTTGTTTACTCGGACTCGAGGATGCGGAGATGGAGAGCCGAGGAAAGGGACTTGGTTGTTGGCAGACTCTCAGCGAAGGCCGATGGAATGTAAGGTCACCGCTCCTCCGTCATCGTGCTCGCTGAAGAATTTGCACAGGTTCCGATGGGCGTTCTGTCAATTGGAGATGTTACGTCATTGTTTCCCATCAAGCGTGCTCAACATCCTCGAGCAATTACCCGAGTCTCTTGACGAGACATACAACCGAATACTAAGGGAAATCAGCAGGGCGAACGGAGAGCACGCCTATCGTCTTCTACAATGCTTAACTGTCGCTGTTCGTCCACTTCGAGTCGAGGAACTTGCCGAAGTCCTGGCGGTCGACTTCAACGCGAGCGGGGGTCCGAAGTTAAACGCTGATTGGCGGTGGGAAGATAACGAAGAGGCGGTGCTGTCAGCATGTTCCAGTTTGGTGGCCGTCGTTATGGATGGCGGTTCCCGGGTTGTTCAGTTCTCCCACTTCTCCGTGAAAGAGTTCTTGACGTCAAATCGCCTTGCAAGTTCTCTTGGAGAGGAATCCCGATTTCATATTCGGCTTGAGTCTGCCCACACGATTCTTGCACAAGCCTCTCTAGGTGTCCTCCTCCGACTAGATGAGCGAGTTGACCGCGACAACGTCGTCGGCTTTCCCCTCGCCCGATACTCAGCAAAGCACTGGCCCGAGCACGTCAAGTTCGAGAATGTTTTGTCGCACGTGAAGGACGGGGTCGATGAACTGTTTGACCCGGACAAGCCTCATTTTGCTGCATGGGTCCGGCTTCACGACGCGAACGGATCATCGAAGTCCGTGGTGAACCCAGAACAACCAGAATCACCGCCCTTATATTACGCCGCACTGGTTGGAAATCGGGCCCTGGTGGAACAGGTACTTTCGAAGCGTCCGCAGGACGTGCACAGGGGTGGTCGCTACACGACTCCCTTGTACGCAGCGTTCGTCAATAGGGACGTCGAGATTGTGTGGTTACTACTGGAAAATGGCGCCGATCTGAATGTCTGGGGTAGCGGTGACAATACTCCTCTGCATCTCGCATCAGACCGCGGTTTCCCTGATGTTGTGCGGTGGCTACTCGATCGTGGCCTAGACCTGGAAGCCAAAGAGACCACTGAATCGACCGCCCTCCACCTTGCAGCATGCGCTGGGCATCTCGAGGTTGCCGAGATACTTCTTGAACACAATGCCGAAGTCGAGGCGCGCGATAACCGAGGCCGGGTGCCGTTGCACGATGCAGCCCGCAATGGACATCTAGAACTTGTGCGATTATTATTGAAGCATGGTGGGGATGTGAACGTGCGCAGAAACGATGGCGAGACTCCGTTGGACGAGGCCAAAGCGGCAGAATACACAGAGGTCGTCAAACTACTATCCGAGCGAATGAACAAGTGATGGGCACCTGCGAGGCTGTATTTTTGAGGCGTTTTATCATATCGGATCCAAATGTTGTATCGTAGTACGTTGGTTGTATCATATGGTGATTGTGCTTAAGTTGGGGGATGGGATATATCAAACGACTCCCGTGCATCTCTCTATCTCTATCTATCTGCGAGCACCCAGATGCCAGTAACTGCAAATGTGCTGGGTTCTACATTGCTCGGGGTGATAGCGCTAGACTCATGCGATAAAAAGCCTCATCAACTTGAGCCACACCTGATCCTGGCGTGGGGGTGTCTATGATGTATTGCAAGTTGTAATGAGATCGTTCCAGAAATTGGATGCTAGCGACCATGTTGTAGTGCTACATGTTGTTCACAAGAAAAAATAGATTATAGACCAGTCCTTTGGACAGCCCTATACTACTTGTCGTGCTTGCTGTGCCTTAGACTATGCTAGATATCCAACAGCTAGTATGATCCCCGAGTCATGCCATTGCCATCGGCAACAGTCGTTTCTCCCTTCAACTCGAACTATTTCCCTCTCGGCGCTACATCCGCTATGTTGTCACCAAGTAGCCGCGTTTACCGTTATCACGTTCGGTAGCTCTATCATCCTTATCCAGATCACCCGAATATTTGCAGTACACGAGGCTGTACGGCTGTGCCTCGTCCGCGTCCTGCCTCAGCACTCTCCGTTTAATTACGGCCACGGGTTATCCACTTTGCTTCCCAACCCAAATCGACGCCATACTGTCACACCATGTCTCAGTCCCCTCCAAGCACCTCTTCTTCCCACTTCGAATCTATCTTCAAAACTGCCTTCAAAGCCTACAAAAAGCAAACGGGGCACGACATCACGTCTCATCCATTAGCCGCCTGGCTCAAGACCTGCGACTCTCCCAATGCAGTTCTTGCCGTACTTAAAGCCCAGGTTGAGGAGTTCGATCAGTCTCGGAGAGATGATGAGAGGTTGACAAAGTGGCTTAATCCAACCGTGAACGTCCTTTACGCGTTCTCGGCTACACTTGGTGAGGGCGTTGGTTTGGTGAGTCTTGGGAGGTTGCCTCACTCGAGATTTGCGTTCTCAAACTCGTTTTTCAGGTGTTCTCTCCCGCAAAGGTGATATTTGCTGGAATTGGTGTTCTACTCTTGGTGCGTATCTCCGTTCACCACACCCTCTGGACTATCATGACAGCTTGGTCATTCAGGCGTCCAAGGACGTTGCTGCCAGCCACGAGGTCCTCATCGACATCTTCGAACGCATCGAAAACTTCTTCAAACGGCTCGAAGCCTATACAGAAGTCCCGCAGACGGCAGCTATGACCAACGTTATCGTGAAGATTATGGTTGAGGTTCTGTCTATTTTCGCAATTGCGACGAAGGAAATCAAACAGGGATTCGCGAGTACGCGATTCTCGAGTTATACTCTGATTTCTTCTCATTAGAATTGGTTCAGAGAAATTCGTCAAAAAGCTAGTGGGAAGACGAGATATCGAGGACGCGTTGCAGAAACTAGACAGATTGACACAAGAAGAGGCTCGGATGGCGACTGCAGAAGTCCTGAGGCTGACACATAGTGTCGATGACAAAGTGAAGGGCGTCGGGTTCCAGGTGGAGGGTGTCAACAAGGTGGTCCATGGCGTCGGCGAAGGGGTTCAACGCGTTGACCACAAAGTGCAAGCCATCGATGACAGAGTGAAGCAAGTCAATGATAGAGTGGGGATTGTCAACGACGATGTAAAATTAATTGTCGAAGGTGTGTGATTCCGTGCTTATCTGTCCTACACACCATCCTCACACTTCGGCTTGCCTAGGAGGAAAAGAAAGAACTGCAGCAATACAACGGATCGTGAACACTGTAGACGATATGAGCCGTCAGTGATCCCCATTGCCGCAGTCATTGGCGGCGGTCGCTTACATATTAAACAGGTAACCAGCTTCGACGTGACCTTCGAAACTGGATCTCTCCCCCCGATCCGTCCGTCAATTACAACACCGCCTGTGGTGCTCACCACGAGGGTACCGCGGCATGGCTCACTCGGGGCGACGCTTTCAAGGGTTGGAGAACTGACGGCTGCCTGTTGTGGGTTCACGGAAAACGTACGTTCCTTCCTTTCCGACCGAATTGCTACTAACCCCTTTCTGTTCTCTTAGCGGGCTCCGGGAAAAGTATTCTCAGGTTCGTTTCTCTCTGACTTATCACGTCTACACTCAAGTTCAAGTTATACTTTCGACCAGCTCCGTGATCATCCGAGATATAGAGGACATCTGCAACGCTGGGTTCGCGTCGATGGCCTACTTCTATTTCGACTTCAAGGACACCGCAAAACAGGACTCCCGTGCTTCACTCTCCTCCCTTCTCATCCAGCTCTCCGATCAGTCCGACACTTACTGCGACATTCTTCACGACTTATACTCTACTCATCGCCGTGGTTCAGTTCAGCCAAATGACGAAGCACTCACACAATGCCTCAAGACCATGCTCGTGGCCCTCGGACAAACCCCAATATACGTCATCTTGGACGCGGTCGATGAATGTCTCAACACATCAGGAATGCCATCACCTCGTGAAAAGGTCCTGCGACTTGTCAAGGAACTCGTCGAGTTGAAACTTTCGAACTTGCATTTATGTATCACAAGTCGTCCCGAGATCGACATCCGTAATGCTCTCGAGCCACTGGCAGCTCACCGGATCTCTCTTCACGATGAAAGTGGACAGAATGCGGACATCGCGATCTATGTCAGCTCAATCGTTCATTCGGACTCGAGGATGCGGAGATGGAGAGCAGAGGAAAGGGACATTGTCGTCGGAACACTCTCGGCCAAGGCCGATGGAATGTAAGGTCGTCGCTACTTCCTTGTCGTGCTTGCTAAAGACTTGGGGCAGGTTCCGATGGGTGTTCTGTCAACTGGAGGTATTACGACATTGTTTCCCGGCCAGCGTGCTCAATATCCTCGAGCAATTACCCGAGTCCCTGGACGAGACATACGAGCGGATACTGAGGGAAATCAGCCGGGCGAACAGAGATCACGCCTATCGTCTACTGCAATGTCTGACTGTCGCCGTTCGTCCACTTCGAGTCGAGGAACTTGCCGAAATTCTGGGGGTCGACTTCAATGCGAGCGGGGGTCCGAAGTTGAACGCGGATTGGCGGTGGGAAGATAACGAGGAGGCGGTGCTGTCAGCATGCTCCAGTTTGGTGGCCGTAGTCATAGATGGTGATTCCCGGGTTGTTCAGTTCTCCCACTTCTCCGTGAAAGAGTTCTTGACGTCAAATCGCCTTGCAAGTTCTCTTGGAGAGGAGTCCCAATTCCATATTCGGCTCGAGTCCGCCCACATGATTCTTTCCCAAGCTTCTCTAGGTGTCCTCCTCCGACTAGACGAGCGAATTGACGACGACAGCATCGTAGACTTTCCCCTCGCCCATTACGCAGCAGAGCACTGGTTCGACCACGTCAATTTCCGGAATGTTTTGTCGCATGTGGAGGATGGGGTCGATGAACTCTTTGACGCGGACAAGCCGCATTTCGCTGTATGGCTCTGGCTCCACGACGTTGACCCATCCTCGATACGCGGGCGAAACCCAGAACAACCAGAAGCACCGCCCTTATATTATGCTGTGCTGATTGGAAACCGGGCTCTGGTAGAACGCGTGCTTTCGAAGCGTCCACAGGATGTAAACGTCAAGGGTGGTTACTATGGGACTCCCTTGCACGCAGCATTTGAAAACGGCGACATCGAGACTGTGTGGTTGCTACTGGAGAACGGCGCCGATGTGAATATCCGAGGCTACCAGGATCGAACTCCTCTGCATCACGCATCGAACAATGGTTTCCCTGATGTTACGCGGTGGCTACTCCGCCGTGGCGTAGATGTGGACGCCCAGGATGAAGATCAATGGACCGCACTGCACTACGCAGCAATCAATGAAGGTCTAGAGGTTGCCGAGATACTTCTTGAGCACAATGCTGATGTTAATGCGAGTAATTTATATGGCCAACTCCCGTTGCACTATGCCGCCGAATACGGATATCCGGATCTCGTGCAATTATTATTGAGGCATGGTGGGAATGCGAGCACGCGAAATAGGTTTGGCAAGACTCCGGCTGACGAGGCGAGGGCGCGGGGACACACAATGACCGTCAAATTACTATCCGAGCATGTCAACGAATGAGGGCATGGTGCTGGTACCTACGAGGCTACATTTTCAGGGCGTTTTATCATATCGTGTCCGAATGTTTATGTTTTGTCGTAGTACGTTCGAGGTTGTATCGTATGGTGATTGATGATGCTCAAGTTGCGGAACGCGACGAATTTAATACCATTGTCGGGCGATGCCTTGAAATACGGCAACATGGATTTTGGCAGTGCTAGCGCTGTACATCGTAGTATCGTACCGGTCCCGTTCGCCATTTGTTATGCGGTGCGAGCACGGGACGGGCATCGCCCGTCCGGACCCGTAATTTGACGGTAGTTTACGTGTGTCGTACGGGTAGCCTGCAGGTCCTGCACTGACCGACGATGGAGATGTGCCACACGACTGAGGGTTTCGAAGAGTACACGGACAGGAAAAGCCACTGGGATCTGCATACATATCACCATCTACGCTGAGGGTACGGTGGAAATGACAAATGTGATGAACGACTCTAAAAAGTGGGAATGGCATTCCAGTCTCCAGTATGACAGGTGATCGCTACTGTGGAGAGGCGGCGGATGTTAGATGTAGATGTGGTGTTGCCTCTCAACTCAGAGTAGAGCACGTTCTTGTTGCTCTTGCGGCGAATCCCACAATGTTGCAGATTCTTCGAGATGAGGAACGCGAGGTCTAACAGTAAAAAGTGTTAACCAAAATTGCCGGTGCGGCGGAAACTGGTGCCGGAGCAGATTACGAGACTACTCGAAATTCGACTGGGGATTGTAGGAGCTCTAATGTTCGAGCATGAGAAGAGGCCCGAGCACTAAGCTCGTGAGAACCAATCTGGTAGTGAATATCGAGCTGCTCCTCACTGAGGTCCACTGGCATACTCCCACTGAGACTCGGACACTCAGTGAAGCTGTAGCCCTCCTCGTCGAGCTCGCCCGCGAATTCGAGGTTGACACCAAGACGCAATCCGCCCTCGCTGTGAATACGCAGGTACTCGGTGAGTTCGTGCGTCTTCGGGCCTGTCAACGACCTGAGGTGAGTGTGCTGCCAGGTGGGGTCGCGTTTGGAGCCGTTGGCATGCCGGGTCCAGCGAGCGACAGAAGTCACGTTAGGAGTTCAGCGTCGCGTTGTTCTGGGACGGGTGGTATCGGTGGGAGGTAGCGGACTCCCGATCGCAGATCTGGAGAAGGGGAGTGCGAACGGGAGCACGCTAGGGGCGGAGGTGGCGTGTCGTCGGGGGGCGGGGGAACGTGCGTCGGGCAAGTCACGAGGTGGATAGACCAGCAGTCGGGGAACGCGACTTGCCAGGGGACGAGGGACGCGACCAGTAGAAGGACGAGGAGCATCGAGAGGACGGTGATTCGGGGGATGCCAGCGTCGGGTTTCCTTCTGACCCTTTTTTTTTGGTTTCGAGCGATGGACGAGGACGAGCCCGGCTCTGCAGATGGGTCACATGACAGCGCAGAGCACACCAACTGACGATGACTAGACCCGTCGCGATCAAAAGAACGAGAAGAGTCAGCAGCGCAAAAAATGACTTTGCCCCCGCTGCCGAGGACGTAGTCCCTGGATAATGGTGGGTGCGATGTGGCGAGCGTAGCTCCCGAAATCCGGGACAAAATCTTGCGAGTGAAGACTGGAGAGCGACTCGGGCACGCTAGGCATCGGAACTTCCTATATACATCAGCACCGACTCAGCGGGGATCAAGGCGAACAACAACGGCGGCCCTACTCCCATGCTCGTATTCGCCGAGAATACTGAATAGCATCCATGCAACGACACCCACTGACCAGCCGGTGAGGGCAGTCCGGTAACGAGTGCCAGGACGACCGAGAGAACCCTGCCAGCCCACGCGAATGTACAGATATGCGACTTTGTAATCTGGCGGCGCGTACAGAATAAGGCTAAGACCATGCGTGTGCGGATGCGATGTGAACGACGCCGACGTGTGTGTGGGAGTAATGGCCGCGCGTGTGAGGGTATAAATGGGCCTCTGAGGGTGACGTGTGCGCGAGCAGTAGTGGAAAAAGCGGTCCTATGCAGCGAACATAGCAAGGACTCAAACAATTATACCATCTAGCGGTGAAAACCATACACGATAAGCTGTTTGTGATGTCTGCTAGCAAGTGAGCCTCGGGTATTCAATATGCCTCGCAACGTACAGCAACAACAGCCGGATGCGTGAACGGTTTCAACCTCACAATGAGGCGGTGTAACGCTGACCTCTCCTCTTTGGATAGATGTATTTTGAGGCTCAGCCTGTAACAAGTCCCCATGACCTTCTCAAAGGTGACGAGCACAAAGAGCGTGAAGAGGGGCAGAGGGGAGGAGAGCGCGAGGAAAAGCTACGAGCCGTAGAAGTCCGCCGCGAGAAACTGAGTGCGGTCAGAACTGTCTCTGCACGTACAGGACAGGGGGAGGCTCACGTGGAATTTGCCCACGTCGGCACTAGAGTATGCGAGTATGAACCAGACGTCGACGAAGAACCCGATTGCGGAGGCTAGGAGATGATCAGCACGCATTTGTCGACGTCAAAGAGGTCGACGTGTGAGAAGCCAAACACAGTCATGTCGACGCTATGATGTTGAGTAGTAAACACAGAGTTAAAAGTGCGCTAGGGCGCCCGCCCAAACCACGCTCTGATGAACGCTGAGCCGTACTGCATACAAAATAAATAAATAAATAATAGGCCAGGTCTTGTAAGCTAGGCTGTACGATAGCTACTGTATGCGCTCCGAGTCATCGCCATCAACAGTCCTTTCTTCTTTCAACCCGAACTATTTCCCCCGCATTTTTCGTTATCATGTCGGTAGCGCGTCTATCACCCTTATCTAGATTACCTGAATATTTGCATTACATAAGGCTGTGCCTACCTCAGCTCCCCGGTTAATTGCACAGGTCATATCTCCTCTCCTCCTAACCCGAACCGACACCATACGGCTACACCATGTCTCAGTCCCCTCTCCCAAGCACCTCTTCCTCCAACATCGACTCTATCTTCAGAACTGCCTTCAAAGTCTACAAAAAGCGAACAGGGCAGGACATCACGTCTCATCCCTTAGCCGCCCAGCTCAAGACCTGCAATTCTCCAGATGCAATTCTCGCTGTGCTCAAAGCCCAGGTTGACGAGTTCGATCAGTCTCGGAGAGACGATGAGAGGTTGACAAGTTGGCTTAATCCGACCGTAAACGTCCTTTACGCATTCTCGGCTACACTTGGCGAGGGCGTTGGCTTGGTGAGTCTCGGGAGGTTGCGTCATTCGAGATTTGTGCTTTCACTGTCTCACACGTGTTTTCTAGGTGTTCTCTCCCGCCAAGGTGATATTTGCTGGATTTGGTGTTCTACTCTTGGTGCGTATCTCCGTTCGCCACACTTTGTGACTATCATGACCGCTCGGTCATTCAGGCGTCCAAGGATGTTGCTGCCAGTCACGAGGTCCTCATCGATATCTTCGAACGCATTGAGAACTTCTTCAAACGGCTCGAGGCCTATACAGAAGTCCCACAGACAGCAGCTATGACGGACGTTATCGTGAAGATTATGGTAGAGGTTCTGTCTATATTTGCAATTGCGACGAAGGAAATCAAACAGGGATTCGCGAGTGCGTTATTCTCTAGTTATACTCTGATTTCGTCTGATTGGATTTTATTCAGAGAAATTCCTGAAAAAGCTAGTGGGAAGACGAGATATTGAGGATGCGCTGCAGAAACTGGACAGATTGACGCAAGAAGAGGCTCGGATGGCGACTGCAGAAGTCCTGAGGGTTACGCATGGTGTTGACGACAAGGTGAAGGGTGTCGGGTTCCAGGTGGAGGGTGTCAACAAGGGGGTACAAGACGTCGACGGAAAGGTAGAGGATGTCGACGAACGGGTCCAAGGTGTCGACGAAAGAGTCCAGGGTGTCGACGAGAGGGTCCAACGCGTCGGCGATGGCGTTCATTGCGTCGACGAGAGGGTCCGTGGCGTCGACGAAGGCGTCCAACGCGTTGACCACAAAGTGCGGGCGGTCGATGACAGAGTCAAGCAAGTCGATCATAGGGTGGCGGTTGTCAATGACGATGTCAAGCTAATCATCGACGGTGTGTCATTCCGTGCTATCTGTCCTACGCACCATTCTCATATTTCGGCTTGCCTAGGAGGAAAAGAAACAACCGCAGCATTACAACGGATCGTCAACACCGTAGACGATATCAGCCGTCAGTGATCTCCACGGCGCCTGCTGTCATTTCCCGTGGTCGCTCACGTCTCTACAATAACAGGTAACCAGCTTCGACGCGACCTTCGAAATTGGATCTCTCCCCCCGATCCATCCATCAATTATAACACCGCCTGTGGTGCTCATCACAAGGGTACCGCAGCATGGCTCACTATAGGCGACGCTTTCAAAGATTGGAGGGCTCATGGCTGCCTGTTGTGGATCCACGGAAAACGTATGTTCCTTCCTCTGTGACCGAATTGATACTAACGCCTTTCTGTTCTCTTAGCGGGCTCGGGCAAAAGTATTCTTAGGTTGGTTTCTTCCTGACTTATTGCATCTACAGTCGAGCTTAAGCTACGATTTCGTTCAGCTCCGTGATCGTCCGGGATATCGAAGAGGTCTGCAACGCCGGGTTCGCGTCGATGGCCTACTTCTATTTCGATTTCAAGGACACCGGAAAACAGGACTCACGTGCTCTGCTCTCTTCTCTTCTCATCCAGCTCTCTGATCAGTCAGACACTTACTGCGACATTCTCCACGACTTGTACTCTACTCATCGCCGTGGTTCAGTACAGCCCAATGACGACGCACTCACACAATGCCTCAAGACCATGCTCGTGGCCCTCGGAAAAACCCCAATCTACCTCATCTTAGACGCGGTTGACGAATGTCTCAACACCTCGGGGATGCCATCACCTCGTGAAAAGGTCCTGATACTTGTCGAGGAACTCGTCGAGTTGAAACTTTCGAACTTGCATTTATGTATCACGAGTCGTCCCGAGATCGACATCCGTAATGCTCTCGAACCATTGGCAGCTCACCGGATCTCTCTTCACGATGAAGGTGGTCAGAATGCGGACATCGCGAACTATGTCAGCTCAATCGTTTATTCGGACTCGAGGATGCGGAGATGGAGAGCCGAGGAAAGGGATATTGTCGTCGGAAGACTCTCAGCAAAGGCCGATGGAATGTAAGGTCGTCGCTACTTCCTTGTCGTGCTTGCTGAAAACCTGGGGCAGGTTCCGATGGGTGTTCTGTCAACTGGAGATATTACGTCATTGTTTCCCATCAAGCGTGCTCAACATCCTCGAGCAATTACCCGCGTCTCTCGACGCGACATACGAGCGGATACTGAGGGAGATCAGCAGGGCGAACAGAGATCACGCCTATCGCCTTCTGCAATGCCTGACCGTCGCCGTTCGTCCACTTCGAGTCGAGGAACTCGCGGAAGTCCTGGCGGTCGATTTCAACGCGACCGGGGGCCCGAAGTTAAACGCGGATTGGCGGTGGGAAGATAACGAAGAGGCGGTGCTGTCAGCATGCTCCAGTTTGGTGGCGGTAGTCACGGATGGCGGTTCCCGGGTTGTTCAGTTCTCCCACTTCTCCGTGAAAGAGTTCTTGACGTCAAATCGCCTCGCAAGTTCTCTTGGAGAGGAGTCCCAATTCCATATTCGGCTTGAGTCTGCCCACACGATTCTCGCACAAGCATCTTTAGGTGTCCTCCTCCGACTAGACGAGCGAATTGACCGCGACAGCATCGTCGGCTATCCCCTGGCCCAATACGCAGCAGAGCACTGGCCCGAGCACGTCAAGTTCGAGAATGTTTTTTCGCATGTGAAGGATGGGGTCGATGAATTGTTTGACGCGGACAAGCCGCATTTCGCTGCATGGCTCAGGCTCCACGACGTTGACCCATCCTCGATGCGCAAGCGAAGGCCAGAACAACCAGAAGCACCGCCCTTATATTACGCGGTACGGATTGGAAACCGGGCCCTGGTAGACCACGTGCTTTCGAAGCATCCGCAGGAAGTGAACGTCAAAGGTGGTTACAAAGGGTCTCCCTTGCACGCAGCATTTTCCAAACGTGACAACGAGACTGTGTGGTTACTACTGGAGAACGGCGCCGATGTAAATATCCGGGGCTACGGGGACCGAACTCCTTTACATAGCGCATCCGAAGCAGGTTTCCCTGATGTTGTGCGTTGGCTACTCGACCGTGGCGTAGACCTGGAAGCCCAAATGTATGATCAATCGACCGCGCTGCACCTTGCAGCTGTCAATGGGCGTCTCGAGGTTGCCGTGATACTTCTTCAACACAATGCAGAGGTCAATGCGCGCGATGACCAAGGTCGTGTCCCGTTGCACGATGCAGCCTACAATGAACGTCTGGAACTCGTGCGATTGTTTTTGAAGCATGGTGGAAATTTGAACGCGTGCGGCCACGACGGCATGACTCCGTTGGACGAGGCCAAACAGAGTGGATACACGGAGGTCGTTAAACTACTATCCGAGCGAATGAACAAGTGATGGGTACTTGCGAGGCAGTATTTTGAGGCGTTTTATCATATCATATCCAAATGTCTTATCGTAGTACGTTGGTTGTATCATATGGTGAATGCGCTTAAGTTTCGGGATGGATATATCAAATGCCATCGACTCAGCAACAGAGCGTTACCTCCTTGAAATGTGAAGTCTGCGGATGCGCGATGCCAGATTATGGATTGCTACAATATATGATACATAGCGCAAGAGATGAAAAACGTTCAAGACTCCTGTGTACCTATCGTGGATGCTCTCGACGAGTATCCCAATGATCCTAGGGTATCATCGTCTCGCATGAAAGTGACTCATGGAAGCACCTGCGTTTCAATAACACGGTCCTCTCAGGCTTGTGTCTGGCACCAAGTTTGGCACAGCGTTTGGCATCTGAGTGAGTATCAGGGAAACGCAGCACATTTGTTCTGTCGTTCGCTCAGATGAGAAGATCCTGAAAGATGAGATTGATCAGAGATAAAGTAAACCGGCCATTGAACCGGCCGAGCGACGCCAGGCAAAAAAGAAATGGGGGGATATGAATTGGTGATAGGCGGATGGCTCCCACGTCGTACTAGGTGTTCCAGATACGACGGAGACGCAAATGTGATGCACGCGAAGCTTTCCCGCCGCCCTCTCACATAACCATCGCTCTCTACTCTGCTCTAGAAGTGGATCGCGTTGCCAGAAGAAACTTGCAGGGCGGCTTTGCGGAACGCCTCGGATGGTGTTGGCTAAGGGGACAAGTCGTGTTCAGGACGGGGCGGCGAAGAAGCGAAAAAGGAGGAACATACACGTGCGTGTCTCGTGCGTGCGATGTCCTCGGCGCTCGCACCATATTCGAGCGCAAGCATGGCCTCTGCGATCACCTCCCCAGCATTAGGACATAGAACCATGAAACTCGGCAACTCAGTCACAAACACAGAAAACACGACACGCACCGATGATGTGCACCCCGAGGATGCGGTCCGTCTCTGCCTCGACGAGGAATTTCGCCTGGTCCTCGGTGTGTCTAGGTTCGTCGTGGCCCGCGAGTTAGCGAGGAATGGTAACCGGCCGACTATGTAATCTTACGTCGCCCAGCTTGAGTTCCTGTTCCGTTTTGCCGACTCACGGCACCTCGGGGTGCGTGTACACGATGCTTGGGATCGTGCTGTAGTTCACGTGGCCGTGCCCGCTGTAGATGTACTCCACCGCGGCGATGTCGTCCTCCTCCGCCTTGTGCGCGAGCATTAATCCGAAGGTAATGTCGCCGATGCACTCGATGTTCGGCACACTCGTGTTGAATTGGTCGTCGATCACGATGCGCCCACGCGAGTCGACTTCGACATTTCGGAGGTCGAGGCCATGAATGTATGGCCGACAGTCGACGGCGACGAGCACGTCTGCCTCGAGCTGCGTCGTGCCACGTAAATCCTCTCGTTGACAAGGAAAAATAAGAATAACGCACCGAGTCCTGCTTCCCATCTTTAGCAGCCTCCGTCGTGACGCATGAGATCTCCTCGTCGATGCCCACCCGCCGGTGCCATTGAGAAATTCGACAACGGTCACTTCGGCACCTAGTCGACTCCATACGCACATCTCCATGATCCCGCCGCCAATGACGACCGCCTTTTCTGGGACCTTCTGCAACGAAAGCACACCAGTCGAGCAGACGATCTGTTGCTCGTCTGTTTTAATGGCGCCACCAGGGAAAGGTGCAACTTCGGACCCTGTCGCGATGATGATGGCCTTCGCTTCCATAGCAGTCTCACCACCGTCGTTGAGTTGCACGGAGATGGTATTGGGGGAGACGAAAGAAGCAGCTCCCTTGATGTAGTCGACTTTGTTTTGTTTGAAGAGGATTTCGATCCCCATCGTGGGGCCACCCATCGAGACTTCCTTCGCTTTGAGCATTTGCTGAAGCTTTAGTTTGACGCTTTTATTTATACCAGTAACGAAAATCAGACGAAGTTTAGGACGCACCATCGATACCGCGCTTCTTGATCATGGGGCGTTTTGATGGTAAATGTGTGAGTTGTTAAGCATCGCCTTGGAGGGGATGCAGCGAGAGTATACGGAGGCAATGATGAGGAAAAGTTTGGCCTTGAAGTCGGCTGTTCGGTAACGTTTCTCGGACCGAGGAGAAAAATGGTACCCCAGAGACCTGCCAGTGCGCCCGAGCAGCGTCTCACCCTATCCCCGCCGTTTGATCATCGATCATCGCTCAAGAGGAAGCACACCGAAGTGGCCTCAGTCAATTCTGTGACTACCTGGGTCAACGCGGAATAGATATTACCCAGACCTACTCGATGGCCATGCCATTGCTACCTCACAGTAGCGGTAGAAAACAACTCGCTGACAAGCTAGTTGGATCAAGTGTGGGCGCTACTAGACCAATTTTATAAATACGGTTCTCAAATAGATTACGATAGCCTGCACGGGAGATACAATGTTACAAATGCAGTTGTAATAGGTCCGATGAAGACATTTCCCTGAATGAACCATCTATGACGAGTTTTCTTCCATTGTTCGGAAATGCATCTGACAAGGGAAGCTTTTAAAAGGGTAATGTGACGAGGCCCCTGGCCACGGCCACGGCGAGCACAACAATGGGCACAGAGACGACCAGCACAGGGCGGAAGATACGGTCCAAGTCACGAGCCAAGCGCACCCAGTCCCCAATGGTCCTGGCGAGGCTGCAAGGACGGCCCACCATCAGCGCGCCGCGTGAACGCTGAAAAAAAAGGGGGACGTACCTGGTAGCGCGGCGGATACGCTTGTTGAGCATATCGTATACGCCCGCGCGCAGCGCCTCCTTCTCGACGCGGATCACGGGTCCGTCATCCGGCAGCACCCACGGGCAGCCGCTCGTCGCGAGGTCCGGGTCCGTCGCCGCGCGGAAGACCGCGCCTGCGATGCGTGGCACGGGCGTCAGCGGGATGCCTGCGAGCAGCAACTTCACCGGGAGGCCGAGGATAGCCGTGTCTTCGCAGCGCAGGTCGGGTCAGCGCGAGGGACGAAGGAGAGAGCGGTATATAATACCTGCGAACCAAGGGTGGATGGCGGCGATACGGATGTTGTCTGGGGTTACGATAGGGTCTATCGCGCGCATCAGGCCCAGCACGCCGTGTTTCGAGGCGCCGTACTGCGGCGCTCCCGTTATGCCCACCCAGGACGCTACGGGTATGGTCAGCCGAATCCGTGTATGACGCGTCGGGTATGAGTCAACACGTACCAACTGAACCTAAGAGGACGATCGCCTTCCACGAGTCAGGAGTGCGGTTGCGCTTGACGTAGTGCACGCCAAGGTGTACGGCTGCGGACGGTCATTTAGATCACAGGAAAAGGAGACGACAGATACGCTACTCACTATAAAAGACGGCCGTCAGATTAACATCCAGGGTTGTGAGCTTCGGCGCGATGGGCTTGCCGTTCACAACGGTCAGTCTACCGCTGCAGACCCCCTCCTCTTTTTCGTTAATACCTGCGTTAGGGATCTAGGGTCCGAATACATTCGGGGCTCTGCAAAGCGGTAGTATGAGAGGGTACGGACCACAATGTCAACGGCACCATAGCGCTCGAACGCGAGCTCGAAGAGGGCGACCTGGTCATCCCAGTTGACCACGTTGCATTTGGTGGATACGGCCTCGCTACGGGTAAGAAGGGCTTAACCCAGTTCCCGAGGTGGCAGCTTGAATACGACCCACCCCCCATTTTTGGTAATGCTAGTGACCACGGCCTCTGCCCCAGATACGTCCATGTCTCCGATTACCACTTTAGAGCTAATGGGAGTGTTGGCTGTGGAATATCGTCTCATGAATTGTGCCACGTACCCATACTTCGCAAAGGCCAACGCGACTTCCTTGCCAATACCATTTGCACCTCCTACACGATATTACCATTTCCCATCCCTGCACCAAGCAGAATTGCGACACGTACCCGTCAGCACGACAACCTTTCCTTTCGCACGTTCCGCATACGCAAATAGTTCATCGTCAGAGATGATGGTGGTCATGGTGGTCAAGTCGTGGGTGAAAGTAGGAAGTAGGTTCGATAATAATGACAAAACGATCCGAGAAGTCCAGGCGAGGAACCGGTTTAAAAAGCTCCGCAGCTCACGTTTGGCCTATTACTGTAGACGCCCGCGACGTGTTACAGTGTGCCATGCCTTGCTCCCTACCACCACGTTTGTCGTAATCAATTTCGGGTCGGGTTTGCTACTCGTGATCAACGTTACAGTGTAATGACCCATCATAGTGATGTGGTAGGGACTAATGGTCAATCGAGTTTGTTTGAGCCACATCTTGGCCATCTGACTCTGCGCAAATCCCCGACGGGACTCGCCGGCCGGTCTATAATAGTCTCATCAACCTCGCCATCAGTTAAGCTCGCTCCTGGAAAAATTTGGAACCAATTTCGGAACTAGAAGGGCTTGTACTTCTGCCTCGAGATAACGTGCACTGGCAGCTGACTCCGGGAACCTTTCGGTAGCCCCACGCCTGCGTAGTCTCCACTCAACTGGGATCATTCCAACAGCTTATTTTACCCAGGACCTCGTTGACCTTCAGCTCTACGAAATCCCTAGCGCTGGGTATTTTTCCCCAGAAGCGTTCGCGAATGCCTTGTCCGGGATGACCTAACTCCCACCCCCGCCGTAACTATCTCGGCTCGCCTCCACCTTCAGGGGAACGCGTTATTCTCTCGCCTGCATCCAGTATCGAGGAAATATTTGGACAGTCTCGTGCTCAGAATCGATGCACCTCGTTTCGGTAACATCGATACTAAGTCCTTTTAGTCCGCCCACCTTGGACGCATTAAAACTTGGCAGATTCGTCGACCGGATAGAAATCCGGTAGTCACATATTCGAGCAGACGTTCAAACCTCCGAGCGTGCCATTTACGTCTGCTTTACCTAGCCAGGTTCTCCTACGTGGCTTGGATTGCAAATATCGTGCGAGTTACTTAGTAGTTAGATAGACTGGCAGTCGTCCTTCATTACGTTCGGGACGCGGCTCTTTCAATTCATCACGCATCAACACTTGGACATCTTGATGGCGAAGTTACTGGTTGAGCGCGGCACAGACGTTGAAAAGCAGACCAACCAGTAAGAAACGCCCTTGGGTCGCGCTTCTATAAATGGGCAGTTCGATGTCGTACGTTTTCCCATCCGTCGTGCCGTAAATGTTGGTTCAAGAGATGGCAAGGGGCGGACAGTATTACACGCAGCGGCAGAGGAGGGGCTACCTAGACGTCGTGGAATTGTTACTGGAGTCGGGCGCGGATATCGGTGCGCGAAACAACGACGAATTACCTTTAGACCTTGCGTCTCGCAATAGGGAGCACGAAGTCGCCAGCTTTCTGGCCAATCGTATGTGATTGACACCGCATGAAGAGGCATCTCAGAATGAGCGTAGATACCGTTAGACAATCTCTGGATGGTAAAAAGGCCGAAAATGCATACCGCATCTGAACACGGACGCCTGGACGTCATACGATCATCACTGGATCGCGGGGTGTATGTCAATAGTCAAATTAAGGAGCACGAAGCACCACTGTACGTGGCACCGAGAACAGGAAGTTTGGAGGTCGCACGCTTATCGATCGACCATGGCGCAGGAGTGGGTTGTCGTGACCAGGAAGGCCGCACCGCGTTGCGCGACGCATCGTCATTTGGACACCTCGACGTCCTCGGTTGTTACTCGATCATGGCGCCGATGGCGACGCAATGGATCGGAGACACTTTACTCCGTTGTTCGACGCATCTGGTGAAGGGTCTTCCGGGACCGTGGAGTTATTAATTGAGCGGGGTGCCAACGTTAACGCGCTTGGCGATCTCGGAATGACACCATCTCGACTAGCTAAATTGATTGGGAACCGACGTAGCGTCAAACAATCATTGTCGAAGCATGGTACGCGTCGTTGAACAAAAATAAGTTGTAGACCCGCGCCTTTCCCGTGGTAGATTACTGCATGTGTATATTACCCTGTACAGTAGCCAGTAGATGTTGAACGCGATGCCCCTCTGTTGTCTGTGCTGTGTTTTCTCATACTGTTTAGCATTCTGCACGCCTTCAGTCAGTCATCTTTCTGCTTTGACCCTGCATCACGGGGACGATCTTGGGGACGATAATGATACGATCGTACCGATTGAGCTCCAATCAGTGCCATCTAAAAGTAGATGCGAGGGTAGATCTCCCTCTATGTTGCAAATATTTGGCTGTTTGAGGTCTATGCACGGATTACTGTCCAAAGGTGCAATATCAAGGCAATGTTAAAAAACGAATTCGTCGGAGTAGCCAATTCGGGCCACGTGGGGACCGGGCCGGGGGTTCCACAGACGCGTTTTTCACGTGCTGGGAAAGTCGGAGATACAATCAAGGCGCGTCCTGGTTCCGTTCTCGTTCAAGTCTTCAGGTTCAACTTTTTTTTTTGATCCACACTGCCTTCTCAGTTTCTACCGGCCGCCAATCTCATTTACATCATGGTAAGCAGCTTTTCACTAGCGCTTCTTCTCATCAATTGAACAATCCAAGACTATTCCTTATGCCGCTATGCGTCGCCTCATGCGTGAGCTGAAGGAACTCAGGACGAACCCTCCAGAGGGCATTCGCGTCCAGCTGAGTGAGGAGAGCGTGTTGGATGTCGTAGGGATCGTTGAGGGCCCCGGTGAGTCTCCCTGAGAAAAAGCGTTCGGCTGGGAACCGGTACTCACGCGTTCCGTAGAGGGC
The DNA here is from genome assembly GCA_021525775.1 of Lactarius deliciosus. Lineage (NCBI taxonomy): Eukaryota > Fungi > Basidiomycota > Agaricomycetes > Russulales > Russulaceae > Lactarius > Lactarius deliciosus. The sequence goes on along the minus strand of JAKELK010000033.1, from coordinate 142,962 downwards.
ACGCCATATCAAGGAGGATACTTTCGCGTGAAATTTGATTTCACAGAAGAATTTCCTGCGGCACCACCGAAATGTAAGGTCGCTGTGCCCCATATCTGGTGTCTGGCTCGGCTCATCTCATCTCTCAGGTCGGTTCATCACCAAGATTTTCCATCCAAACGTCTCAAGCGCGGGGGAGATCTGTGTTAACACACTCAAAAAAGACTGGAAGTCGTCGTATGGCATCGGGCACATCCTCGTCACTATCAAGTGCCTCCTTATCTACCCAAATCCAGACTCAGCATTAGACGAGGAGGCAGGAAAGCTACTACAAGAGAACTACGAGAGTTACTGCGAGCGCGCAAAGCTCATCACGAGTGTACACGCGACACCAAAGGTATGTCTCGTGATCCGATCGTGTATAGATCCGCAGGAATTGCAGATCTAAATACCTTCTACCTAGGTCCCTCCACCAGAATTTGCTGCACAGACAACTCAAGTTGAGGTGCCAGACGCACCTGCACCTATTGTGGCTTCGCTTCCTTCTGCATCCTCCCTACCACCTCTGTCGCCACCTCCGGTGATCTCACCGCAGAAAGGCGCCAACACGATAGCGACCATCACGATTCCGTTACAGCAATCTGCATCAAACACGTTCTCCGTTTCATCGTCCTTAGCATCGCTTGCGAAAGGAGGGGGCGAGAAGGAGACAGACCGTCACGTATCACCGGCCCCTCTAGGGACTGCAGACCCAAACGTCGCACCAGTGATCAATCCTGGTAGTGTTGGGTCTGTGGTGAGTCCTGCGAAAGCAGTCAAACGTGGAGCGGCACCTGGTGTGACGGTAGGCGAGAAGCGCAAAAAGGCACTTAAGCGGCTGTAAACTGCTGTGGCAATGTGGCTATCAGCCGCTCTGTTGGCGTGTCTTAGGTGAACAGAAATGTGTTACGAGCCAGTCTGCGGGTGGATGTGCATTCTAATATTCTATCATGTTGTCTTACCAGTACCCTTTCTTTGCAATTGTCCCATAACCAACGTTCGCCCCTCATTGATTGTGCCTTGACGAAGCTGTTCGCGTTTGTTCGGCGGTAAAAGGTAGAAAGTAAAGAAGAGAAGCATTGTCGAATCGATTTGGTAGTCTTACAGTACAATAATCAATGGTATTCGAAGGAGGATAATACTTAGTCCGATCTTTCCAGACTTGGAACAATGGACGAACAATAGATTTTCTGCCCACGTCGACCACAAAAAGCAGTTCGGCCAGCACTGGCCCAGCAAAACAGGTGAGGAAGGCAAATTTTCGGGAGAACGTTTCATCCCTTTGGAAACTAACAAGAAGACTCCACCCTGGGAAGCGACACATCGTATATCCGGTGACCACGGCACTACAGAACATCCGACGGGGGTACAGTAAAAGGACAGTCGTTCGCCACAGGAGCCTGAGATCGCAGGAGACGCGACCTAACAAAAACCACTCGAACCAGTGAACTCTGGAAATCGTCTAATCACTGTTCTGATTTACATGATTATCACTGTAAGTGAGTCGGGTATGGTCACAGGGCTTACGAGTTCATGCGTTCACTGGCACAGGCCGAGGGGCTCTGCTTCTCGCAATTGATCCTGGGATGTTCTCTAGCTTCTCTTGCCTATGATAGGACCCCATCGCCTTGCATCCAAGTCTTGTAACTGGTTCAGCCCAATTCGTCCCAACTGTTTCGTCTCGCCCCATCGCGTCAGCCCTGAGCCCATTACGTTTCCTGTTTGACTCCTGGTCCTCCATCATTTGTAACATAGTACTGCAGTTGGTTCTTTTTCTCACCACCAAGTAGAGATTGGTTTCTTCGCTGGAGAAAAGACCGATAGATCATGAGCTGTGCCATGCAACCATCTCCGAGGAGTCTTGTCATTTGTCCGCAACAATAGCCTGCACACTCTGGCTCCTTCGCTGGCTCCTTCAGTACTGTAATTCATCAGCGCGGCCCAAAATGACGAAGGCCGCAGGGCTACGCTGTTTCGCAATTTAATTACTGTACAATTTCAATTTCAACCGCATGCGGCATCGCTTAGCGGACTGTTAGCACCGATCGGGCAAGGTGCCACACTGCTGCCACCATGGGATCCTTGGCGCTCGTGCGAGGAGAGTCGGAATTTCGTGGGCTCTCACTGCAAGTGTACCGAGCGGCGGCTTATGCTCGTCGTAAACTATCGGCACAGCGCAACACACATAATAGGTAGAGGTGAGCGTAGGGACATGTGATCTAGCCCAAATGGTCTTAGTGCGTAAGCAAGCGCTGTAAGTAGCTTCGCATGCTCCGCTCTCCGCACTTCCATGATACTGTACTCTTGGCCATAAGTCGCCGGACGGCGCAAACACTTCGCCGTGTCATTTCGCAAGACAATATAAGCCCCATGTTCACGTTTGGTTAAGATCCACGGTCCCCCCCAAATTTTCCCTGGTCTGTGCACCCGTACACTGAATCCATGCAGCCACTCGTCTTCCTCGTTCTGCTAGGTGCAGGACACACTTTGGCTGCATCCTCCTCCTCCCCTTCCTCTTCTCACTCGTCACACGTTCCCTCGTCCTCCGGCCCGTCGTTATCGTTCCCAACGCCCTCGAGTACATCGTCTTCGGTTTCTTCGCCGGCCTCCACTCCGTCATCCTCCGCCACGTCATATTCGCCCTCCGTTTCGACTTCCAGGCCTGCCAGCTCGACGTCCTCTGGAAGTGGGACTCCATCTTCCCCACTCTCAAGTCCGCCCAGCTCATCCACGAGTGGTTCCGACGTCCATTCTCAGCCACCGCCATCTGGGATCCCCATCAGCTCGTACCCCTTCGTGCCGTTCCCGTCGCCGTCTTCAGAGCCTCCAATTCCTGGCGTATATCCCTTGACTTCACCTAATACCCCCCCACCTGTTGATAACCCAGCGCTCGTCCCCGATTTTGCGCCAGCGTGGACTAACGCTTACGCAAAGGCGAAAGCTAAGGTAAGCGATTTGACTTCTTGAACTATGTTTTTCCTGGGACATCTTGTCGTAAGATTACCCAACGAGCGATGCATCGGCCGCGTGTATCTACTCGTGCAGCGATAACGTCTTCGTGATGCGGCGCTTTATTTCCTCCCTTCTCTCTTCTTGAACGCGACGCGTCACAGTCACCTGACTCTTTATTTCGTCCAAATCTGGTAATGACGCGTGATTTTCGGTTATAAGGTTGCCACTTTTACACTCGAGCAAAAAGTCAATGTCACGACTGGTGTGGGCTGGCAGGGTGGCCGGTGTGTTGGGAACATACCTACTGTAGGCGATTTTCCCGGCCTATGCCTCGAGGATTCTCCACTCGGGGTACGATTTGCCGATTTTGCGACTGCTTTCCCTGCTGCAATCAATGCTGCGACCACGTAAGTCTTGACGTCATCCAGGACCTTCTAAACTGAATTTTGGACGAATACAGATGGAAACGTTCGCTATTCCGTGCGCGTGGTGTAGCGATGGGAAAAGAACACGTTGGAAAGGGCGTTAACATCGCACTAGGCCCGATGATGAACATGGGCCGTATTGCCCAGGGAGGTCGAAATTGGGAAGGTTTCGGCGCCGACCCTTTTTTGGCGGGTGTTGGTGCATACGAGACGATCCTTGGTATGCAGTCCACCGGTGTACAAGCATGTGCAAAGCATTACATCAACAAGTAAGTCCATTGCGAGGATTGGGCTACTGATGACAGTGACTCAATTGCGACATAGCGAGCAGGAGCACAGCCGTACCCAGTCCAGCTCCAATGTCGATGATCGTACGCAGCACGAAATTTACGCGGCACCATTCCTTCGCAGCGTGATGGCCGGCGTCGCTTCCGTGATGTGTTCATACAACCTTGTGAACGGGACATACGCCTGCGAAAACAACAGCACATTGAATGGCATCTTGAAGAGCGAGTTCGGCTTCCAGGGCTTCGTCATGTCTGACTGGAGTGCCCAGCACTCGACCATCAGCGCGATCACCGGGCTGGACATGACGATGCCCGGTGATATCACCTTCAATTCGGGCACATCGTATTTCGGCGCGAACCTTACTGCGTATGTGCAAAATGGCACCATTCCCGAGGCACGTGTGGACGACATGGCAACTCGAATTCTCGCCGGATGGTACCTCCTCGGCCAGGATTCGCCCAGCTACCCACATACGAACTTCAATGCGTTCCAGCCGCTCGACGAGGCGACGAATGAGCACATCGATGTGCAGGACGACCACGACAAGGTTGTGCGCGAGGTCGGTGCAGCTAGCACGGTACTGCTGAAGAACGTGAACGGCGCGCTTCCGCTGAAGAAACCACGCAAGTTGGTGCTGGTTGGTTCTGATGCAGGCCCGGCGCACGTTGCGGGGCCGAATGAGTTTTCCGACCAAGGCGGCGTCGATGGGATCTTGGCGATGGGATGGGGATCTGGGTAAGTGGGTTTCAGGTAGGATCGGCGAATACTGTGACTCACAATCCACACAGAACTGCGTGGTTTACGTACCTAATCTCGGTGCGTGTCTCACGGCTGCTTACTTCACATGATAGATCACACTGATCGCGAATTGTTGAATAGCCATACGAGGCACTACAGGCTCGTACACGAAAAGATCACACTTCCTTCGCTTGGTTTTTCAATGACTTCGATCTTGTCGGTGCGGGCACTGCTGCTATACAGCAGGATGCCGCGATCGTCTTCCTGCAATCCGACTCTGGCGAGGACTACATCACCGTGGATGGCAACGAGGGTGATAGGCACGTGTCCGCTTTCCCCTCGTATCACTTTAGAAAAGCTCAACGTGCCATCCCACAGGAACAACTTGACGGCGTGGCACAATGGCGACGCGCTAGTCAAAGCGGTCGCGGCTCAGAATAACAACACGATCGTGGTCGTCAACTCAGTCGGCCCGATCATCCTCGAGCCCTGGATCGACCACCCGAACGTGACGGCAGTCGTCTGGGCTGGTCTCGGGGGTACCGAGACGGGAAATGCACTCGTGGATATACTATACGGTGCTGTGAACCCTAGCGGGCGTCTTCCATATACGATTGCCAAGTCGCCGAGCGACTATTCTGCGCAGCTCGTAATCGGAGGTAGCGGCGAGGAGATTGTGAATATCACCTATTCTGAGGGGTGCGTCGTCTCTCTTCCAACCAACCGTAGTGTGCCTCCCTGACGCAATTCGCAGCCTGTTTATCGATTATCGCCACTTCGATGCGGCGAACATCGCGCCGCGCTACGAGTTCGGCTTCGGTCTGAGCTACACGACGTTCAAATATTACGGACTGTCGATTAGCAATGTCTTCAGCGGCCCGGACCAGGACAGATGGTTCGAGGCGAACTGGGCGGCGGGCAAGCCTAGCCCGCAAGTCGTCGGCGCCTCTACGGCGCTCTGGCTGCACCGCCCTGCATTCAGCGTGTCATTCACGGTGAAGAACACGGGCGCGGTCGCGGGGACGGAAATCCCGCAGGTCTACCTGCACTTCCCTGTGCGGGCGGGCGAGCCCCCGTCCGTCCTGCGCGGGTTCACGGACGTCGATCTGCAGCCCGGCCAGGCGCAGAGTGTCACCATCACACTCTCGCGCTATGACCTGTCGATTTGGGACGTCGTCGGCCAGTCGTGGATACGCCCCTCGGGGACGTATTCGCTCTCGGTTGGCGCGAGCAGTCGGGACTTCAGGCTGAAGGGCACGATTCCTCTCTGATCGTCCTCTGATCTTTTTGCGGTTTGATCGAGACTCAGAGTTAGATGTGGTCGGTCGGTAGATCTGTCTACGGGCTGGGTCTTTTATTTCTTGTTTTGCTTTGGACTTGTTTGTCGTTGGACACTCCGCTCCCTCATCACTCGACTTGGACAATGTAGTCACTGTATCTATCATGATACTATACCCTCAGACAATGAAGAACACTCCTTTTTCTCCCATAATCACTTCGGAAGATGTTTTATTTCGAGCACGTCAAGAAGCACGCTACATATAGCAACTACTTATAGACAGCAGGTGAAAATAAGTATCAGCTCTGTCTGACATGCTATAGCTAGGCTCCGGGCTAATTGGAGTCGCTGGTCCAAATTTCCTTCCTTCGGCCCAAAAACTTAACGTCTTTAGATTCTTGTAAATGTTTTGTATGAATCGATATGTAGATCGTCACACTCACGAGATTGCTTTATTATTACCATGAAATCTGAGAAGCTTGGGAAACGGTGAAAGGGCCGCCGGTCCAATGGCAATCTGAAAGGCTCAAAGAAGGTACAGTAGAAGCACTTAGAAGGGGAAGGAAAAGGGGTGTGATTTTTCTGATGCACTGTGAAAGGAGGGGCGACTCGGAGAAGGTGTGAAGGAGACAGACCGTCAGTATCATCAGCTCTATCATCAGCTCCTCTGAGTCTTCGTACCTCAGACTCGAAGATCGCACTAGTAGTCGTTGGGTCTGTGGTGAAAGCAGTCAAGCGTGAAGCAGCACTTGGTGTGTCAGTGGGCGAGAAGCGCAAACTGGCCGGTCCACGGCCGGGGTGGATGTGCATCTATCATGTCGTTTTACAGTACTAACAGTACCCTTTCCATGCAATTGTCTCATAACCAGCAGCTCCACCCTCCTTGATTTATACCCTGGACGAAGACGTTCACATTTGTTCAGAGGTAGAAGAGTACTACTGTGAAGAAGAGAACCGTTGTCGAACCGATTTGATCGCGTTGATCGATAATCAGAGGAGGTAGTACTTAGTCCGACCTTCAATTCCTTGGTTGGAACCACAGACGAGAAATAAACCTTGCGCTCTGAGTCTTATGTTATATCGATCACACAAAGGCATTTCGGCCACTGACAGTAGAAGAGGGGGTCCGAGGTGGAGAAGGCGCGCGGCCTCTGCTTGCTAAGGCAAAGGGCAAGACTTTGGGCAGAGGGGCGTTCGGGCTGTCGGACCCAACATGGTACATCCGTCTGCCACCCGTCTCTGAGGACGAGGGTCAGTACAGGATGCCCAGAGGTGGGCAAGGCCAGGCAGTCAGTACTAGTCAGTAGCGGTTTCAGTTCTCGTCAGGGCGCGGGGGCTACCGCTACCCCGACCGCTGCGCCTTCCGAGTCCATTTAGGGAGCCTACCAGTCTTATGACCTTCCAGGGGAGTTGGCTAGTAGCACGACACGGCATGGCACGACCCCTGGTAGACTGGTTGCAAAATGGGTGAACACGAATGGGGAGGAGGGAACGTTCATCGGGGCCGGGCCCGGGCCGTTCAAGTTGACCAACAACCATTATATGTCCGGTGGGGGTAAAGTTAGGAAGGTCGTTCACCGGGGAGCCTGAGATTGCAGGAGACGTGGCCCAACAGAAGATACTCGAATCCGTGAAGACTGATCATCTATTACAGTAATTACAGTCTTAATCTCTAGGTGTGGTCGGTGTGTGGTCACAGGACTCGCGAAGAGTTCACGGCCCGAAGCGCTTCTCGCTGGCTTTCTCTTAATCACCTCATCACGGTCACTAACTGGTTCAACTCAATTCGTCCCAATCATCGCGATATCCTCGGAGTCGGACCCATTACATTTTCTGTTCGATACCTGGCCCTCATTGGGAACGTAAGTTAGCTTTACTTGCTCCACTCTCTGCACTTCCAAGTTCCATGGCACATCGATAACGTCCTTTTTCGTTTTCGTATGGACTCCTGGCCGTAGTCGCTGGACCGCGCAACGGTTCGCCGTGTAATTCGCGAGACAATATAAACCCCCTGTTCGCGTTTGGCTAAGATCCACGGCCCTCCCCAAAATTTCCCTGGCTGCCAGCGGTGCATCTATACTACGAATACATGCAGCAATTCGTCTTCAAGTTCCTCGCTCTTCTGGGTTGGGGACACTCCTTGACCGCACCCTCCCCCTCCCCTTCCCCTTTTTACTCGCCGCAGCTTACTCAGTCGCTGCTGTCGGTGCCACTGGCATCTGGTATCCCCGTCAGCTCGTGCCCCTTCGTGCCGTTCCCATCGCCATCCTCAGAGCCTCCAATCCCTGGCGTATACCCATTGACTTCACTCAGTACTCCTCCACCTGTTGATAACCCCGCACTCGTCCCCGATTTTTCGTCAGCGTGGGCTAACGCATACGAAAGGGCGAAAGCTAAGGTAAATAATATTACTTCTTAAACGGTTTTGCCTGGGATATGTTGCCGCACGATCACCCAACGAGCGTGCGATGCATTGGCCACATGTGTCTACTTGTTGTGGAGCGACGCGTTACAGTCATTTGTCAATCTATTTCATCCAAATCTAGTAATAACGTGGTTGTAAGGTTGCCACTTTCACACTCGAGCAAAAAGTCAATGTCACCACTGGTGTGGGCTGGGAAGGCGGCCGCTGCATTGGGAACACACCTCCTGTGGGCGATTTTCCTGGCCTATGCCTCGAAGATTCTCCACTCGGGATACGTTTTGCAGATTTTACGACTGCTTTCCCTGCTGCAATCAATGCTGCGACCACGTAAGTCTTGATGATACCTAGGGTCTTCTAAACTGAATTTTGGACGAATACAGATGGAAACGTTCGCTACTCCGTGCGCGTGGTGTTGCGATGGGAAAAGAACACGCTGGAAAGGGCGTTAACATCGCACTAGGCCCGATGATGAACATGGGCCGTATTGCTCAAGGAGGTCGAAACTGGGAAGGTTTCGGCGCCGACCCTTTTTTGGCGGGTGTTGGTGCATACGAGACGATCCTTGGTATGCAGTCCGCCGGTGTGCAAGCATGCGCAAAGCATTACATTAACAAGTGAGTATCCATTATGAGGACCAGGCTATGGACGACCGTGACTCAATTACGGCACAGCGAGCAGGAGCACAATCGTACTCAGTCCAGCTCAAATGTTGACGATCGTACGCAACACGAAATTTACGCGGCACCGTTCCTTCGCAGCGTGATGGCCGGCGTCGCTTCGGTCATGTGTTCATACAACCTTGTCAATGGGGTATATGCTTGCGACAACAACAGCACATTGAATGGGATCCTGAAGAGCGAGTTCGGCTTCCAGGGCTTCGTCATGTCTGACTGGAGTGCCCAGCACTCGACTATCAGCGCGATCAACGGCCTGGACATGACGATGCCCGGTGATATCACCTTTTTTTCGGCTACATCGTATTTCGGCGCGAACCTTACGGTGTATGTGCAAAATGGCACCATTCCCGAGGCACGTGTGGACGACATGGCGACTCGAATTCTTGCCGGATGGTACCTCCTCGGCCAGGATTCGCCCAGCTACCCACATACGAACTTCAATGCGTTCCAGCCTCTCGACGAGGCGACGAATGAGCACATCGATGTGCAGGACGACCATGACAAGGTTGTGCGCGAGGTCGGTGCAGCTAGCACGATACTGTTGAAGAACGTGAACGGCGCGCTTCCGTTGAAGAAACCACGCAAGCTGGTACTGGTTGGTTCTGATGCAGGCCCGGCGCGCTTTGCGGGGCCAAACGAATTTTTCGATCAAGGCGGCGTTGATGGGATCTTGGCGATGGGATGGGGATCTGGGTAAGTGGGTTCAGGTAGGACCAGCGAATACCGTGACTCACAATCCACACAGTTCTGCGTCGTATACGTACCTAATCTCAGTGCGTGTCTCACGGTTGCTATTTCACATGATAGATCGCACTGATCGCGAAGTGTTGAATAGCCATACGAGGCACTACAGGCCCGTGCGCGCAAGGACCACACTTCCTTCTCTTGGATTTTCGATGACTTCGACCTCGTCGGTGCAGGCACCGCTGTCATAAAGAAGGATGCTGCAATCGTCTTCTTACAGTCCGACTCTGGCGAGGCCTACATCACCGTGGATGGCAACGAGGGTGATAGGCACGTGACCGCTTTCCCCTTGTATCACTTTAGAAAAGTTCAACGTGCCACCCCACAGGAACAACTTAACAGCTTGGCACAATGGTGACGCGCTAGTCAAGGCGGTCGCGGCGCAGAATAAAAACACGATCGTGGTCGTAAACTCAGTCGGCCCGCTCATCCTCGAGCCCTGGATCGACCACCCGAACGTGACGGCAGTCGTCTGGGCTGGTCTCGGGGGTACCGAGACGGGAAATGCACTCGTGGATATACTATACGGTGCTGTGAACCCTAGCGGGCGTCTTCCATATACGATTGCCAAGTCGCCGAGCGACTATTCTGCGCAGCTCGTAACGGGAGGCACCGACGACGAGATCGTGAATATCACCTATTCTGAGGGGTGCGTCGTCTCTCCTACCAGTTTTAGTGCGCCTCCCTGACATAATTCATTGCAACCAGCCTGTTTATCGATTATCGCCACTTTGATGCGGCGAACATTGCGCCACGCTACGAGTTCGGCTTCGGTCTGAGCTACACGACGTTCGAATACTCCAGTCTGTCGATCAGCCCGGTCGTCGGTGGACAAGACGGAGCGCTAGAGGCGAACTGGGTGGCGGGCAAGGCCAGCCCACAGGTTGTCGGCTCCTCCACGGCGCTCTGGCTGCACCGTCCGGCATTCAGCGTGTCCTTTACGGTGAAGAACACGGGTGCGGTCGCGGGGATGGAAATCCCGCAGGTCTACCTACACTTCCCTGCGCGGGCGGGCGAGCCCCCGTCCGTCCTGCGCGGGTTCACGGACGTCGATCTGCAGCCCGGCCAGGCGCAGAGCGTCACGATCACGCTCTCGCGTTACGACCTGTCGATTTGGGACGTCGTCAGCCAGTCGTGGATACGCCCCTCAGGGTCGTATTCGCTCTCGGTTGGCGCGAGCAGCCGGGATTTCAGGCTGAAGGGCACGATTCCTCTCTGATCGTCCTCTGATCTCTTTGTGAGACTCAGGGATGGATTTGGTGGTCGGTAGATTGGTCTACTGGCTAAGTCATTTATTTCTTGTTTTGCTTTGGAGTCACTTGTTTTGGACAATGTTGTATCCATCTTGTTGTTAGGCCCCCAGGAAATGAAGAACGCTCTGTTTTCCCCATCGTCACTATCCACGGCTTTCCCCTGCATTGTACTTGTAGTGATGGTGATCAAGGTGATCCACCTCCGAGTCTCGCTCTCGTCACGTGATGAATTCCGACCTGGCCAAACCTTGGCCCATGCTGGTGCTATGATAGGCCTTCCACTTCAAGTTGGTTCTCTTCCATCTGCTGTATCATAGGAGTAACCCACCCTGCCACCCTGCTTCCAGCAGTGAACGCGCAGAAATGTCATGGGTGACCGGTGACCTTCAAAACACTTATTCTGGTGACGCGGCCGTGATGTCCTAGCCAAGGTTCCTCCCCATCGTGCATTGGGCTTGGCCCTGGGTGTTTCGGATCAAGATTAGCTGCTCCTTATGCTCTCGTTATAGTAACTATATCCCTTGATATCCCATGTGTCAGGTTACCACCATCGTTTTCTTAATGTAGAGAATTGTCACAGAACATCCAAAATAGTTTCACGCCGGATCACACAAGTTACCTTTTTCAAGAATGAATACGGTTACCTCCAATCCTAAAAGCTTGTATAAAGTCGTATATTTGCATTCGTAATGGGTCTTACGCGACTCACCATCAAGTGTTTCCTCAGGTTTGTCAGTCTGGCGTCCTGAGACCCACAGCGCAGGGAGCTCAGGGTCCTCCAACGTCGCAAATGATGGGACAACACAAGTCGTTGGCAGGACGCATGGGACCCCATTCTAGCAATTGCAGAGGAACCGTCGGTACTGTAGTAGATATGCCAGTGCGCGGGGTTGGGTACACCACGGCCCAGCGTACTGGATATTGAGGTTCGCCTCGGAGCCGGCGTCGCTCGAATCGGGTCGCTCGGATCATTACCGAAGGTTGCGTCTGCTCCGTCGGTGCAATATCCATTCATGAAAGTCGTCAGGTCATCCAAGTCCTTTCTGGTCCGCCGCCGAGGAAACCAAGCCCGCCATTTTTGACAGTCAGCGCAAGCACGACAGTGTAATCTAATCCGTTGCAGCTTGATAGCACCGTGACGAGGTCCCTTAATGCCACGTTCGCTAGCGTTGTTGCAGCCCCGCCACGGTGTGCGCGGAATGCCCAAGCGCGTTGTCACCGCAACGGTTTAACGAACGGTACCGTCCATTCCGGTATGCCGGTACAGCTGATACGACGCGCCGAGGAGGACGTTGGCTTGGGACATGAGCACGCCGGTGGTTTCCTTGGCCAATCATTTCCGTGTGTCGCTGAGATGCAAGAGGGCAATCGCGCGTCTGTTCATGTTCATGTGAATATAAAGGAGCTGCATCAGTGTAGACGAGGCATGCGCAGCCTTGACGTCATGCACAAGCGTCAGCTCCACATCAAGGATAGGGCTCGCATCGCAGCCCCCGGGTGGTTCTTTTCGAGAAGTTTTCCCGGAAATTTGACCGAGACGGGGCGGTAATTCCCTCCGGGGTGTAGTCGGCCAGTTTGGGTCTCACTTCGGAGAATATATGCCCGGAAAGGGCCGCGACGGGCTTATCGATTAACGTTCGATTAGCCGCGAAGTTTGTTGGGTTGTTGGGAGGGAGAGAAAAGCAGTGGTTGCAGATAGTGGGGGAGGAGATTTCCTCATGTTGGTTTGCGTGCAAGGCCGTTCTCAGAACGGAGGGATGGGTTTTGTTCGTGGACCAGCCGAAACACCAGCCTGTGACAGACATCTGCCTATGCTTGTTCGACAGAGCGAACGGCCTGCCAAGGCGCAAGGGAGTATCGAGCATCCCCCTTGTCCTGCACATAGTGTAGTGCGATGTCGCACCCTGAGCGAACGAACGCAGAGGTCAATTCGGGTCATCATAATTCTCATAATTCCGTTCACCGTACTGTGTGGCCAGGCTCAGCCTCAGGCCTCAGGCTTCAAGTTGCTGCAAGACCGCAAGAGTCTTGCGGACTCGGAACTTGACTCGGAAGATCTTGCGGAAGATGTTTAGTAGAGTCGTCCTTCCATTTACAGTGACGTCCGTGGGCTTTCGCCGGGTTCCACTATTTGACAATCTTCCATCGCCCGCGGGGCGGGCGAGACTCAGATATAGCGACATAGCGACATGTGGTGTTGGCCACGTCTGGTTCGCTGAAAGGCTCAAAGCGTTTTGGGAAGTAATTCGTTTGGCTTGTTCCGCATTTCCGTGGCACTTGCCTTATGGCACTCTATATGGCATTCTATTTCTTTACCTAGCTGCCGGACGATGACAACGGCTCCAGAGTCTCCGCGTAATTATAAGCTGCGTTTCTCTTTTACTACAACCCAAGGCACACTCCCCAACTTATCTTTGGCTGGTTCACCTATAGCACGACGAATCCATGCGCCTATCCTTGTGGCCGTCCGTCTTTATAGTTCTCCTGGCTGCAGGGTATACTTTGGCGGAGACGTCTACTGGTACATCCCCAGGCACAACATCTTCCAAGAGCAACACGGCATCGACTCATGGAACGCCGACAACTCCTGTGACATCAGACAAGACACCCAGGACACCGACATCGCCGCCCGGGACACCGACAAATACACCCGGGAAACAGACAACGAGACCCAGGACACCGGCAACGACACCCGGGAAACCAACAACCCATGGGACACTAACCGGTACCCTACCAACGAAGCCAGCAACTTCTGCAACAACCTCTCGGTCCTCTGCGACAACCTCTCGGTCCTCTGCAACAACCTTTGGGACCTCTGCAACAACCTCTGGGACCTCAGCAACAGCAAAACCATCTGTGGAACCTCCGATCCCGGGCGTGTACCCTGTGGCCACACCTAACTATCCTCCATCTGTTGATCAACCCGCACTTGTCCCCGATTTTACGCCAGCTTGGACCGACGCGTACACACTAGCACAAGCCAAGGTAAGCCATGTAATTCCTTCTAAAACCTTTCTTGGCACGTTGTGTCGCACGACCCTCACGAACGCGCAACGTCTCTTCGGCGTGTGCAGCGGTCGCGTGCTGAGAATTCGTGACGTATCTTGTTCACCTCATCAAATTCTTGAGCACGGCGCATTGGATCTACGTGATGTTTATCCTTTCTATCCGGCACTAATGCATGTTTTGAGATTGCCGGATTTACACTAGAGCAAAAAGTCAACATCGCCACTGGTTCAGGCTATCATAGCGGCCGTTGCAATGGAAATATCCCTTCTGTGGGCAGTTTTCCTGGTCTATGCATTGAAGGTTCCTCGGTAGGAGTGCGCGATACGGATTTCGTGACTGCTTTTTCCGCTCCTATCAATGCCGCAGCCACGTGAGCCTCGGCATTAATTATGCGCTGTAATCTCTCGAGCTGGTTCTGACACTACAGGTGGCAACGTGGGCTCATCCGTGCGCGTGGCGCTGCGATGGGCGACGAACACGCCGGAAAGGGCGTTAACATTGCCCTGAGCCCGATGATGAACTTGGGCCGTGTTGCCCAGGGAGGCCGCAACTGGGAAGGCTTCGGCGCTGATCCATTTTTAGCAAGCGTCAGTGCATACGAGACGATCATTGGTCTGCAGTCCTCCGGTGTGCAAGCGGTCGCAAGTCACTTCATTAATCAGTAAGTTCCCGTTGTAAAAATCGATTTTTGGTGTTACCGACAGAAGCGTGGCACAGCGAGCAGGAAACCAATCGCGATTCCTACAGCTCAAACGTCGACGACCGTACACAGCACGAAATTTACGCAGCTCCTTTCCTTCGCAGCGTCATGGCCGGCGTGGCCTCCGTCATGTGTTCCTCCAATCTCGTGAACGGGGTATATGCCTGTGAAAACAACAGCACACTCAATAACCTCTTGAAGGGCGAGTTCGGCTTTAAAGGCTTCGTCATGTCGGATTGGTACGCCACGCACTCGACCACCAGCGCGCTCTACGGGTTGGACATGACGATGCCCGGCGACATTACCCAGGCCTCGGGTACAACATACTTTGGTGCAAACCTTGTTGCGGCCGTTAAAAATGGCACCATTCCCGAGGCGCGTGTGGATGACATGGCGACGCGAATTCTCGCCTCGTGGTTCTTCGTCGGCCAGACCAACTTCACTCAGCCAAACTTTAACGCAAACGAACCACTTGACGGGGCGACGAACCAGCACGTCAATGTGCAGGCAGATCACGGAACCCTCGTGCGGAAGATAGACGCAGCCAGCATGATACTACTGAGGAATATTGACAACACTCTCCCGCTCAAGAAACCACGCAGGATCGTACTGATCGGTTCTGGTGCAGCCCCAGCCCATATTGCAGGACCAAACGGGTTCACGGACCAGGGTGGCGTCGACGGGGTTCTAGCTATGGGATGGGGATCCGGGTGAGTGGATGAAGCTGCGGATAGCTGATACTGTGACTCACATAACCGTGCAGAACTGCAAAGCTTACGTACCTAATCTCGGTGAATATTTCGTGGCTGCCTACTTTCTCGCGCGATAGATCACACTGATTGCGAATCGTTGTATAGCCATACGAAGCACTCCAGGCTCGCGCACGCAACGATCACACTTCATTCTCTTGGTTTTTCGATGACTTTGACACTGTTGGCGCAAGCAACGCTGCCAATTATCAAGACGTTGCGATCGTCTTCTTGCAAGCTGACTCTGGCGAAGGGACCATTACCGTGGATGGTAACGCCGGTGACAGGCACGTAACCCGTTCCCCCTTAGGCTTCAAAAAACTCAACTCGTCGTCGCCCATCATACAGGAAAAACTTGACGGCGTGGAACAATGGTGGCGCACTAGTCCAGGCGGTCTCAGCGAAAAACAGTAACACGATCGTGGTCGTGAACTCGGTCGGCCCAGTCAGCCTCGAGCCTTGGGGCGGCGACACAAATGTGAAGGCAATCATCTGGGCTGGGCTAGGGGGCACCGAGACTGGAAATGCACTCGTAGATGTACTGTACGGTGACGTGAACCCTAGCGGGCGTCTACCCTTCACCATCGCCCAATTTCCACTTGACTACCCTGCACAACTTGCAACGGGTACAAACATCACCTACTCTGAAGGGTGCGTTGTATCTTCTCCTACCAACCGTAGGGTGCCTCCCTGACGCATTCTCCTGCCTTTCCCATAAGCCTCTTTATCGATTATCGCCACTTCGATGCGGCGAAAATCGTACCGCGCCACGAGTTCGGCTTCGGGCTGAGCTACACGACGTTCGCCTATTCCGACCTGTCGCTCACCGCGGTCACGGGCCAACCGGACCAGGACGGATCGCAAGAAGCGAATTGGGCAGCGAGCAAACCATACCCGCAGGCCGTCGGCAGCTCCACGGCGCTCTGGCTACACCGTCCAGTGCTCGACGTGACCTTCAATGTGAAGAACACGGGCGGTGTCGCGGGGACTGAGATCCCGCAGGTCTACGTGCAATTCCCTGCTAATTCTGGAGAGCCGCCGTCAGTCCTGCGCGGATTCACGGACGTCGCTTTGCAGCCCGGTCAAACGCAGACCGTCACGATCTCGCTCTCACGCTACGATCTATCCATCTGGGACGTCCCCAGTCAATCATGGATGCGCGCTGCAGGGTCGTACAATATCACTGTCGGCGCGAGCAGCCGAGATTTCAAATTGAGTGCCCAGTCTCCTCTCTAATCGACTCTTGACCTTGACCCGATCAATGCCGTCGACGGTCCGAGTCTGTCGGTCGTGCAAATTTGCTTTACTTCATAGCACTTTAGTTTAGAGCCTCTATTAGCACTCTTCGTCACCCGTTTGTAGAAAGGGTAGTTGATTACTTTCCGTCATGGACCTGTCACTTGAAGGCCACGATTCGGGCATCATCGCGACTCCCTCCCTTGTCGTTACGTTCAACTTGAACTTGTACCTGTCCGAACCTC
Source organism: Lactarius deliciosus (assembly GCA_021525775.1). Classification (NCBI taxonomy): domain Eukaryota; kingdom Fungi; phylum Basidiomycota; class Agaricomycetes; order Russulales; family Russulaceae; genus Lactarius; species Lactarius deliciosus. The sequence goes on along the minus strand of JAKELK010000033.1, from coordinate 126,224 downwards.
GCCATGCCAGTACCGCGGCTGATAGAAGCGCGGGCGCCGAATCTTGGCCGCGGTCTTCGAGAGGAAGATCACGTTCTCGCCCCGTGGACTACAAGCTATCTCTGGAATGGAAACTGTTGTAGTGAAAACGTCGGGACCGAGCAACTGAGATCGACTTTGTTGTTTACCGTGGTTACTGCCCATTACAACCAGTCCGTGATCGATCTGCTCAAGCAGTAACATGTGTTCTTACTGATGCGGCGTATAAGCCGCATCTCAGCCACCAGTGGCGTCACGGCACGGCACGACCCTTAATAGACTGGTTGCGCAAGGGGAAACGACGAGTGGGGAGGGAGGGCTTACTTCTCGCTCGGCAATGGCCAGCCTAGGCTCCCACAGGACGTAGTGGCAGCATATACCCTTTTGGGGTCAAACTGCACTTTTCAGTACTCATATGCTCCCCACGGTACAGACTCCTTCCCGATTCGATGCTCCGTGTAAGAGACTATCATTACTCCTCACATGTTTTTTCCCACACCCACTTTCCTTTTTTATCCCAACTTTGCGTCTCGTTACACTCCGCACCGACTGGGGACCTGGCCCTTTTGTCACGATATCTGCAATTTAATTATGTAAAGTTGTATGTCCGCTTTCGCGAAAATAAAACAAAAAATTATGGGAGTCAATTGTCCTCCGGGCTACACTCATCGCTCGCTCCTTGTCTTTTCTCTCATATGTGTTGCACCAATGGAACTCTCCCATCATTAGCGATTCTCAAGCAACCTGCACTGCCCACCTCATACCATCTCCGTTCGTTTATGCGTGGCCTCTCGTGCCAGCACCCCCTTGGTACAAATTGTCACCCTCGTCACTGAGAACTGTTTGTTTCGCCACGAACACTTTCCCATCGCATGGTCGCTATCACTTGGTACTTGAGGTGTGCCCCTCCCCCCACTTGGTCACGGTCCAATATCTGCTTTTGTCTCATTTGCGTCCCTTTCCCCCTCCTTTGCCACGCCCCACTCCCTTTCACTGCTTCGCTCTCTTACTCACAAGCTCTAGCTCAAGTAGATTTTATTTAAACCATTGTCCCTCTGGAATAGAACTATGTCATCACCATTGCTTTCCCTTTGACCTAGTGTGATCAGCTCGAGTCAATTCTGATCGAGAACGCTCGTCATGACGATCACCATTCGTCTGCTCAAGATACAGCCAGTGTCTCACATATCAATCCATATCCATCGACGAGTTTGGCATTTATCATCAGCGTATTTTTGACCCTCCTTCCGAGTTTTGTTGGCCTTGTGAACCCAAACATTGGGTTGAGGTCTTGGTTGAGGAGCAAGGACACCAGCAGCAAGAAACTCCTGATCCGATGCCAGCGACTGCGCTCCAGCCGCTCTTCCCCCCGTGCAAACACCCAGACATATGGCACCAAGCACGCGCAATGCCAACACAATTATTTTACGACTCAAATCCCGGGCCCCAGGCTATTCCTACCAGCAGCAATCCACACACTGCATGGATCACAGCGGACTTGGTAGACCCTTGTCACTTCGCCACACAGCTCAGGCAGCTCGTGCGCTGTCCCGTGCTGCGTTCCGATTCGCGTAGTATTCACGTTCGGTCAACCAGGGCCCTTCCGTGTCCCACAGTACATTTCCGATAGTTTTGCGACCTCGCCCACTGCAGTTTCTCCACTCTAACACGTCTACCCTAGATCCCTATCTTCATATATAAGTCCCGTACTTGCGACACTCACTGGCAGATCTCAGCAGGGCTCAGTGCACCTCGTTGTCTGCATTCCCGGCAGTGTTGCACCCACCCACGCCCGTAGTGACTCAATAAAAACGCATTTTCAGCAGAGGCGATCTATTCTGCATAGCCTCGCGATGTGTGGAAGCTTGCGCGGAAGTGTGCGCAGTCCCTAGCATCGCCATTTGCTGTAAAGCCGAAGAGGCTCACCCCTCACATTCCCTAGCGTGCTGCATCTGTACGCGCCCATAGTTATTCAAGAATGACATGCCCCCGATACCAGAGAACATCCGTACGTGGTCGTACACTGCGCAAGGGCCTGCACGACCGGTTGCGACTTTCTGTGGCCAAGGGCAGACGTTCCGGTGATACGTTCCCGCGCTCCCTGAGCACTTGGCTTTCCTCTCACTCCAGACGCTTCCCTTCGTGTTTTCGCATTCCCCTTTCCCCTGTTATCTAATAGCATACATTCCACTTATAGGCCATGTATTTACAACTTTACACCTCAGGTTATAGTATAGAGTCGCGACGGCGTGACTTTCCCTCACAGTTTTCGGACTTTTGAGCTCAGTGTAGCTCGCACCCTCGCGTTCCCCAGCACGCCGCACTCACGCGCGGCCTTAGCAACTTGAACCCGATGCGTTACCGACCCCGGCGGCCACTTATACGAAGTTTCGCGCCGCGCCGAAGCGTGCGCGATCGTTTCCGACCACCTGCGACCAACAGACCCGTTCACTCTCCCAATGCCGCTGCACTTGGGCGCGGCTCTCGCCCTTCGACACAGACGCGTCCGCGATCTCCGCAGACCTATATACGACACCTCGTGTCCCGCGGAGGCCTGCGCAACACCTAGCGACGCTTCACACCCCCCCCCAAATCCTGTGCGATACATTCGCAGTAGCTTCGGGTTTGGGACCTTGCTCAGTTGCTCCTTGGTCTCCGCTTCAACGCCCTGAATTTATGTCTTCATATCTAAATATATCCTGTATTTACAACACGAAGAATTTCACTGGACCTCAGCATGGCTCAGAGCAGTCCCTTGTCTGCATTCCCGAAAGTGCCGCACTTGCGCACGCCCTTAGTGACTGCAGAGAAACGCATTCCCTGCAGGGACGATAGAGCCTCCAAAGTCTCGGGACGCGCACAATCCCTTGCGTCACCGGTCACCAGTACTAGTAACTGTTGAGCCGGGGCGGCTCACCCATTATATTCCCTAGTGCGCCGGATCTGTACGCGACCTTAGAAACTCAAGAAAGACATGTCCCCGACCTATGTGGACGTCTGTACGATGTTGCGCGCCACGCGAAGGCCCGCGTGATCATTTGCGATGCTTCGCAAGTTCGCAACCTAAGAAAGACATTTGGACAGAGCAATTCCCTGGCCCGACAACAGTGACAGATGGTGTAGGGTGAAGGTATGATCCCATTGCACCGACTGCGTGACACAGAAACCCACAAAGGCGCAGGCAGGAAGACTAGATAGCGCGCCGTTCACAGGGACCGACTTTCCGCATCCAGTGACATCCCCAAAAAGGAAGGTGCCAAGAACATCACACTTTCCCTGTCCTTACAAAACGGGCGTCCCCGAACAGCATTCGAGCTAGTGTTGCCGCGAGTCGATGCGGTCCGAGTCGAGTTGGCAACTCGACGCCAACTCTAACTCGGGAGTTCACACCGGTGCAACTCGGGAGTTCAGTTGCAAACGTGAACCAATGGGAAGCCTTCAATTCTGAAGGTTCCCACGCCCCTTCTGCCCAGCGTCCTCCGGTAGAACGCCTTGTACCTTGCCTTGTACTCAAGGAAATTATAGTATATACAAGCTGTAACCTAGGTACTACCATCGGGCTCATACGTGCTGTGCAATAAATCTAGAAGTTCATCTGTTTTCCTGAGAGAAATGAGCTCACCGATTGCTACCACTGCTGCGCTCTCGAATCTGTTCTAGTACCCGCTAGTCAGGTCTATTTTGCTGATGGCCTTTGGCCGAGGTGCAGCGGTACCAGCCTTCCGGCAACCCTAGTCGGAGCAAAAGGTAGGTGTCCATCAAGGGTGACTGGAGGGAGGGGCGGACGGCCAGGGATAGGTTGTTGAGGTTGCGATTGTAGTCGTATGCACCGGCGTAGTGGTTCTGTGTGGATGGACTACACTGGCCAAAGTGTGCCAGGCACGCGATCCCCGCAAGTTTTACCCATACTCGCGAGACACCGGCATCGTCGCGACATGTGTGCCTCCACCGTGTCTATCCGCTGATACCCTAAACCGTCCCTGATCGCTAGGAGACGGTCTATGGTGCGCGCAGGATTTGGGGGTGTGAAGCGTCGCAAGCGGTCGCGCAGGCCTCCGCGGGGCGCGAGATGTCGTATGTAGGTTCGCGGCGGTAGCAAATGCGTCGGTGTAGAAGGGCTAGTGCCGCGCGCGAGTGCGGCGAGGTCGGGAAGGGAGATAGGGTCGGTTGGTTGCAAGTGGTCGGAAACGGTCGCGCACGCTTCGGCACGGTGCGAAAGTTCGTACAGTTGGCCACTGTGGTAGGGAACACGTCGGATTCGAGTTACTAAGGCCGCGCACAAGTGCGGCACGCTGGGAACGCGAGTGAGTGAGCTACACTGAGCTCAAAGTCCGAAATCTGTGAGGGAAAGTCTCTGTTATAACCTGAGGTGCAAAGTTGTAATTACATGGGGGAATACAGTCTAAGGAAAGAGGGTGAATTAGATAAACAGGGGAAAGGAGAAGCTAAAACGCGAAGGGAAGAGTCCGGGATGAGAGGAAAGCCAAGCACTTGGAGAGCACGGGAAAGCGGCGAAGCGCGTGAACGCAACGCTTAGAAAGCGCGAGAAAGCGCGGGAGAACGCAGGAAAGCATGGGTGAGTGTGGGTGAGCGTGAGCGAATGCAGGAAGTCAGTGGAAAATGCGAAAATATCCCTTTTCAGGGCCCAAGGAGAGCGCAGTCGTATCACCGCTCCTCCGGGAGGCGGCCCATCGCACCAGGTGCACACCTCCTAGAGCCGAGAACCTAGCTGGGTTGAACCAGAAGAAAAAGGAGGCCGAGGTCGTCGATGTGCTGCACCGCACCAGTGCGCTCTTCCTCCAGCGGTTCGAGGGCCTTGGAGACGACTGCGAGATAATGGCCGACGCGGGTGCCGATGCGTGGCCTTTCCCACGATGTCGCTGTACTGGCAGCGCGAGGTGGAGAAGGCTGGAACGGAGACTGACGCCGATGCATCGTTCCTCCCCCCGGGGGAATGCCTTGTCCGTGTTCCAATCGATGAGCTCCAGCATACCTGTGCCGATGTATCATATCCTGACCAACATGCTTCTTGACAAGAATACAATCGGTAATTGCAGATGATAAATTACATGAGGGGAAAGAAAGAGAAAAACTTATCTAAGGGTCCGGAGGAGTGAAGGGTGAGCGACTTGAAAGGTTTGCTGTGTGAGCTCAGGACGGTGTCTGGAATGAAGCAGATGATCGTGGACAGTACCCTGAAGGATAGCTGCCCAGCTGAAGTGCAGGCTGTGGAGCAGGACATCTACGGCTTTGCGGATCGGGGCAACAGAAAAAGGCATGAAAGGTGGGAAAAGAGAGCACGCGCACTATAGTTTTTCCGTTTGCAGGGCCCCAGGTCTTCACTGATTACAGTATATTCATTCATTATTATGGTACAGGGTATACTACAGATCACAATAAGTCGTTATTTGGTAGAGGGTAGAGAAACAGAGAGTATTCAACAAAGGAAAAAATTGCGGGGCATTTTTGGGGCCAACTCCCGAGTTGCACCGGTGTGAACTCCCGAGTTAGAGTTGGTACGAGTCCGGTCCGAGTTAGAGTTCACACCGGTGTGGACTCTAACTCGCGGCAACACTAATTCGAGCTCAGTAAACTTTACTCTTAGTAAGCGCAAATAAAACACTTTCCTTTTTAAAAAAGCTATTTCCTTAATCGTACATTTGCTTTTAGTCATCAAACTTAAATCTCATATGTATTTTTAAGATATTCACAAATATATTTTTATTATCTAATTAGTCTACATCTATTTTTTGTCTAAGTCGTACTATGGCGCGCGAAAGCGGGGTGCGGGCGCGGTGAACGCGGGCGCACGGTGACTGCGCCGGCCCTCCTGTGCGACACGTGGGGAGGCGGGCTTGGCTTGGCCTCGTGCGCCCCTTCCCGCGCGAACGAGGCGGCGTGCCCACGTGCACCCCCCATCCACGTGAATAGGGGAAGGGTGGGGCCGGGGATGGCGTGCCCTCGCGTACGGGGCGGCGCGGCCAAGGGGAATGGGATGACGGGGGCGGCGTCCCCACGTGCACCCCTTCTTCCGCGCGAATGGGGAAGGGGGGAACAGGTCGCGTGCCCTCGCGTTCCCCGCACGTACGGGGTGGCGCGGCCAAGGGGGAGGGGACAGGCCTGGGGTCGCGTGCACCCTTTCCGCATGAATGGGGTGGCGCGAAGAGGGAAGGGGGCGGGGGCGCCTCGCGTGTCCCCTTTCCGCACGTCTTGCCTTCGCACGCCCCCTGTCCGCGCGAACGGGGTTGCGCGGACAGGAGGAAAGGAGTGGGGGCGGGGCCGACGCGAAGTGGTGGGGCGCCCGTACCCCCACCCCTTCCGCGCGAATGGGGAAGCGAGGGGCCGGGGAGTCGCATGCCCCCTTTCCGCGTGTGCAAGGTGGCGCAGCCAAGTGAAGGGGAAGCTGGGGGCGATGTGCCCCTGTGCGCCCCCTTTCCGCGCGAATGGGGTGCTGCGGAAGGGCGGCGGCAGCGGCATGCCCTCGTGCGCCCCCATCTGCGCAAAAGTGGTGGCGCGGACGGGGGAGAAGGGATGGCCGGGGAGGCCGGCGGGCGGCGGGCATTGTGTGCCCCTTATCTGCGTGCGAAGGGGGCGGCGGTGGTCAATGCGGGGGAAGGATGGGGTGGGCGGGCAACTTACCCTGGTGCGCCCCTGCGCGCGATGCAGGGGCGTCGGCCTGTCACAGACAAGGGAGGAGAGGGGGGGCGTCCTATTACTGTACACCCAATTCTGTACATTCGTACAGAATTGGGGGGGGGAAGGGAAAGGAGGGGAAAAAGGAGGGGGAAAGAGGGAGACGGGTTGTTCCAGACCCCGTGGCGGAAGCAAAACGTGCCTGCCACGTCAGCAGGCACACTGGGCCACGCGCGTGCGCACTCAACTTTCCACTCCCTGGTGCAGAGAGCGTCCCCTCCTCCTCATCGCCATCGCCCTCCCATCTCCGCCGCCGTTCCCATTCGCGTCGAACAACGCAAGAGGTCAGGCCGGCGCCCATCCCCTGCATCACGCGCCGCCCCGGACGCGCGCAGACAGGGGTACATTAGGGTAAGTCGCACCCTCATCTTCCCCACCCCCCGCATTGACCGCCGCCCCGTTCGAGCGCAGAAAGGGGGTGCACAAGCCCTCCTCTTCCCCCACCGCCGCCCCTCCGTGGGGGGGTGCACGAGGGCCTCCCCCCTCCTTATCCCCTGTCCGCGCCACCCAGTTCGCGCAGAAAGGCGGCGCACGAGGGCACGTCGTTCCCCCTCTCCGGGCCCCTCCCCTTCCCCCACGTCCCGCCGTCCCTCCCCTTTGCCCCCTCCCCTTCCCCTGTCCGCGCCGCCTATTCGCACAGAAGGGGTGCGCATGAGGGCACCCGCCACCGCACTCTCCCTCTCTTCCCGGCCCCTCCCCTCCCATTCGCACGAGGGCACGCCGCCGCCGCCCTTCCCCATTCGCACGGAAGGGGTGACGCTGCCCCCTCTCCCCGTTGCCCCCGGTCCCTCCCTTTCCCCCTCGGCCACGTACGCCGCCCCTCTCCCCGTGCCCCCTGGCCCCTCCCCTTCCCCCTTGACCACCATGTGCGTGAGGGGCACCCGTTTGTGTGGAACGGGTGCGCACGAGGGGCGCGCCGCCCCCTCTCCCCGTTGCTCTCCTTCCCCCTTAGCCTCACCACCCCGTACGTGCGGGAAGGGGCACGCGAGGGCACGCCATCCTCGGCCCCACTCTTCCCCATTCGCGCGGAAGGGAGAAGTACGAGGGCATGCCGCCCCGTACGCGCGGGAAGGGTGTACGCGAGGTCACGTCACCCCCGGCCCCTTCCTTCCCCATCACCCTCGGCCCCTCCCCTTCTCCCTTACCTCGCTGCCCCGTTCGCGCGGCAAGGCGGCACGCGACGAGGGCACGCGGTCCCACCTTTCCGCATTCGCACGACAGGGGCGACCGCATTCCGCCCCCTCCCCTTCCCATTTGGCCGCGCCGCCCCGTATGCGAGGGCACGCCACCCCCGGCCCCACCTTTCCCCTTGGCCACGCCGCGCGGCACACACGGCAAGACGCGAGGGCAAGCTGCCCCATCCCGTGGCGCCCCGTTCGCACGGGAAGGGACGCACGAGGCCAAGCCAAGCCCGCCTCCCCACGTGTCGCACAGGAGGGCCGGCGCAGTCACCGTGCGCCCGCGTTCACCGCGCCCGCACCCCGCTTTCGCGCGCCATAGTACGACTTAGACAAAAAATAGATGTAGACTAATTAGATAATAAAAATATATTTGTGAATATCTTAAAAATACATATGAGATTTAAGTTTGATGACTAAAAGCAAATGTACGATTAAGGAAATAGCTTTTTTAAAAAGGAAAGTGTTTTATTTGCGCTTACTAAGAGTAAAGTTTACTGAGCTCGAATGCTGTTCGGGGACGCCCGGTTTGTAAGGACAGGGAAAGTGTGATGTTCTTGGCACCTTCCTTTTTGGGGATGTCACTGGATGCGGAAAGTCGGTCCCTCCCAGTTAGTGTTGCCGCGAGTTAGAGTCCACACCGGTGTGAACTCTAACTCGGACCGGACTTGGCCCAACTCTAACTCGGGAGTTCACACCGGTGCAACTCGGGAGTTGGCCCAAAAAATGCCCCGCAAAATTCTCCTTTGTTGTAAACTTGGTATATCTCCATTCCTCTACCAAATTATGACTTCTTGTAGTCTGTAATATACTCTGTACCATCATAGTGAATGAATATATTGTAATCAGTGAAGAATTGGGGCCCTGCAAACGTGAAAAACTATTGTGCGCGTGCTCTTTCCCCACCTTCCATGAGTAGCCTTTGCTCTTGCCTCAATCCGCAAAGCTGCAGATGCCCTGCCTCACAGCCTGCACTTCAGCAGGGCAACTACCCTTCAGGGTACTATCCACGGTCACTGGCTTCATTCCAGACACCATCCCGAGCTCGCACAGCAAACCTTTCAAGTCACTCGCCTTTCAGTCCTCGCTCAAGGGGTCCACCCATTGGTCAGAACCACTATGCCGGTGCATACAACTACAATCACAACACCCTCGCCAACACATTTAATGATAGTTATCCGAGTCATTCCCGGATGATCGCTAATATGTATATACATCCATCACCTCATCGTAATATTGCTAGTGCTGCTAGTCTGACACCTATACACGCTATCCAAGAACTTCAGCAACCTCAGCAACAGATCCCTAGCCGTATACACCTCCCTCCAGTCACCTTTGACGCACGGCCACCTTCTGCTCCAACTAGGGTTGCCAAACGGAAGGCTGGTACTACGGCTGCACCTGGGTCAAAGCCACGTGCAAAGCGCCCTCGCGTCCCTGCACCACTTGATACTGGGCCCATAGCTGCCAGTTGTGGCGTTGGACCACCTGCTCCTAACGATAGCCCAGCACCTGACTCGGAGATGACCTCAGCGCTGGTCCTTCCAGCATCAGAATCCTCTGTTCCGATCCCCTCCTCGTCGGGCTCTTTACCCACTGCATCGTATTCATCTCTTTCCCAAAACCGAAGGCCTACAGCACGGCAACACTCCGCAACAGACTGCTGGTACTTCGTGCGTGCTGTTGAGTCTGATGTGCCACCCCCAGATCCACCATCAGCGAGTGATCTACCCCTCATGGAGAAGCCTCGTACTACTCATATAAGCTGCAAACTATGCTGGTAAGTCATTTACGATACTCAGGGTGTGTAGTACTGATGATAGTTTCCAGCGAATGGAAGTGTTGGAAGAACGTGGACGGCGTTGTGACAACTATTCGGAAACACCTCAAGGGAGTCCATTCCGAGGAGTATGAGCGCGTGTGCAAGTTGCTCAACCTCAAGCACTCAGACAAACCTGCTGACGCTGCAAACATAAACGACTTGGAGCCTTCCAGGGATGAGCCATTTAATCTCAAGGAGTGGCTGGGGCGTCTCGTAAAATGGATCGTAGTTGATGATCAGGTATTTCCCATTTCTGTACCGCCCAAAACATTCTAACAGCTAATACTATAGTCTATCAATATTGTTGAATGTCCCGAATTTCGTGACTTTGTCGTCTATGGCCACGGAAACATCACCGAGAAAGATCTTCCCCATCGTACAAAACTTACCGAACTTGTCTTTGCGGCGTACGAGCAGGAGCACCAAAAATTGAAAACATGTTATCGGGTCAGTCTCTATTTGCTACTCATATTTATTGCTACATATTAATATATACTATAGAAGTCTCTGGGCCGCGTCTCTTTTTCATCAGACCTTTGGAGCGACCCGAACCTTGTTTCGTTCATGGCACTCACTTCCCATTTCCTCTCGCGTGACAACTCAGGTCACCTTCAATTAGACAGTCGCCTCCTTGCGTTTCGAGTTGTTGATGGCAAACATGACGGAAATAACATCGCCAAGATTATATTCGACATACTCAAAGAGGCCCACTTGCTCGGGAAGGTGAGGTCAGCTCCGAGTCCAGCGTTACACCGTCTTATCTTGTTTTGGCAGCTCGGCCAGTTCACCTTAGACAACGCATCGAACTGTGACACCTTAATGGAATGGCTGGAGCTGTATATAAGAAAAGAAGGAATTCCATTCGACCGTATAGGTAATCGCATCCGGTACATATTTTATTGACACCTCACTCCGGCACCCATTGACTGTGATGCAGATGCTTTCCTCACATTGTCAACATTGCCGTTCAGACCATGCTGAAGGAGATGAAGGAGAATGCCTTCTCTCCTGTGGTAGAATGTGGTGCTGACATTCCGGCCGATGAGCTCACCAGCTATGCTGAAGCACTCGACTCTGATCCTGTGAACCGAACACGGGGGATTGTAGGTGTCTGCCGTGCATCTGGGGGTCGTCGTAAGGAGCTCAAGGATGCCATTGAGGACGGCAACAAGTCAAATACATGGGGTGAGATAATTAGGGTAGTCCAGCTGCTTCGTGATTGTGAGACGCGATGGTCGTCCACATACAATATGATTGACCGCACAATGGAGCTGTATCCGGTAAAGCCTTTTCTTCATTGTTCAAGACGTTCCGAGTCGCTGACATGTGTCGATATAGCCAATCCAAAATTTCCTACAACGACCTTCCATGTCCGACCATATGCACCGCCTCTTCACGAGCAAACAGTACGAAGTCTTAGGACATATCCATCAGATACTCGAGATCCCCCATCGGGCTCAGGAGCTGCTCGCAGCGGAGAAGACACCTACTCTTGCTATGGCCCTTCCCGTTTACGAAAAGCTCGTCGAACTGTGGAAATCCCTTGCACTTTCCATCCCCGAAATGTCACACTATATTGGCCTTGGCGTCGCAAAAATTATGGAATACGTTTCAAAAGGCCGTCGCAACAAAATTTACGCGCTAGCAATGAGTACGTTTACCGGGCCAACTATGATACTATTCCATTTCCAACACGTTTTTTTATCCAGTTCTCAACCCCCGAACAAAGTTCCAGTGGATGGAACAGCATTGGGAGCTGCGTGATTGTGTTGCAGCAGAAATCTGGCTCAAAGAAGCGGTGGATATTTCGAATAGCTCATTGGCCGTACATTGCTAATGTCAAGGTCAGATGCTACTCTATTCCCGGTCCACGCGTCTGGCAGAAAAGGCGAGACAACGGAGACGTCCAGAACCTCAAGCAGGACCTCGTCTGGCCGCAGTGCCTCGGCTGAATATCGTGACATCAGCTAGCCGTTCGCAGGCCCGTGGGTTCGCGGGCCTTTCTAGCTTGACCACCATCCGTCGCACTGCCTGCCTCCCTTCCACTTCAAACGCATCGACTCGGAGTCGCTCATCCTCTCCCTACCTGAGTGCCCAATTGTCTGCATCACCCCCTCCAACTAATACTCTCACGGCTGAACAAATGGCCAGTCAAGATGCCGAGGATGCTGCCCGAGACCTCACTGTTGTCAAGAGTGAGATTTATCGTTGGAAGCAGGCGCCTCTGCGTACGATGGATGAGAAATTCGATCTTGTTTGCTTTTGGGAGGTAAGTCCTCCTATGGACTCGGATTGCGCCTTTTCAACTGACATATCATGTCAATAGGCAATCGAGACAGATTTTCCACTTATGTTTAAAGTTGCCGTTGATATCTTGCCTGTTCAGGCATCGTCTGTCTCATGTGAACGCATCTTCTCATCGAGCAAGGAGACTTGCGCCCTGCATCGGAACCTCCTCTCATCTGCACTACTTGAAGTTCTTCAGGTCTTGAAGCACGTATACAAGCAAGGCCGCCTTGACTTTACATCTGGTCTGATTGCAACAGAAGACGACTACTCAATCGAGAGCGCAACAGAGGCAGCGATTAATGAGCTCGTTTCTCTTGGGAAGAACGACGAACTTCTGGATTTATTGCGCAGCATGGATGAGCATGATGATAATACCTAGGTTACAGCTTTTATATGTATAATTCCGTCGAGTAGAAGGCATTCTGCCTAAGGACGCTGGGCGGAAGAGGCGTGGGAACCTTCAAAATCTAAGGCTTCCCATTGGTTCACGTCCGCAGCTGAACTCCCGAGTCGCACCGGTGTGAACTCCCGAGTTAGAGTTGGTGTCGAGTTGCCAACTCGACTCGGACCGCATCGACTCGCGGCAACACTACTCCCAGTCGGTGCGTAGCATAACGAGGCGCTGAAGTTCGGATATAAAAGGAAGGTGTGTGTGGGAAATTGCACGTGATTGATTAGGAGCCTCTTACGCAGAGCATCGAATCGGGAAGGAGTCTGCCCACGGTAGGGTCCGCTACCGTGGGACCCCTCGGACGGCATCCCGAAGATCCGAGCGTACCGGCATAGTTCGTGAGAATGGTCATGCGTGACGTCACGTACACGAACCGAGCGTGCCACGATGCAAGTTCGTAGTAGAAACAAGTACACTAGCATAGTCCAGTATGTCATACCTGTTCATATTCCTCGCGTAGAAATACTATAACGAGAAAGTGGGCGTCAACTCGCTCCAATCAAAGAGCACCCGTGACCCGCAGTCTGACATCTCGTGCATATAAGGTCAAATGCGAATTGGCTGGAAACCTTGTTATGCGTCTTCTTTGGTGGTTCCATTCCAGTTCTATACACTAAAACTACCCAAAAGCTGCCAGTGCCTCCCTAACTTCTCTCCGGATGTACCGCCCATCAAACTGACCTGCGGGCGCGATTCTCAATACCCCCCCGGCTATCCCGGACTTGGACCCAAGGCTGCCCAAGGAAACCGAGACTGCGACAGTACACTACTTAAATCCTATTTGCTCTCTCATGCTGCTGCCCAGAGGTCCCCCCTTTGAACTCGCCAATCGTCATCTCTGGCGCTCATGGTCTTTCTTCGGGCATTGCTCATTACCATCTGCGCCGCGACTGCCACAGTCTCGGCCTCTCCCACAACATATGCCACTCCACCCATCGTCACGCTCGATAGGGGCAAGTTCATAGGAACAGCGGCCGGCGGCGTAAACAAGTTCCTCAGTATCCCCTTCGCAAAACCGCCGTCAGTAGCTGACGTTAGTTCAGCTCTCTAATATCTTTGGCTGACCCGCCGGATCGGATAGTGTTGGCGACTTGCGCTTCCGTCTACCCCAGGCGCTTGGTCCCTTCTCTGCTACACACAATGCAACTGCGTTCGGTCTTTCGTGCCCTCAACAGGCAACTACACTGGCGATTCCGAACGGGTTACCTCAAGAGACGGTCGACTACCTCACGAGCGGCTCCGGAACCACGATCCTAGACGGCGAAGATTGTGAGGAGGCCATTATGGAGGCTCCTTACCACAGGGAGAGAAAATTCTTATGATGACTAATATAGGTTTGACGCTCAACGTCTTTGCCCCCGCCCACGCCAGATATGGTTCAAGGCTCCCGGTTGTAGTGGTGTGTACTTTGCGGTATACTCGGGCTGTCACCTGCGCTAATAGTAATAAATATTTGGCAAAAGTGGATATATGGGGGTGAGACGCACGCAATGCCTTTGACCTGTTGCTTGCACTGACGTTATTGCCCACAGGCGGTTTCGAAGTCGGGTCGTCAGCTCTGTAGGCTCGAATTTACTTTTATCACATGTGTCCAGGGATATAAAGAAATGCGTAGCTACGATGGTGGTGTTATAGTGAACCGCTCAATGGCGCTCAAGGAGCCGGTGGTTTACGTCAGTATTAACTATCGGTGAGCACAACTTGAATCGTTGTTCATGACTTTGTGGGACAATCGTCCTTCTCTCAGCCTTTCAGGTACGTCCGCACCTCCAATTGATTCCATATTTTTTCTCAAAAAAAATTAACGCCTCGCCTTGCGCCTCGCTAGCTTTCGGGTTCCTGGCCAGTCAAGAAGTTAAAGACGCCGGCGTAGGCAATCTCGGGTTACATGACCGTGAGCATTCGGGCAGTTGACATTATTAACGTTGTAACAACTGGCTTCGCAGAGCGTATGGCACTTCGTTGGATACAAAAGTATATTCACGCATTCGGTGGCGATTCGTCGAAAGTTACAATGTAAGTGAAGTGGCTACCTAATACTACGGAGTCTGCTGACATCCTGAAGCTGGGGTCAAAGTGCTGGGTCAATCTCGGTATCACTCCAAATGCTGACAAACGGCGGGAACACCGAAGGCTTGTTCCGTGCTGCATTCATGCAGTCTGGGTCGCCCACGCCGATTGGTGATATCACCTATGTAGGGGCATATATTTCGAATTCGCTCAATATCTGAGCGATCTTGTAGGGCCAACAATACTATGATGACCTCGTTGAACGCACTGGTTGCTCATGTTCCTCTAACTCCCTAGCGTGTCTGCGAGCAACACCATACAAGAAGTTGAAGGCCGTTGTGGATAGTACCCCGTCAATCTTCGCATATCAGGTGTGTGGTCTACTTCCTCATTACTTATCCGAATTCGTGGAGGCCAACAGACCATCCCACAGTCTCTCGCGCTCGCTTGGCTGCCCCGCGTGGATGGCGTATTTCTGGTGGATGAACCCCATAAACTCATTCAACAAGGGAAAGTTGCGCGTATCCCGTTCGTCGCAGGGGAGTGCGATGACGAAGGGACTTCGTTTTCCTTTTCTCAGCTAAACGTCACGTGCGTTCCTATTTTAATTTTTTGTCGGACGTTGCAACCTACATATTTCGTGCAGGACTGATGCGCAGCTACGCACTTACTTATCGGAATTCCTCCTGCCCGGTGCAACGGATGCCGAGATGGACGAACTGCTCACGCTGTACCCCCAGGACGTCACTCAGGGTTCGCCATACGATACGGGTACCCAAAATGCGTTTACCCCACAATTTAAACGCATTGCCTCGATCTTGGGCGATTTTACGTTCCAGGCTCCACGGCGTTTCTTTCTGAACAACTTATCCAAAAAGCAGAAGACTTGGTCATTCCGTACGTTACGTATTCCCCGCTTATATGCACAGGTCATTGTCCCCCACTCACACATCGACTTTCACACAGTAAGCAAGCGCCTGAAGTCGCTGCCTATACTCGGTTCGGTCCATGGGTCTGATGTTCGGAACATCTACGGTCCTGGAGAGCTGACGGACTACCTTATCCACTTTGCCACGAACCTGGATCCTAATGGCGGATCGAGCCCGCAATGGCCCCAGTATACCACCTCGACGCGGAAATTGCTGACACTTCTTGATAGTCAAGTCAAAAACATAACTATAACGCAAGATACCTACCGCACTGATGGGACGGATTTCATCACGGAGCTCTCGCTGACTCTTCCTCTGTAAGGTACGTGCAGTGGATGAGGTTACGTGGGATTGCGTCTGGGAATTGAAACATTAGTCTTCATGAAAAATAGGAGCCTCGCAAGTCCTTCTCTGAAACGCCACCATATGCTGCTGGACTTCGATGTTTGGACTGCGCGTCTCTAATGCAGGGCGGATGACAATGCCAACGTCGTGTTCCATTTGAGTAGCAATGCGGGCCCGAGTGAAGCGACTTCGTTGGCTCTGAGTGTTGGGGTTTCATCTACGATGACATCCGCATATCTTCACTACACCGTGACGACGCGCTCAGAGGGATTGTCGCTGTCGGGAGTTGATTAGCGCCTCAAGTATTCTGGGTTGAGCTACTGTATTCGCCAAAGATAACACAAGGAAGTGAGACTCCCCTCTGAGGCACCGAAGTCCAGGCAGCCTATACCGTTCGATCGTTAGATGTGTCGCATATTTGGCAAGGTTTGCTCGACAAGCCTGAGCATGCGCAGCCCTTCTTGGCACTGACAAAAATAGACAATTAAGAATTACTAGGAATTCGTGCGCCAACATTACCAGAACCTCAGCTGGAGTGACTAAGACGCAAGCTTGAGGCAGACTTGGAACGACTACATGGACACCAAGAGTCAAGACGAATGAGACCATTGCCAGCGGTCGGCCGCGGCTACGGTCTCGCACCACTGACACGTGCAGACCGTGACCCCGACGTCCCTGCCCGACTCGGAATAGTAGGAGATGCCGCGCAAGTACTCTGACAGGCTGCAGCGGCTGCAAGGCGTTTCTGGGGATGCGCAGCGTGGTGATAATAGTAGGAAGTAATTTTAACGGTAACTTACTCCTATCGTCCAACGACTCCAACCGGACCGAATACACTCCCGTATCTGGTGTACTAATCACTAGTCTCTCGAACACCTTGCCGACATTCCTGCGCTGCCAGTGGTTGTACAACACATGCGAAGAACCATAACGTGCTTGGGATATTTAAGGCAGTACCAGAGCCCAACGGACCTTATCCGTTCGTGCTCAAACGTCGCACCGACGGTGCTGACTCAGACGCTGTAGTACCTCACCATCGTACGAGTCAACGACGGGGAATGCGACCTCGACGCCGAGCCCAACCTCGGCGTCCAGTATGCCGAGGCTGCATCTGACCCCGCATATCTTGTACAGCACCGGCTGCGAGTCGCCGGGCACGGACGACTGGTTCCTCGCCTGATACACATCCTCAACCACCCGAGCTTTTTTTTTTTTGGATCAATTTATATCCCGGGATACATAACAGCTAACCACTCGAGCTTCCTCGATTAGCACGTCGTGTGACTAGGGCATTCGGAGAGGATACGCAAGGGATATTCTAAGACTGTCGGCGCAGCTTGACGTGCAATATCTTCGGGAACGGCAATTTCGGGGTCGGAAAAGGGGACTGTGTGCCAGTGACTTGCTGTGTGATCAACAACGACTCCGAGTCCGTTCAGTTTATGCCTATGTTCTTCACAATCACAACCTATATGTGTGGCACTTTTTCTCGGCTCGGAGACTCGTGTAAGGGCTTTTGCATGCCCCCCGGTTACTTTTGTCTGCGGGGACGTGTTACCTTGCGTGTTACGAGCCAGAGATCGCGGCGAGGCGAGCCTTTCCGGAAGCAGCTTTTCGAACTACTTGTTGGGATTCAGCCCGGAACGGACGCAGTCCGGCAAACCGAGGCTAGACCAACATATTATATAATTGTAATATTACCGTAGCTAAACGATTATCTAACTCGGGGAGAGGAGCATACGCTCTCCTCTGGCGGCCTGGACTCCTACGCTCACCTATCCGGCTGCCCGCCTCCGTAAATCTCTACACTACTTCTGTGTACGAGTTATCAGCCGCAGGCTGCGCCCCATTTCATCTTGAACCCCAAGCCTCAACGAGTGCATTCGCCTCCGTGACCTGATCTGACATATTCGTACTCGGCATCCGTACTCCGTAACTCGTGCAGCGCGACATCCCCGATATCGCCGCATAGGCCATCGGATTCCGAATCTTCCCTATGGCGTCGAGGTAGTATACATCCCGCACAAGCGGCACCTGTGCATTTTTTTTCTTATCCGGGTCGTCTATCCAACTGACCACAGATCGTGGCTCGCGCAACTCGCAATCTTACTGCTTGATGGCCGTCAGAAGGCAACCCCCCGAGTTTCCTCAACCCTTACCGTACGACAGTGGCCCCGTGGCCCTCGGTGACATCACAGTTGGCTCGAGCCTGGGCTGCAACACCGATGGAGCCTCCGCCATTGCCGGATGGGATCCTGTGGGTCTAGCGTGCTGCGAGGGGTGTCTTGTATAGAGATGGTTCCGTACGATCTGGAATTTATACATTGGATGCTAGAGTAACCATGTTGTAGTGCCCCATATTGTGCAAAGAAAACTATTCCAGTATCTGAGTCCTGCCATAAGTTATGAGTACTATATGAGTCCTCTACTTATGACAGCTACTAGTAGTATGAGCTCCGAGTCGTTACCATCAACAGTCCTTTCTTCCTTCGACTCGAACTATTTCTTTCTCGACGTTGCATTTGGCCACGTAGTTGCACGCATTATCATTATCGAGTCGGTAGCGCGTCTATCATCCTTATCCGGATCACCCAAGTATCTGTACTGTACATGAGGCTGTGCCTTGTATCGTACTGCCTCAGGACGCCGCCGTTTAATTACCGTCACCGATCGTCTACTCTTCCTCTCCTCCCAACCTGAATCGATATCACACGGCTCATGTCTCAGTCCCCTCTCGCAACCGCCTCTTCCTCCAACTTCGACTCTATCTTCAGAAGTGCGATCAAAGCCTACAAAAAGCGAACAGGGCACGACATCACGTCTCATCCCTTAGCTGCCCAGCTCAAGACGTGCGACTCTCCCGGTGCAATTCTTGCTGTACTCAGAGCCCAGGTTGAGGAGTTCGATCATTCTCGGAGAGATGACGAGAGGTTGACAAAGTGGCTTAATCCAACCGTGAACGTCCTTTACGCGTTCTCGGCTACACTCGGTGAGGGTGTTGGCTTGGTAAGTCTCGGGAGGTTACCTCGTTTGATATTTGCGCTCTCACACTCGTTTTCTAGGTCTTCTCTCCCGCCAAGGTGATATTTTCCGGAATTGGAGTTTTGCTCTTGGTGAGTATTTTCATTGACCTCACCCTGTGGACCATCGTGACTGCGCGATCATTCAGGCATCCAAGGACGTTTCTGCCAGCCACGACGTTCTCATCGACATCTTCGAGCGGATCGAGAACTTCTTCAAACGGCTCGAAGCCTATACAGAAATTCCGCAGACGACAGCTATGACGGACGTTATCGTGAAGATTATGGTTGAGGTTCTGTCTATTTTCGCAATAGCGACCAAGGAGATCAGACAAGGGCGAACGAGTACGTTATTCTCCGGTTATACTCTGATTTCATCTCGTAGACTCTATTCAGAGAAATTCTTCAAAAAGCTAGTGGGAAGACGAGATATCGAGGACGCGTTGCAGAGACTTGACAGATTTACACAAGAAGAGGCCCGGATGGCGACTGCAGAAGTCCTGAGGCTGACACATAGTGTTGAAGACAAGGTGGAGGGCGTCAACAAGGGGGTGCAAGGCGTTGACGTGAAGGTGGAAGGTGTCGACGAAAGGGTCCAACGCGTTGACCACAAAGTGCGGACCATTGATGATAGGGTGGGGGTCGTCAACGACAATGTGAAACTAATCGTCGATGGTTTGTGATCGCGTGCTTATCTATCCTATTCACCACCCTCACACTTCGGCTTGCCTAGGAGAGAAAGAAAGAAGCGCAGCAATTCAACGGATCGTGAACACCGTAGACGATATGAACCGTCAGTAATTTCCTCTGTACCCGCTGTCCTTGGCCATCGCCGCTCACATACTTAACAGGTAACCAGCTTCGACGTGATCTTCGAAACTGGCTCTCTCCTCCCGATCCGTCCATCAATTACAACACCGCCTGTGGTACTCACCACGAGGGTACCGCAGCATGGCTCACTCGAGGCGACGCCTTCAAGGGTTGGAGGGCTGATGGCTGCCTGTTGTGGGTTCACGGAAAACGTATGTTCATTCACCTGCGACCGGATCGCTACTAATGCCATCCTGTCTCTTAGCGGGGTCAGGGAAAAGTATTCTTAGGTTTGTTTCCTCCTGACTATTACGTCTACAATCGAGTTCAAGTTCGTCCAGCTCCGTGATCATCCGGGATATAGAAGACATCTGCAACGCTGGGTTCGCGTCGATGGCCTACTTTTATTTCGACTTCAAGGATACCGGAAAGCAGGATTCCCGTGCTTTACTCTCCTCCCTTCTCATACAGCTCTCTGATCAATCCGATGTCCACTGCGACATTCTTCATACCTTGTACTCTACTCACCGTCGCGGCTCGGTACAGCCAAATGACGACGCACTCGCACAATGTCTCAAGACCATGCTCGTGGCCCTCGGACAAACCCCAATCTACCTCATCTTCGACGCGGTTGACGAATGTCTCAATACATCGGGGATGCCAACACCTCGTGAAAAGGTCCTGCGACTTGTCAAGGACCTCGTCGGGTTGAAACTTTCGAACTTGCATTTATGTATCACAAGTCGTCCCGAAATCGACATCCGTAATGCTCTTGAGCTCCTGGCAGCTCACCGGATCTCTCTTCACGATGAAAGTGGACAGAACGCGGACATCGCGGACTATGTTAGCTCGGTTGTTTACTCGGACTCGAGGATGCGGAGATGGAGGGCCGAGGAAAGGGATTTGGTCGTTGGAACACTCTCAGCCAAGGCTGATGGAATGTAAGGTCGTCGCTACTCCCTTGTCGTGCCCGCTGAAGATTTGGCGCAGGTTCCGATGGGTGTTCTGTCAATTAGAGATATTACGTCACTGTTTCCCGGCGAGCGTTCTCAACATCCTCGAGCAATTACCCGAGTCTCTGGACGAGACATACGAGAGGATACTGAGGGAGATCAACAGGGCTAACAGAGAGCACGCCTATCGTCTTTTGCAATGCCTAACTGTGGCTGTTCGTCCACTTCGAGTCGAGGAACTTGCCGAAGTCCTGGCGGTCGACTTCAACGCGCGCGGGGGCCCGAAGCTAAACGCGGATTGGCGGTGGGAGGATAACGAAGAAGCGGTGCTTTCAGCATGCTCCAGTTTGGTGACGGTCGTCATGGACGGTGATTCCCGAGTGGTTCAGTTCTCCCACTTCTCCGTGAAAGAGTTCTTGACGTCAAATCGCCTTGCAAGTTCTCTTGGAGAGGAATCCCAATTTCATATTCGTCTCGAGTCTGCCCACACGATTCTTGCCCAAGCTTCTCTGGGTGTCCTCTTCCGACTAGACGAGCGGATTGACGACGGCAGTATCGTCGGCTTTCCCCTCGCCCGATACGCGGCAAAGCACTGGCCCGAGCACGTCAGTTTCGGAAATGTTTTGTCGCACGTGAAGGATGGGATCGATGAACTGTTTGACGCAGACAAGCCGCATTTCGCTGCGTGGCTCTGGCTCCACGACGTTGACGGGTTCTTGAAGGCAGGGACAAGCCCATCACAACCAGAAGCACTGCCCTTATATTACGCCGTACAGGCTGGAAACCGCGCGCTGGTAGAACACGTGCTTTCGAAGCGCCCGCAGGACATGAACGCCATGGGTGGCCACCACCGTACCCCCTTATATGCAGCATTCTTCAAAGGTGATGTCGGGACTGTGTGGTTACTACTAGAGAATGGCGCCGATCTGAATATCCGTGGCAGCTGGGATCAAACTCCTCTACATCACGCATCGGACCGAGGTTTCCCTGATGTTGTGCGATGGCTACTCGACCGTGGCGCAGACTTGGAAGCCCTGGAGAGCACCAGATCGACCCCACTGCACCTTGCAGCATACTATGGGCGACTCGAGGTTGCCGAGATACTTCTTGAGCACCATGCCGAGGTCAATGCGAGGGATGAATGGGGCCGGGTCCCGTTGCATGATGCATCCAGGCATGGACAACTTGAACTCGTGCGATTATTATTAAAGCACGGCGGGGATGCGAACGCACGCGGCAAAGATGGAAAGACTCCGTTGGACGAGACGAACGCGGTAGTAAATACGGAGATCGTCAAACTGCTTTCCGAGCACATGAACGAATGACGGCTTGGAGCTGGGTGCCTGTAAGGTTATATTTACGGGTGCGGCGTTTTATCATATCGGATCTGATTGTTTTATCGTAGTACATTCGATGTATCATATAGCGATGGTGCTTTAAGCTGGGGGATGCGACGAATCTAATACCTTTCTTCTAGAAACGGAGCGTTACCTCGAAACAGGACTATGGAACCTGCACGACGCCGAATTGTGCGTTGCTACGGCATACGATATATAGGAAATTGCATACAATAGCCCAAGCAGACAGTCTTGCAGTCTTGAGATGCGAAACGCATCATGATGTATTCCTATTTGTCAGTGAGAGGTTGAAGCTATGTAGAGCGCATTGCCGCGCTCTGTCAGCACTCAATTGAAGCGCCAGAACGAGATGAACGAACCCCCGCAACATACATTTTCTTAGCATCCATTTATATACCGAGACAGCACACGACGTATAACTTGAAGACTGGATGTCACGAGTCGCTCGCTCTGTAAGGCAGGTGCCTCCCAGAACCAATACATCTCAACCAATACATGATGCCCGATCCTGTGACTACACGTTTTAAAACGGGGGCGGGGGGCGAGGCCTTTTGGAGGAAGGGGTAGCGGAGCGAGCACCCAACAAAAGCGGACGAGCCGAAGCCTACAGCAGAACACAAAATCATGGTGATGAGGTGAGCCCAATGAGGGCTGGCCGAGGGTGTGGGAACCGCCCTGAGCTTTAGAGGCTCGAAGACAAGTGGATTGGGAAACGCGGAGAGGGTGTGGGCGCGTGGAGCGCAAAGGGGGGCCATGGGAAAGGTATGGGTGGAAGGGGCCCGAATAAATGTATAGCGCACATGTGCACAGGGTGATCCCGCCCGAGGCAGACTCGATTGATTGGGTGGTGCCGACATCGTAGTCGACGAGGAGGTTTGGTGATAAGGGGAGACGATGCGGAGGCAGTCAAGAGCTTCAGGATCTTCACATTTGCGTCCCCGGAGCCTGGGAACGCCACAGACTTCAAGAAGGGCGCATTTGTACCAGAGTACCAGAGCACTGCTAAGAGAGACGGTGGTGGTACGAGTTCAAGGAGGGATGCATAACGCACCGTCAGCTGTAATTTGATGATAATTTCGGTTACAACCGGGGCCAGTTATAAACCCCTTTCCCAAATTTGCGAACAACCTTCAACAGCCGGTTGTTCATTAACATAACATACAACCTGCTCGTTCTCTGGCCCCCTCATCATGATGTACTGTTTCACCAAAAATACAGTAATGGAAGTCCGTGATCCGTGGTGCCATTGGCTTTCGCTTACTATAATGAGCCATTCAAGTTAGCACCAATCCTTGGACCGATCAGTCACTGAAGTGGATATTTTACCGAACTACGAGAGTCAGTTTCTTCGTGTGCTCTCACTCAAAAGTGCTGGGTAGCATACATATGCCTGTCGTACCAGTCGGTATGGTGCGTCGCATGCGCAGAGATGGGGACATGGACGTGCCAGTGTGCTTGACCTAAAATAGCGTAGACAAGTGCTACAGAAGTTGGCGCTGGCTCCGCGCTTCCATGTCACTTCGATGACGTTTTTTATTCAGTTTACAGTAGTATGGACTCCATAGTCGCCGCGGCACGAACGGTTCGCCGCGCAATTCGTGCGAGACGGTGCGACATACAGTATAACTTAAAGCCCAGCATTCGCCTAGTCTAAGTCTCTCGACCCCTCCCTTGATTTTCCCGGTTGGTGCATCTTTACTGTACTGCGAGTCTATGCGACCATCCGTCTTCCTTGTTCTTCTGGGCGCAGGGCGCATCCTAGCTGCATCCACCCCCTCTTCTCAATTGTCATACCTTCCATCGTCCCCAGGCCCGTCATTCTCGTTCCCAACGTCCTCTGGCCCACTCTCCTCGCTATCACCTTCCCTCCCGCCGTACTCGTCATCTGTCCCAACATCCCCGGCCGGCTCGTCTTCGTCTGGCAGTGGGACCTCATCTTCGTCCCTCTCAAGTCTCCACAGCTTATCCACGAGTGGTTCCGGCGTCCTCACCCCGCCACCGCCATCTGGTATCCCCATCAGTTCGTACCCCTTCGTGCCATTCCCATCGCCATCTTCGGAGCCTCCATCCCCTGGAGTATACCCCTTGGCCTCACCTAATATCCCCCCACCTGTCGATACCCCCGCGCTCGTCCCAGATTTCGGGCCAGCGTGGACGAGCGCTTACGAAAAAGCAAAAGCTAAGGTAAGTTCTCAAATTTTTGCAAACGTCTTGTCGCACAATCAGCCAACGAGTGCGTGATGCATCAGCCGCGCGTATCTACGTGTCGTGGAGCGATAATATACTGAGGATTCGCGATGCGCCTTCAAGTTATTTCCTTCTCTTGAACGCGACGGCGGCGACGCGTCACGGTCACCTGACTCTTTATCCCATCCAAATCCGGTAATAATTTGTGGCTTTTTTTTTTGGTTAGGTTGCCACTTTCACACTTGACCAAAAAGTCAATATTACCACTGGTGTGGGCTGGCAGGACGGCCGCTGTGTTGGGAACATACCTTCTGTAGGCGATTTCCCCGGCCTATGCCTCGAAGATTCTCCACTCGGGGTGCGTTTTGCGGATTTTGCGACTGTTTTCCCTGCTGCCATCAATGCTGCGACCACGTGAGTCTTGACGTTGTATGAGTTTTGCGATCTTCCAACCTGATTTTTGGACAAAATGCAGATGGAAACGTTCGCTAATCCGTGCGCGTGGTATCGCGATGGGAAAAGAACACGTCGGCAAGGGAGTTAACATCGCACTGGGTCCAATGATGAACATGGGCCGTATTGCCCAAGGAGGTCGGAACTGGGAAGGTTTCGGCGCCGACCCGTTTTTGGCAGGTGTTGGTGCATATGAAATTATCCTCGGTATGCAGTCCGCCGGTGTACAAGCATGCGCAAAGCATTACATTAACAAGTAAGTGCCCATTGTGAGGATCAGGTTATAGACGACAGTGGCTCAATTGCGGCACAGCGAGCAAGAGCACGACCGTACCCAGTCCAGCTCCAATGTCGACGATCGTACGCAACACGAAATTTACGCAGCACCGTTCCTTCGCAGCGTGATGGCCGGCGTCGCCTCGGTGATGTGTTCATACAACCTTGTGAACGGGACATACGCCTGCGAAAACAACAACACCCTGAATAGTATCCTGAAGAGCGAGTTCGGCTTCCAGGGCTTCGTCATGTCTGACTGGAGTGCCCAGCACTCGACTATCAGCGCGATCACCGGCCTGGACATGACGATGCCCGGTGACATCACCTTCAATTCGGGCACATCTTATTTCGGCGCGAACCTTACCGCGTATGTACAAAATGGCACCATTCCAGAGGGGCGTGTGGACGACATGGCAACGCGAATTCTCGCCGGATGGTATCTCCTCGGCCAGGACTCGCCCAGCTACCCACGTACGAACTTCAATGCATTTCACCCCTTGGACCAGGCGACAAACGAGCATATCGATGTGCAAGACGACCACGACAAGGTTGTGCGCGAGATCGACACGTCTAGCATGGTGCTGCTGAAGAATGTAGGCGGCGCGCTCCCGCTCAAGAAGCCACGCACGCTAGTGCTGATCGGATCTGATGCGGGTCCGTCACATGGTGGGGGTCCAAATGCGTTCAGCAGCCAGACCGGTATCGACGGAATCCTGGCCATGGGATGGGGATCTGGGCAAGTGATTTAGATGGGAGTACCGAAAATTATGACTCACAAACCGCGTAGCACCGCGAAGTTTACGTACCTAATCTCGGTGCGTATTTCACAGCCGGCTGCTTCTTAAACGCGATAGATCACTGATCGCGAATCGTTGAATAGCCATACGAAGCACTACAGGCTCGCGCACGCAAGGATCACACTTCCTTCTCTTGGGTTTTCAACGATTTCAACCTAGCCGGCGCGGGATCCGCTGCCATCCAGCAGGGTGCCGCAATCGTCTTCTTGCAGTCCGACTCTGGCGAGGGCTACATTACCGTGGATGGCAACGAGGGTGATAGGCACGTGACCATTTTCCTTCCATACCCTTTGGAAACTCAACGCGCCATCGTTCACTCCACAGGAAGAACTTGACGGCGTGGCACAATGGCGACGCGCTAGTCAAAGCGGTCGCGGCGCACAACAACAACACGATCGTGGTCGTGAACTCAGTCGGCCCAATCATTCTTGAGCCTTGGATCAACCACCCGAACGTGACAGCGGTCGTTTGGGCTGGGCTCGGGGGAACCGAGACGGGAAATGCACTCGTGGATGTACTATACGGTGCTGTGAACCCCAGCGGGCGTCTTCCGTATACCATTGCCAAGTCACCAAGCGATTACTCTGCACAACTCGCAAAGGGAGGTACCGGCAACGAGGTCCTGAATATCACCTATTCCGAAGGGTGCGTCGTCTCCTCCCAACTGTAATGTAACCTCTCTGATGCAATTCAGGTTGTTTATCGATTATCGCCACTTCGATGCGGCCGACATAGCGCCGCGTTACGAGTTCGGCTTCGGGCTGAGTTACACAGCGTTCGACTACTCCGGTCTGTCGATCAGCCCAGTCGTGGGTGGAGAGGATCAGGACGGAGCGCTAGAGGCGAACTGGGCAGCGGGAAAGCCTAGCCCACAGGTTGTCGGCTCCTCCACGGCGCTCTGGCTGCACCGCCCGGCATTCAGCGTGTCCTTCACAGTGAAGAATACGGGACCCGTCGCAGGGACGGAGATCCCGCAGCTTTATCTCCATTTCCCTGTGCGCGCGGAAGAGCCCCCGTCAGTCCTACGCGGATTCACGGACGTCGAGCTTCAGCCTGGCGAAGCGCAGAGAGTCGCGATCACGCTCTCTCGCTACGATCTCTCGATTTGGGACGTCGTCAGCCAGTCGTGGATACGCCCTGCGGGGTCGTACTTGCTCTCGGTCGGGGCGAGCAGCCGGGATTTCAGGCTGAAAGGCACGATTCCCCTCTGATCAGCCTCTGATGATGTGGGGATTTGCGTAAGCTGATGGGGCCGGCGAGTCGGTAGGTTAGTCTGCTGGCTGTCCCTTCTTTTCTTGCCTGAGGTTGGACGCTAGTCAACCTCTTACTGTAAATGATAGCGAATAGAGCAGCGCAGTGCGGCAATAGTATCTCTATAATTTTACTATATTACTGCTAATTTATTATTCACTCGCTAGCACGGGAGGTTTTCCCTGGTGAGAAAGTCTGAGGTTTGGCTCTTATTGGTGCAGATCCGGGTACAGTATGTAGGCCAGATCTCATTATATTACAAGGGCGGACCACGTGTTGTTTAGGTGTTGGAGGAAGGGCAGACCCCTCAAGCATTCAAGCCGAAATCAGCAGGCATATACAACACCCTGCCTTCCATCCCTCCTTCAACCATGAGCACCTGGCCAGTGACGTGCCCCGAGACCTTCGCAGAGGCAAGCAGCACGATCTGATTCGCGACGTCGCTCGCCTCCGCAACTTTCCTCAACGGAGCCCTGTCGACAGATCAAACAAATCCATCAGAAGTCCATGATGCCTCAGGCGTACGTGGCAAGCGAACGATAAATTGTCTGCGGATCCTGGAGCGCCTCGGAAGTCATCGGTGTGCGGACCCATCCCGGCGCGACGCAGTTGACGCGCGCGCGCGGTGCGACCTGCACGATCTCGTTCTTGAGCGAGAGCGTGAGGCCGTACATCATCCCTTTTAGTCGTGGGCATCAAATGATCACCAGGCGAGGAGAAATTGCGTACCACTTTTGCTGGCGGCGTAGTCCGCGTGCATGGCTTCGCCGTACTTTCCTGCCGTGCTCCCAACAAACACGATCGCAGCGCGCTCCCCAAACGCCCTCGCGCCGCTGATCTCTGGTTTCGGTCCACGGGGCGACTCGGGAACCGCAGCGCGGACCCCGCATTCAAGGCCGCGAAGGTATTCGCGCGCGACGAGGAACGAGGACGTCATGTTGTTGCTGAACGTGCGTTCCCACTGCTCGATCGGCATGTCTTTGAGCGGGACGTTGGTCCATAGGGACACGGCGTGGTTGATCACCGCTATCTCCACCTGGCCCCACCCGGTGTTGCCAGGATGGGCGAAGAGTGCTTGGACTTGTGCTTCGTGCGACAGGTCTGCCTGTATCATGCGTAGATGTTCGTGGTTGGTCTCGGTGATGAGCTGGGCGAGAGCGGCATTGCTCGAGCGGTAATTTGCGATTACGCGCGCGCCGTGTTCTAGTGGATTGATTTCAAACAATATCCCAGCGCATGGGAGGAAAGAATAGTTGCGCACTGAGGAAGAGCCGCGTGGTCTCGAGACCGATACCTCCGTTCGCTCCTGCAGGCACGCGGTGATAGATAATATCGCCATGATTCAGTGAGTAGCGAATGGGGCGTCACGCACCAGTGACAAGTACATGAACGTCTTTTAAGTCAAGATCCATCTATACGAGGGGTTTCGGTTCTCTGTAGATGAACTGATAATGATGTGCGTGAGAGAACATCATCATCATCGAGTCATGCATGTCATGAGTTAAGCCTGAGCGTGAGATAAATGGCCGCACTCTCTCAAAGTCCTACGTCCACCTCAAAGTCCGACAACAATCTCACCGAGCTCAGGTAGCGTTCTCCACAGTACCCTGTTGAACTATTCTGCGAAGACCTGTCGAAGACCACTCAGTAGCTGCACTAGTAGAGATCATTGCACTCCCAAAAGTCCGTGCCAAGAACCGATGGTTTGCAGATACGGGGATACTACCCCCGGCGCCATCTTTCTACTTTCGACTCTATTTTTTTGTCCCAATCCCTCCTCCGCATCTTTCTGTTAGTGGCGCGCGCTGTTGGCTTTTCTCGTGCTCAGGTTCGGGCCCTCTTCCACGACAACAGCACCAGTAGTGTACTACCTTGAAGACTCCACCTACTGTGGCCCATTTGAGACACTCGATCTTGTTACGTGTGCGGCGTGCCCCATACGCTCTGGTATTTCTAGAGCGGCCGGAGATTCCGACATTGGCCCCTGAGGCTGCCAGACCTAACCTCTGCGTTAGTATGCCAGAGAGAGCCTCATATTCCGCGATAAACTGTGATAGTCTCCGTCTCTATTGCTACTGCGTTATATAGTCGTCCGAGCACCACCCTCGTACGAGCAAATTCTGCGCCATGACACTTTTTCTCCTGAGAGATGGAGGATGGTCGCAGTAGTCTGAGGTACTAGGGCCACCACCTGACTATAGCGCCGCTACGCACCGGCAACTGCATTCTAATAGCTCGCCGGTTGAATAGAGATACGGTCACTTGATCTGATCTGAACACGTTTGATCGCGCGATCCGAAGCGTGTTTTACGCATATGTATCATCGGTCGCCGTTTTCGTCCATAAGCAAGTCCAAAGAGTCTGAATGAGGCGCGGTTCTCCGAGTCAAACCTTTTCCCTCTCACGCCCTTCGCTCTCGATCGGCGCAAGCAGCCGGGATTTCAGGCTGACGGGCACGATCCCCCTTAATTAGCCTCTGATGACTTGGGGATTTTACGCTCGTGTTACCATTCCCTCGTTAGCACGAGGTTTTCCCTGATGGGTAGGTAAACTCTGAAGTTTGGCTGTTATTGGTGCATTTGTCAAGTGCAAATCCGGGTACAGTATACAAGGATGGACCGCGATTATGGTGTTGGAGGAACCCTCAGCGTCTCCTTCGCAAGGGAAGATCCATTAAGCGCCCAGACCGAAATCAGCAGGCATATACAACAGCCTGCCTTCCATCCCTCCATCGACCATGAGCACCTGGCCTGTGACGTGCCCCGAGACCTTTGCCGAAGCGAGCAGCACGATCTTATTCGCGACGTCGCTCGCCTCCGCAACTTTCCTCAACGGTGTCCTGTCAAACAAATCCATCAGGGGTCCATGATGCCCGCCTCAGACGTACGTGGCAAGCGAACGATAAACCGTCTGCGGATCCTGGAGCGCCTCGGAAGCCGTCGGCGTGCGGACCCATTCCGGCGCGACGCAGTTGACGCGGGCGCGCGGTGCGACCTGCACGATCTCGTTCTTGAGCGAGAGCGTGAGTCCATACATGATCCCTTTCAAGAGAGAGTCATAAACGATCACCGCGTCAGAGAGGCGGAGCAGAGAGAAAAACGGCGCACCACTTTTGCTGGCGGCGTAGTCTGCGTGCAAGGCTTCGCCGCACTTTCCCGCCGTGCTCCCGACAAACACGATCGCGGCGTGGTCGCCGAACCCCGTCGTCTCCATGTTCGGCCCTGCGCCGCGGACACCACGCTCGAGGCCGCGGAGGTATTCGCGCGCGACGAGGAACGCGGACGTCAGGTTGTCGCTGAGCGTGCGTCCCCACTGCTCGAGCGGCATGTCCTTGAGCGGTACGTCGGCCCATTGGTACGCGCCGTGGTTGACCACCGCTATCTCCACCTCGCCCCACCCGGTGTTTCCAGGACGAGCGAAGAGTGCTTGGACTTGCGCGTCGTGCGACAGGTCTGCCTGTACCATGCGTAGGCGCTCGTGGTTGGTCTCCGATGTGAGCTGGGAGAGAGCGGCGTTGCTCGAGCGGTATTGTGCGGTTACGCGTGCACCATGTTCTGGTAGATAAGAATACTGGTGCACGGGAGGAAAGAGTAGTTGCGCACCGAGGAAGAGCCGCGTGGTCTCGAGACCGATACCTCCGTTCGCTCCTGCAGGCACGCGGTGATAGATAACATAGCTATGATTCAGCGAGTAGCGAATGGGGCGTCACGCACCAGTGACAAGTACATGAACGTCCTTCAAGTCAAGATCCATCTATACGAGGGGTCGTCTTGTATCATAGATGGACTGATAATGATGTGCGTGAGAGACACGAGTCAAGTTCGGATCGAGCGTGAGAGATAAAACAGCAGCCCTCTCTTCCACCTCAACATCCGACAGTAACTCACAAGTAGAGATCATCGCGCTTGCAAAAGTCCGTGCTGCGAAGCGGTTTTGGACTCTATCAACTGCTAGGTGCGAAGATACCCCGTAGTTTCCACTCTTCCTCCTCCACGGCGCACGCTGTGCCCTTTTTCTCGTGCTCTCCTCTGCGACAACGGCACCAGTAGTGTACTACCCTGCTGTGGTCAACTCTGCCTCTGCCCCACGGGATCGGGTATTTCTAGAGTGGCCAATGTCCGAATCGTCCGCCGAGGCCGTCAGTCCTGCGTTAGTAAGTCTCTCCATCTCTATTATTTTCAAACTCCGTGACTAGCGCTCCTGCTAGATCTGTCCCCCATCTCAACGACGGTGGGACTCGACGGTGACTGATGAAAACTCCCAACCAAGTGACTTGTGCACCACTGAGAAGGTTGCACCTGTATAAATCGGTCTTAGCCGACCTCATAAATTAGGTCAGAGTAACATAGTAGCTGTCGCGGTACCGTGCACCACCACTGTACTTGCATTCCAACTCGTCGTTGGCCGCCGATTGAATACGGCTGATGTTCCGAGGCTCGTTTTACGCATATATATGTGTGTTTCGTCTGCGTGTATCTGGCTAAAGGGCAAGGCACATATCGACAAGAATGAAGGAGAAAAGGGAGCAGGAAACATGTGGTATCAAGAAAGTGCGAAGCGGTTGCGTGTATACTAGAGTGCCAGGGCCGTATTACTGTGTGGTTGGTGCCACAGGGACGTATATGCGTATAATCGTGTATCATCGGTCGTCATTTATGTCCATAAAGCAAGCCCGAGAGTCCGAACGAGGCGCGGTTATCCGCCACCACCATCTCACCAAAAGTGCGTCTTGTCCCACTCATAGCCTTGCGCCGCGCGCAGCATGACCACATTCGACGTCAAACTCGAGAACTATGCATCCTATCAGCGAACGCAGAGGGAGATAATAATAAAAAACGAACCCCGTTCCCGAGAAACACCTCGGCGCGCTGTGCGACGGCCATGTCCATCGCCTGTGCATTATGCTGTTGCTCGCGCGTAAGACGCAAGTCGCGGCTGGTCCCAATATGCGCCCACTCGTCGAGGCCCTCACTGCGCGCGTCCTTCTGCAGCGCCTCCTTGAGCTCCGCGAGCCACTCCGGCCGGCCGTTCGTGAGCACGTACACCCGCGAGAGCGGCGTCGCGGGGAGCTGCGCCGCGCGCACCTCGCGCACGCGCGTGACGATCTGCGCGATTTCCGGGAAGCAGTGCTCGCGGTACCGCACGAGCTCCCCTGGCGGCTCGAGCCGGTCGGGGAGGCCCGGGAACTCGTTGAAGCCCATGAAACGCGCGGACCAGTTGGCGAGGTTCATGCAGTGGTCGATGTAGTCACCGCGGCGGATGTGCAGCGCAAGCAGACCGGAGAGGGGGGCGGGGTGAGAGGATGGGGTGAAGGAAGACGGGGTGGCGGAGGAGAGCGCTGGGTGGATGACGTTGGCGTTCGCGGCGATCGCGGCTATGATAAGAGGTGACCAAGAAAAGTGGGTCAAGATGGGCGACTTGGCAAGTGAAGGCCATATATCGAGGAGTCGTGACGCATCGCCAAATAGCCTTAACCGAGGTGAGATTCGGAGAGTAATGAAAGGGGTCGACGCACATGTAATCAAAAATCTGGCCCGAGTACTCCCTGACCTCGATGCACCGGTCCTCTGTACGTTCGAGCAAGTCGAGCCACGCCTGGAGGATGGTCGCTGCAGACGCACCCGATAGCGGAGCGTTGACTGCTTCGCGATCGATGATAGTGCGGTTAGGGCACACTTCGTTGAAGAATTCGGGAATTACCGCGGGCGGAGATACTGCGGATGATGGGAACGGGTCACCAGCGATAGGGCCTAGAACAGCGTGGATGAGGCGCACGCATACACACATATAGGGGAGACGTACCAGAAAGCAAGGCGGTCAAAGGGACACGAGCAGGGATGGGCTTGCCATTGAAGCTCGAAAAGTCACCGGGTGTCTTGTCCCACGTATAATTGTCAAAGACGTAACTGCAGAAAAAAAAGGAAGATGAGTGGTGGGTGCGCAGCATGACGTGGGAAAACGTACATCCGGTTTGAAAGATAGGCAAGGTGGGCATTGAACAGGAACTCTTGCATGGCATTACCCCATCCTAGGCCTGCGACGACGCTCAGAGCTCGCAAGGGGCTCGAAAGTGCAAAGCTGGGAACACGTACCAAAAATTTGGTTCGAAAAACGGATATAGCGCCCCTCGCGGCCTTGGGGGTAGGGCAAGTTGGGGTCGTGCTGCGGGAGCTGTTTCTCTCGCTCGTGCCACTTATAGAATCGGGGTGGGTTTGGGCCGCCTTCTGGCGGGGGGATGTCTTGCCAAAGGGGGAGGAGGTCATTGGGGACCGAGCGAGATGATGTTTTTATGCTGTGCAGGTAGAAAAGGGTGACTGCAGCGAGGAGGAGGAAAGCGAGGAAAGATCCACGAGCACGACGGGGGACGGTAGGGATGGTGGGAACGCGAAAGGCTGAAGGGACGGATTTATCGAGTGAGAGTGAGACAGGGCCAGGGAGTGGTAATGGTCGCGGCATCACAAAAGGTCGCACGATGAGATGTCAATAATTGGTTATTATACGTCCGCGGGGTTACGCATCCACTACCATATACGGTATCTCACTTTACCACGGCATACGTCGCACGAACAAGCTCGACCGCCTTTGCGATCACCTCCCTGTCCGCCTGGAACGTCGCCACTCGCAGCGCCTCCTCTACCTCAAAGAACGCGCTTTCGAAGCTCTCCACCGCCGTCTGCGTCCCCTCCACCTTATCCTCCCCCGTGCGCACCGTCGCGAACCACCAGATGAACTTGACCACTCCGTCCTCTGTCCGTCTTAGCGTGAGCATGAACGGCTCCTCGCTCCCAGGAACGGGCACCGCCGCGTCCTTCGTCTGCGCGCCCGCCTCGGGAGCCCGCGTGGTCAGGTCGAGCGGCAGCCGCTCGCACGGATAGCCCGTCTCCTCGAACGTCTCGCGCACGGCAGCCACGGTCACGTCTTCCCCGCGGTCCTTGCGGCCTTTGGGCAGAAGCCATTCGTCGCGTACGTTGTGATGCAGGAGGCAGACCCGCAAGGGCGCGCGGGTTGATTCGAACAGGATCGATCCGCCGCAGATGAGGAAGTGGGAAGACGGGAATTGCTCCGTTGGATATTTAGGGAGCGCCATCCGTTTATATTTGTACCACAGGTGTTATGGATGAAGTTGGGGGGTGTTGTAAGTGCGGGGCGAGGAGAGCTGGAAATTTTTATAAGGGGAGGATGACTGGCGAGCTCATGGGGGACATTGCCAGTTGCGGCAAACCGCCTCGGAGCCATGTAGATATCGGCCCGCATCAGCCGCATCTCCGACTCGACTCATGGATGACTCTGACTCCCAAAGCAAGATCCGGAGTCGTCGTCATCAATAGAGTCAAGCATTTCAAAGTCTACGACAACGAAATGTCTGTTGCTCCCGTCGCGAGGGGCCGATGGGAGCTTGGATGAGGACAACTAGAGAGGAGGCGGGCTGGAGAGGAGGCGATATCCCATGTACGCGAGCGCTAGGCAGACGACTCGGGACGGCATAGCTATGTTCCCTAGGTTCCTCGCTCGCACACTTTCTTGCGGTGCGCATAGCTCATGCGGCCCCCGCCTCCCCGCCCCGGATCTATGTAATGCCTTTCCCTAATGCCAGAGGGGGATGCCAGAGGGAGTTGCACTGCAGACTCAGACCTGAGCGGCTCTCCAGGAAAAAGTTGGAATAACACGTCCGTCAACGATGAAACACATTTACCAATGTAGGTGCGCGAGCTGTGGTCTTGTACGAGCACTCCATTACCAATCCTCCCCCAAACAGACTTGATGCAGCACTCCCGGCGTCAGCACAGCGAACAATTCGTCGCAAAATATATTGTACATTGTATGTCCTCTCTCTACCGTCACTCACTACTTCTCGTTCCCTTCCTCTGACGAATAATGTATACAAATGGCAATTCGCTTCTCGCGCGGCGCCCTTTATTCGCCACCCTCCGGCTGTTCGCCCCGTTCCCGAAGGCTTCCGAATTCCTGCATATTGACCGACGTTAGTAGTTGTGCCATGTGTGGCGGCCCCACCAGTGCGGTGCGTTTACCGACGCGGAGACGCTAATGGAGCGCAGGATGGTCGTCACGAGCGAAGGTGGTCGGAGCCATTTTCGTGAATGAGCAGGCCGGGGAGGAGTGACGTGTGGGATTTTCGTGGGTCTGAGGCGAAGCGAAGCATGAGCGGTGCCTTAGAGCCTTGTCTTTGAGTGAGCGGGCAGGCGGCACGTGCTCATTCCTTTCTTGCGTGCCGCCACCTGCCCGCCCTCCTTTTCAACCGGTCTGAAAAACCGGGTTTTTTTTAATTTTTCCCCGCCCACCACGCCCTTATGCCATGGGATCGATGATGAGGGTCGCTGCAACCGTCGACGCACATCAGGTCGCTCCTGGAGGGTTCCCACCCACCCGTCGCGACCTCGCCTCGGCAGCAGGGACCTTCATTCTCGATCGAGAAGCACTTCGCGCTTTCGCCCATTCTCTTTGCCCTGTTTCCCCTTCATACCCCCTGAGCATGGACTACTAAACCTAATTACACACAACGCTTGTACATCCCCCCCGAACCCTCGTACCGAATAGAAATCAGAATTATCCATCTCCCACCGACGCTGACTAACCCTCCGTGCCGCGCCACCCTCGTTCACCTCTCCCATCGCCCAGCGCGGCACGGACCCTCCCCTCGTAGAAGCAGAACTGCGACTCGCAAAGACCGCGATAGATTTTCACACTATACACACGACTACTATATACAATCCGCGTATTCGAAGAAAATATGATAAGTAACCCTACGTTTCTACACCTATCACGACTACGTATCACGTTTACTTGGCAGAATATTTCAACTCGGATAACAATCGTTTCATAGCCTTCCCTTTTCTCCCCGAAGCGAGCTCTAATGGGGACTTGCCCTCGCAGTTCTTCGCATTAACATCGGCACCGTGCCTGAGAAAAAATCGTGCCATCTCGTGCAACCGAAGGCGTGATGCCAGATGTAATGGGGTTTCGTGGTCCTTGGTTTGTGCATTCACGTCCGCACCGTGCTCCAGTAATCGCTGTGCGAGACGAACGGCTTTGCCTGGGTCACTCTTTGGTGATCCCATCTTGTAACTCTGGTAGTTGTGATTGCCTTGTAGCACTTGGTGCAATGGTGTCTGTCCGCGGATGTCCTCTGCATTGGCTTGTACATCGTGGCCAAGCAGCACCTCTGCGACTTCGACATGGCCATAGAAGGATGCCAAATGCAATGGGGTCGCCTGCTCGTTGTCTCGCGCATTTAGGTCCACACCGTGTTCCAACAATAGTTGCGCAACATCAAGCACATCAAGCGAACTGTCGCCATAGTACGGGTCAGAGTACTCTGATACTACTCGGTGTAGTGGGGTCTGGCCGTCCGCATTGCGTGCATCAGCGTCTGCGCCGTGTTCGATCAGTACCTCGGCAATCGCAAACAACGACTTGTAAGCCGCCAGATGTAACGGGGTCGCCTCGTGCTTGTCTCGTGCATTTACGTCCACGCCATGATCCAACAATAACCGTGCGACACGGCCGTCTGTGAAAGAAGGTGGGCACTGTGATACTCGGTGTAGAGGGGTCTGACCGTCAGCGTTATGAGCACTGACGTCGGCACCGTGGTCGATCAACACCTGTGCGATCTTAAATATCCCTTTGGAGCACGCAACATGTAAAGGGGTTTCCTGATGATTGTCTAGTGCATTTATGCCCACTCCACATTCCAATAACAGCCGTACGGATCCGGAAGCTTCCTGATCATCGGTGACTGCCAGTAGGATCTGTGAAATTTGGTGTAACGGTGTCTGGCCGTCTGCATTCTGTGTATCGGCTTTTGCGCCATGGGCGAGTAGCACCTGTGCAGTCTCGAACCTCGACATGTAGCATGCCAAATGTAACGGAGTTGCTTGATCCTTGTCTCGTGCATTCACGTCTGCGCCGCGTTCCAACATTAGCTGTGCAATACTGGGATTTGTGTTATTGAATGCCAGTGAGACTCGGTGTAATGGTGTCTGGCGATCAACATCCTGCGCGTTGACTTCTGCACCATGGTCGAGCAACACTAGTGCGGTCTCGAAGTTCCCATGCGAGCATGCGAAATGTAGAGAGGTTGCTTGGTCCTTATCTCGCGCGTTCACATCCGTGCCGAGCTTCAGTAATAGTCGTGCGATATTGGGGTCTTCATCGAAGAAAGATTCGCTTTGAGATACTAGGTGGAGAGGGGTCTGGCCGAGTGCATTCTCTGCATTCACTTTTGCGCCATGGTCGAGCAGCAGTCGTGCTAACTCGAGCATCCCGTAAGAGGATGCGAAGTGCAGTGGGGTCGCGTGGTCTTTATCCAGTGCGTTCACATCTACGCCGTACTCCAGTAAAAGCTTTGCGATACTGAGAACATACTGAAGTTTCACACCGCTCGGCCATTCTCGCGGAATATAGGGGTCGTTTTGTGAGAGTTCGTGCAGTAGGCTCCGGCCTCGGGCATCCCGTGCGTTGGCGTTGGCGCCATGCTCGAGCAGAAGCCGGGAAATCTCGAACCGCCAATGACGTGAGGCGAGGTGCAACGGTGTTGCGCCCTCCTCATCTCGTGCATTCACGTCCGCGCAATGTTCCACTAATAACCGCGCGATAATCGAACGTTCACTTTCATTCCTCCAAAAATCGCGCTCGCTTGTCGACACTAGGTGCAACGGAACCTGGCCATTGTAGTCCCGAATATCGACGTCCGCCCCATGTTCGAGTAATATCCGAGCTACCTCTGGATCTCCCACAAGCGCTGCCAGATGAAGAGGTGTCCGGAGATTCTCCTGTCCTGCATTCACCTGCGCGCCGTGTCTGAGTAGGAACTGCACGGCACCGACACGGGCATCATCTGAAAATTCGATGGCGTGGCAAAGTAGAGGATTTCCCCGAATATGAGTATGTGCGCCGCGATCAAGTAGGAGATCTGCAACCCGGACGTGTTCGCTGAATAGTGCCGCGGCCAAGGGTGAGTTATACTGATGACCGTCGTGATTTACTTGGTCTGGGCATTTGGTGATGAGACAATGAACTAGGTCATAAAACCCACAAAGAGCGGCATAGTACAGGGGGTTGGTTGGGAAAAGGTAGCCGCAGAGTGTAACAGGGTATATATCGCATATCCGTTTCCATTCCAAAAAAAAAGGCATGTCCGAGTCAAAGAGAGTCTCCATCGCGTCCTTCACGCGTGATGACACGTTCCCGACCTGGGCGTGCGAAACCCAGTGCTCGGCACTATATTTGAGAAGCGGAATGGTCTTGGCCCTGTTCTCGCCGCTACTGTCTTTGCTCTCTTCGATGGTGCAATAATCCGAATTGAGCAGAGCCCCAAGGCAAGCCTGAGCAAGGATCAAATGTGCAGGTTCAGAGACGATATGATATCGTGAGACATCTCCACTTGTAGTGGCAAGTCGATCCGATGTGAGGTATTCTTTCACTGAAAAATGCGAAAATAGGACAACCCGGGAATCGTCCGAGTCGCCACCGACGATGGTAATCAAGCTCGAGCAAGCAGACAACACAGCTTGCTCTTGGTCCTCCCATCGCCATTCTGCATGAAACGTTGGGATTTTCGCTTTGGTCGCATCTAAGTCAAACGCAAGCACCTCTGCGAGCTCCTCGACACGAAGCGGCCGAATGGCCACGGCAAGGCACTGCAACAGACGACGTGCGTGTCGGCCTTGGTTCGTTGACTCGATCTCCTTCAGTACCCGCTCGTACGTCTCATCCAGGCTTCTTGGTAGCTCATTGAGTTGACGCCGAAGACTCGGAGCGAGACAATGCCTCAACATCTCCAGCTGACAGAAGACCCAGCGGAACCTACGCGACCAATATTAAGATAAGAGGAAATATTGGGAAGAACGAAGCATCGCCTTACATGCCGTCGGCTTTCTCCGAGAGCGTATCGATAACCAGTTTTCTGTCATCTTCGCGCCATCTCTTCATTTGGGGGTCGGATTGAACCACAGAGCTGACATATTCAAAGATATCTTTCTTCTGTCCAGCTTGATCATGAAGGGAGAAGTGGCCTGAGGTCAAAGGTTTAAGAGCGGTCGAGATGTCAATTTCCGGACGACTAGTTATGCATATGTGTAAATTCGGGAGGCGGAGGTCAACAAGATCTGTCACAAGTCCGAGAACATGTCCTCGCGGAGTTGGTATTCCGGACGTGTTGGGACATTCGTCAAGGGCGTCTAGGATGATGTAAGTGGGAAGTTGAGCCGCGGATAGCGCAATGAGCATGTCTTTGAGGCATTTCACCAAGGTACGTTCACTGGGCTGTTCCTTGCCATCATTATAGGTTGAATAGACGCGGGACAGTACGTCAAGACAAGGCTTGGACCGAGAAGAGAGCTGCATTAGAAGTGAAGAGACGAGGTTGCGGCAATTCTTCTTGTCGACATCTCTAAAATCGAAATAGAAGTAGGCGACGGAGGCTGAACCGGCATCGCGCAGAGTGATGAGATGCTGGACGATTGCAGAGCTGATCGAGGACATGAACGTCTGTATATGGAGAGAAAACAGATTGGCGAACCAGAGGATACTCTTCCCCGAACCCGCTACGAAAGCGGATAGAATAGTCAGAGATGTGAACCCCGCAGTGCAAGAACATTTATACCTTTGCCATGAATCCACAACAAGGAGCCCGACTGGGACGATTCCCAGTCCTTAAATATATCGTCGTCGAAAACCCAGGCTGCGGTGCAGTCGTGCTGGGTGCTGCACGCGTTGGTATGGTTTGTCGATGGATCAGGTGGAATCAACCACCCTCGGAATCGCTCCCCTACAATTGTGGGTGAGCTTCTACAAGTATTCGTAGTGAGGAAATGACAATACGAACATTCTCGGGAGCTGACATCGGTGACGATCTGCTGCACCATCAGTTTCGTTTCCTTCGTGTCTAATTAATCCGAAGAGGTTGAGTATGAATTGTGCCGCGAGAGGAAAGAGCTACGCACCGTCCTTGATATCACTGGTAGCGTCCTTGATATCGGTTGTGGCATCCTTGATATCACTTGTGGTGTCCTTCAGATCGCTGGTGGTCTTTAAAACTTGCGCAGACACCATGCGGAGCTCCCCCTGTTCCAATTTATCCAACCTCACTAACGCGTCCTCGATATCGTTCCTCCCTACAAGCTTCTTGAGAAACGTTTCTGGTCGAGTTTCAGCCAGGGGAAGCTCAGCGGCAAGACAAACTAACTCTTTCGACTTTGATACATCACCTTCGTCGCGACGGCAAGCATGGACAGCACTTCCGCCATAACTTTCCCCATCACATTCGTCATCTGTACTGTCGGAGGGACTTCAGTGTGGATCTGGAGGCGTTCGAAGAAGTTTTCAATTCTCTCGAAGAGCTCGATGAGGACATCGCGACTTGCTGCGGTGCCTCTTGCCGCCTGTGGGAAATGGCGTCATCATGGGTTATCACAGTATACGCGGAGGGAGGACCCACCACAAGGAGAATACTCATCGCAGAGAATATAATTTTAGTAGGGGGAAATACCTGAAATTTAACGCTAGGACACATGCCGGTAATCAAATAACATACTAGTAGGACTCACTGTGCCAACGCCCTCGCCAAGGGTGTTAGAGAGAGCGTTGAGGGCATTCACAGTTGGCGTAAGCCACTTTGTGAGTCGCTCATCGCTGCTCTGGGATTGATTGAGTTTGTTGGCTTTCCCATGAAGTACGGTAAGGATGGCTTCGATAGAACTGCAGCCATTTATCTCCTCCGCGAGCGGGTGGGTAGAAATGTCTTTTCCGGTCTTCTTCTTGTATTCTTTCAAGGCCTTCTCGAAGATCGGAGTGGAGGAGGACGGCTGGAGACTGGCCGACATGGTGTTCACTGGGACTTTGAGTTAGATAGGAGCGCAGGTAGGAAATGCGAGACGAGGGCCACGTTTCTCGGGTGGGAACGTGTGCCTTGCCTCGTATATGTAGCGCGCACAGCCCAAGGCACAGCCTTACGCACAGTCGCACAATAACTTAGAATATATCCGGTCCGGTTACCGGATCGTACCAGCCGCACGTAAAGTCCTCTTCCTCGACGTGTGCTCTTTCTCTTCCCCCTTCGTTCCCGTTCGCTCCCTCTCAACTGGCAACTACGATCCTACCCGCGCATCTATGTTGTATGCATCCCCTCTGCCCAACCACGTGAAAGGGTTCGTCCAGCCCTCGCAGGACGTTAGGCCCGCCAACTTCCAGCCGCCGACATTGGTGCCGGGCACCGATACCCCAATCAGAATATGGTTATCGGTAGTAATTGTTGGTGTGTAAGAAAAGTCTTGCCAGCCTACTGGAGGAATGCTTCCGGCGATACGCTCACTAGGAGTCACGACACC
This sequence comes from Lactarius deliciosus, assembly GCA_021525775.1. Classification (NCBI taxonomy): domain Eukaryota; kingdom Fungi; phylum Basidiomycota; class Agaricomycetes; order Russulales; family Russulaceae; genus Lactarius; species Lactarius deliciosus. The sequence continues at coordinate 85,039 of JAKELK010000033.1, read as the reverse complement.
GCGCACCGAGACGGTGGCAGCGCGGGAACCACGAGCAAGTATGACCGCAGGGATGTTGCTTTTAGGTGCGTACCAGGGTGGTCTGTCAACGTTCGTTCACGATTATCCTCCTCAAGGGCGTCGACCTGTTAACGTCGTCAACCCTCGTTATGTTCGTTTGTTTCGGTCAATGATCGGATCATGGTCGCCTGCGTCTGTGGACCTTAATTGGTAGGATTATGAAGGCGTGCGAGTATGGACCTGGGGTGACATATGTCGTAGTCACTTGTCCTTCAAGCTTCAAGCTTCAAGTTCCGTGTCAGAATCGCTATGATATTTACCAACTCGTAAGACGAAAACAATGTCTCATTACACAACGACCATCTACCCTCCTTCCTTCCCACACCTTTTCTTCCGGCTGGCCTTTGCGCTCGTAGCTACCGCCTGCACCGCCGCCGCGTCGAGCAATTTCGCACTCCACTCCCGTTCTACGTTACACATGGCGGATTTCTGGGATGTACTAACCATTCAGGGTACTACCAATGTAGAACAGCGCACGTAGCATGTATGTGTGAACGTATGAGATCATGGCGCTTCAGGTTTACCGTGGCTCGCTCCGAGTCGTGGCGTGACGCAGTGCCTCAGACTCGTGTAGGAGTTTCGTCTGCGCCATGGTTACACGGCAGTCTTGCACCCCGACACCTCTGGTAGCCGCGGTGACTGCAGCTGTATCAAACTCTCCTCTCGTCTTCCGCAATGGCTGTACGGCACTGTGTGAGTTCTCTTTGATACTTACTGGTGCCAATCGGTCTTGCAGAAGGAGGGAAATGGGGGGTTGCAGGCACGAGAATAGCCAAGTTGGGTACGTTCCAATTACATCATCGCCATCGTTATCTTATATCGCAGATCAGCACGACCCCCGTTGAGTTCTTCAACAGTCCCCGAAACGGTTCGCATGCTATCAATACCATTGCAGTCACGTCTAGCTGCGATATATGTGGTTTTACGGCACGCACGTTGTAATACAGGAAGCAGAGGAGTGGAATATCGATTATTGACTCAATGCGAACGGAATTGTGATGGGAGAGTTATTCGAAAGCGGAATCCGCTTGTCTTCTGTCGCGAGTGACGCAAGAGCGAATAAAATGGCGAACTCGTACGCGACGGCCCGGTGTTTTCCGTATTCCGGCCAAACCCATCAGTCTTCTCGCTCGCCAGATGTCATACCGAATCGAATCAAGCAATCTTTCGACTAAGGCCGTGCCCCTCTCATCGCCTACCCGCACATAGGCCCCCTCCTGTCCTTCCCGCTCTTCTCCAACCGGCTCCCTTTGGGCGATAGACTGCGAGTCTTTTCGTCCCTTGAAGGGTGCGTCTCTCTCCCGTTCTAGTTCTCGCATCCAAATGATCCTTTCTACTCCACGCACACCCACGCAGCGAGCAGTCATCTCCTCCGTCTTTACCGCCCGTCTGGTAGGGTTCCTCTTTGCAGGGCGTCGCGTCCCCCATCGGCACTGAAGCCCGGAAATTCAAACACCAACTCTGGCCCACATTTCCGCCTACGTCAACGACAGATATCGTTATTACCTCCATGACGTGTCAGCTACATGACCCAAGATTTCCATGCCCATGCCCCGGCCGTCTGTGTGAGGGAGGAGATCGGAACAGGGGAGTATATCTTGCACTTTCTATGACCTTCGCTCACTCACAGCGCACTTTTCTCCTGGGGTCCTCACTACCCCTCCTACAGAGTTTGTTCCGACGCTCGGCAGCTCTGGTGGCTGCGCCATTACACATGTGATGCATTACCTTCGCGAAAGGGTGGGCCCGGGCGACACAGTGAGAACGCGCACTGCTCCAGGTCCTCCGCTGACTAAGGTCGAGTCCGTCCGTCCGTGACAAAAAACGTTTGCATTCGCCAACTTCCACATGTAAGCACTGTGCGACGCAGTCCCGTTGTACCAAAACCATTCGCATCACTTTCTTTTCCAAGGACTACGCTCCCTCACTAATCCCTCTTTCGCCTCTCGTTTCTCTCATCAGACAGCACCTGACGCAGGTCTCCCATCGGCCGACGAGAAATTTCTCGCTAGGGTTCGGCAAATATACTCGACGTGCGTCCTCTTCCAGATTAACTCAACGCATAAATGGCACTTCTCGTTTCGCATAATTCCGTCCCTAGTGCGGCGTTTTCTGCCCTCTGGCGTTATTTGACCCATGCCTTCTCGTGGAGCGTTTGACTTCCTGACGATTCTGTAAGTTATGGATAGTTTCGGGAGCTCGGAAGCAGCGCGCGAGGCGAACTAGATAGAACACAAAGGTCTCAGGATCGCGCGAGTACGAGCGATGTCTGAAGTGTATTTACCTAGATAGAACACAAAGGTCTGTCTAGGCGTAAGCGTGCTGGAAAGTAAACGAGTGGTATGGTAAGCTCACCTCAGGATCGCGCGAGTACGAGCGATGTCTGAGGTGCTAGGTACGAGGAAATGAAAGTACTTGTACTACTGAGTCGAAACTGTAATACGTATGGCTGTCATGCTAGTGGATATTCAGGGGGACAGGGCAAGGGGTATGATATATTGTGCTATAGAAACTTTTTAAAGTACCGGAGCGGATGCAAATACTCATCGCGCATTATCTGCGCTCGATCTCAACACTCCCCCTCACTTCGCGCGGAGGCCGAGTCCTGCGGCGAAGTGTTTGACCTTGGGAGATGGGAGCGCCTTCATGAGCACGTCGGCGACCATGTCCTCGGTCGGACAGTAGACGAGCCGGACGACGCCCTGTTCGACTACCCAGCGAATGAAATGGTACCGCACGTCGATGTGCTTCGTGCGCGCGTGGTACTGGTGGTCGCGGGCGAGCGCGATGGCCGACTGATTGTCGCACAGCATCGTTGTCGCGTCCTTGAAGGGGCCGAACACCTCGGAGAGGAGGCTGCGCATCCAGAGCGCGTCCTTCAATCCGTGCGTCGCCGCGACGTACTCGCTCTCGGTGGTGGACAGGGAGACAATCTCCTGCCGCTTTGAGGACCACGAAACGGCGCCGCCGTCGATGAGGAACGCGTAACCGGAGATGGCGCGGCGGTCTTCTGCCATGCTGCCATCTGCGTCGGTATACCCCGTGAGGGCGCGTCGCGTCTCGCCGTACGAAAGCCACAGGTCGCGGGTGCCAGCCAGGTAGCGAAAGATTCGCTTTACGGCTTCCCAATGCGCGGGCCCTGGGTTCGTCGAGAAGCGTGCCACAGTGGACACGGCGAAGGAGATGTCGGGGCGCGTGGCGAGCGCAGCCCAGTTGAGGGCGCCGACGGCCTCGCGATAGGGGACGTCACGCATGACCGCGAATTCCGCCGCGTTCGCAGGGGCCTGCTCGGACGTGAGTCGGGTTTGCACATCCATCGGCGTAGTAAGGGGCTTGAGGTCGGTGAGGTGGAAACGATTGAGAATGGCGTCGATATACGCCCGCTGGGAAAGGTGGATGGTGCCGGCCGCGCGGTCGCGCTTCACCTTGATGCCAAGCATCCAGTGAAGCTCGCCCAAGTCGGTGACTTCAACGTGCTCGGCGAGGCCGCGTTTGAAGTCCTCGACGAGGGGTTGACCGCTCGCGGTGATGGTGCAGTCGTCGACGTGCACGGCGATGACGATGGCCTTGCGCGTCTTGGTGTTGGTTTTGTGGTAGACGGCCTGGTCGACGGAGCACTGGGCGAAACCGAGGGTGGTGAGGATGAGGGTGAAGGTCTGGTACCAGCGGCGCCCGGCCTGCTTCAAGCCGTACAAGGCCTTCTGCAGTCGCAGGACTTGCGTCCCCGAGGCCGGTGCCACGTACCCGGGAGGCTGTCGCATAAACAACACCTCGTCGTCGCGTAGGACGCCGTTGAGGTATGCACCCTTGATGTCGACTTGGTGGAGGACGAGGTCGAGGCGGTTGGCCATCGCGATGATCGCGCGCGAGGATGCGAGCTTCGCGACGGGGGCGAACGTGTCGTCGTAGTCCACGCCGTCGATTTGCGAAAAGCCCTGGGCGACGAGGCGGGCCTTGTAGCGGGCGATGTTCCCCGCGGCGTCCTTCTTCGCCTTGAAGACCCACTTCGAGCCGATGACATTGGCTCCGGGTGGGGGCTCCTCCAAGCGCCAGGTGCCGGCTGCGTTGAGCGTGGCGAGCTCCTCCTCAATGGCCTTCTCCCAGAGAAGCCAGTCTGGGTGACGCTTCGCCTCGGCCAGCGTTCGCGGCTCTAGAGCCTCCACCTCTGCGGTCTCGGCGGCGAGGACGTGCTCGAGCCAGCCTGAGTCCTCGAGTGCGTCGAACGCGGTGTCAACGGCCCACACTCCCCCTGTCTCCTCGGGGTCTCCATCGAATCCGCCTGGGAGCTGAAGTCCGGCGGGTATGATAGGGTCGGAGCGGCGGGCTGACGACACGCCCACGCCCTCGAGTAGATGGCGTAGCGTGCGTGAGGGCTTGCGAGTCCGCGTTGGCCGAGGCGTTCGCCAAGGGTCAGCCTCGTCGTCGCCTTCCGCGCTCTCGGATGCCGAGGACTCTGTCATGGGTGTAAGGGGTGAAGGGGGTGATGATGGGCTCAGCGCGCGCTGCGCGAGGGTCTTAATGGGTGGTAGGGAAGATGGAGAGGAAGGGGTGGAAAGAGTTGAGGGAGTCGGCGGCGCGGCATGCTGCTCGCCTTCTGTGCCTGGGATCAGTATCCCCTCCCCCTCGAGCTGCTGTGCCGTGCTGAAGTACACGTTGCGCTCCGTCGTAACGCCCCACGTGGCTGGGAAATAGACCCGGTGCCCGTGTGACTCGGTTTCGAAGCCGAGCCAACGGCCCTCCCGTGCGCGTGCGTCAAGCTTGGTGCCCGTGGGGTCATGCACCCACATGTGCGCGCCCCATTGCTGCAAGCCCAAGAGGTCGGGTGCGCGTCCGAAAAGCGCCTGGTACGGCGTCAGGCCATCAAGAGCCCGCGTTGCCGTGCGGTTCTTCAGCCAGGTGGCGTGTCGCAGCGCCTCGCCCCATAAGAACTTGGGGAGGCCGCTTGAGTGTGTGAACGCCCGGAGACGCTCCGCGATGGTGCGGTTCAGGCGTTCGGCGACGCCGTTGAGCTGGGGGGTGTCGTGGACGGTGAGTTTGCGGGCGGTGCCAGCCTCCTTGAGGTGCTGGTCGAACGCCTCGCTGAGGTACTCGCCGCCGCGGTCCGACCTGAGGACTTTGATGCCGGTGCAGTGCTGCTGCGTGATTGCCCACTTCTCGAAGCCTTTGTACGCGCCGAGAGCCTCTGCCTTCGTGCGCAGGAGGTAAGTGGCGGTGTAGCGGGTAGCGTCGTCGGTGAAGGTAATGAAATACCGACACCCGCGCTTGCTAGCGACGGGCGACGGTCCCCACACGTCCGTATGGACCTCCTCGCCGAAGCGCTGGGCCTGTGGGCCGACGTGCATCTTCGGTACGGGCTGACGAGTCGCGCGCGCGAAGATGCATGCGTCGCACTCCGCCTCTTGCGAGTTGGGATCGAGCTTGATCCCAGTGACGAGATTCTTCTCGACAAGAGCGCGGGCGCTGGCTGGCGCGATATGGCCCATTCGGCGGTGGAGCTCCATCACCGTGATGGTCTCGACGGCGTGGGCTGACTCCACGGGGTGAGCGACGCGGTACAGGCCGCGGGGAGACTGAGGGATGCGGGCGACACGTCCGCTGGCTGGAGCGAACAGGTCGAGGTGACCGCCGGCGATCGATACGCGGTACCCCTTTTTGTCCAACGCGCCGAGCGATACCAACGTGTATCCGACGGCCGGCGCGTGAAGGACGTCGGTGAGGGTGAGGGTGGACGGGGTGCTGCCGTTCGGCACCTGGAGGGTGAGCGTGCCGGTTCCGATGGCGGGGAACTGCTGCTGGTTCGCGGCATTGAGGGTGATGGGCGGGTCGAGGACAGTGTAGGAAGAGAAGTCAGACTTGTAAGGGGTGATATGGCGTGTCGCGCCCGAGTCGTATAACTCGATGCGCTCGCCCCGGTCGTTGCTGGCTAGCACGGTTGCTGCCGCCGCGGTGTCCCCATCCGATCCCACTGGTACCTCTGGAGCGAGATCCATGGCCCAGCACTCGTCGACGTCCTCGTCATTGGCCGCGACAGCGTTCGCCGACCCGACAGGCTTCATCTCTGCCTTGTGCTCCTTGCCCGCTTTCTCCTCCTTCTTGGGGGATCGGCACTCCCGCGCCCAGTGGCCTGCCTTGCCACAGTTGTGACAGTTGCCCTTGCGGCGACGTCGACTGTTTTGGTTCTCGGAGCTCGTGGCTGCGAGAGCCTCATCTCCGGCGGCCTGGGGCCTGGCCCTAGACTGGTTGGGTTGAGGCCTGCCCCGGCGGATGTTCTTCGTGCGGTCTGCCTCCTCGCATATGTAGTCTATAAGAGTGTCTGTGTCGACGGTGGTGACGGAGTGGACAAGGCGCGCGGCGGATAGAAGGTTCGCCGAGAAAAGTGAGAGCTCTTCTGGGATGCCGCGGAGCACTGTCCGCTGGTAGTCCTTGTGCGAGATTGTCACCCTGGCGGCCACGAGCTCTTCGCGCTTGGTGCGTACGGTGGTGAGGAAAGCGCGGACGTCGCCTCCCTTGGGGCAACGCATCTCGTAGAACGCATTCTCGAGATCGTTCTGCGCGTAGATGCTCTTCGCCGTGAACTCGTCGGTGATTTTCAACCATTGGAGGTGCACGGTGTTGAAAGCACCCATGCGCACGACCGTCGAGTCGGGGAGCCGCTGCGAGAGGAGGTATTGGGCTACCTCGTCGTCGTACTCCCACTTCTCCTTTGCTGCCTTCTCGTCGTCTGTAGGGGCCGAGGGGTCTTTGGGCAGCGGGGACGAGTTGCTGCCGTCGAAGAAGCCCCATCGGTGGGTCACCTTCATCGCCCTGCGGAAACGCATAGCGAAGACGGCCCAGTTGGAGCCGTCCATTTCCAGGCGAGGGATGTTGGCGGGGAGTTGTTCGACGGTGGAAGGAGGTTGTGGAGGCGGTGTGGTTGACGAAGATGCGGACGAGGAGGACGAAGCGGCAAGGGTTCCAGTCATAGTGATCTCAGACAATAGCGATGTGGAGGGCAATGTGTGGTATTAGCGACGCTCGGCAGGGCCCATAACCTGTAAGTTATGGATAGTTTCGGGAGCTCGGAAGCAGCGCGCGAGGCGAACTAGATAGAACACAAAGGTCTCAGGATCGCGCGAGTACGAGCGATGTCTGAAGTGTATTTACCTAGATAGAACACAAAGGTCTGTCTAGGCGTAAGCGTGCTGGAAAGTAAACGAGTGGTATGGTAAGCTCACCTCAGGATCGCGCGAGTACGAGCGATGTCTGAGGTGCTAGGTACAAGGAAACGAAAGTACTTGTACTACTGAGTCGAAACTGTAATACGTATGGCTGTCATGCTAGTGGATATTCAGGGGGACAGGGCAAGGGGTATGATATATTGTGCTATAGAAACTTTTTAAAGTACCGGAGCGGATGCAAATACTCATCGCGCATTATCTGCGCTCGATCTCAACAGATTCACCTTGTACCTCTTTCCAAGTAATACTCTCCCCACAGATTCCTCTCTCTCCCTAGACACACCGGACACAGCTCCAGTCTGCCGCCGAGCGCAGCGAGCAATTCGTCGTCAGAGTCGCCAAATACTTTGAAGAATCAAACACTCAGTATGTGTCCTCCGGGACTCCCAAGTGAGTCCTAGGTCTCGCTTTCCATTTTTCTTACTTTCCTCTCGTGGATAGCCAGCGCATAAAAATGGCACATTGGTTCTCGCTCGCATAATTCCGCGCAGACCCCATCTCTACTGCAGCGTCCACCGCCATCTGGCGTTGTTCGTCCCATCTGTTCTCGTGATGCATTGAATGCGATGTACTCGATAGCCTCACCAAGTTGCGTGACATGCGGTGCGCTGGGACGCTTGCACGTATTGGGCTGCTGATGGAATACAGGACGGTTGTCATGAGCGAGGGTAGGGATACGGACAATGTTTTCGTGAACGGCCAGGTCGGTAGGGATAACATACGGGATTTCCGCTACGCTGGCACTTCGAGTAGATCTGTCACGACTACGTTCAGACTTGGGGAAATATTCCGATAACAATCGGTTCGTTAACTTCCATTTTCTCACTAGAAGGGAGCTGCAATGGGGATTGCCCACAGAGTTCTTCTCATTAACATCGGTACCGTACTTGAGAGGACTCCACACCATCTCATGCAACCGAAGGCGCAATGATGACTTCACTGGCACAAGAGCTTGTCCGAGTACTGTCTCGGTGGAATAAGGTTTTGATCGCACGATTTGCGCACGCGCCGAACATAGTGAGACTGATTAGCAGTGTAATGGGTGGTATAGAAGTTCAGAAACCAGTAACCACAACAGCAACAGCCTCACGGCGACCACCTCTCGTTGATTGTCGTATGAACTACTGACTATGATATGCCTATTAGGCCCATATTAGTACCCGAATAAGCAGGGGGCGTTACGAAGCCAGGAAGGTAGAGGGGTCGGATAGTCGCATAGGGATGATCAGGGACCCCACATTTGGTTCATATCGATACATGATCCTCTTGGGCAGCCGGGGTTACTAGTTCTGGTGTTGAGACGAATGTCCCCGGCTAAACGCATCGACTTGATGGATGGCTTGTCTACTCACGGGCTCAACGACATTGGGGTGGAACGTTGCCAGTGGGCATCACATGCGCCCCTCAACTAGATCCCTCACTCTCAACGGAACCGACGGGATAGTATATTATACGCGATCGACGGCCTTTGCGATCACCTCCCTGTCCGCCCGAACATCGCCACTCGCAGAATCTCGTCCACATCAAACAAACGCACTTTCGAAGCTCTCCACCGCCATCTGCGTGCCCTCGACCTTATCCTCCCCCGTGCACACCGTCGCGAACCAGACGAATTTGACCACCCCGTCCTTGGTACGTCGCAACGTCAGCATGAACGGCTCCTCGCTCCCAGGAATGGGCACTGCCGCGTCCTTCATCTGCACGCCCGCCTCAAGAGCCCGTGGGATCAGGTCGAGCGGCAGCCGCTCGCACGGGTAGCCCGTCTCCCCGAACGTTTCGCGCACTGCCGCCACGGTCACGTCTTCGCCGCGGTCCTTGCGACCTTGGGCAGAAGCCATTCGTCGCGTACGTTGTGATGCAGGAGGCAGACCCGCAAGGGCGTGCGTGTCGGTTCGAACAGGATCGATCCGCCGCAGATGAGGAAGTGGGAGGACGGGAATTGCTCCGTTGGATATTTAGGGAGCGCCATCCGTTTTTGTTTCGATGGTAGGTGTTGTGAATGAAGGGGTGTTGTAAGTGCGGGGCGAGGAGAGCCGGAAATTTTTATAAGAAGATGACTGGCGAGCTCATGGGGGACATTGCCAGTTGCGGCAAACAGCCTCAGAGCCATGTAGATCTCGGCCCGCATCAGCCGCATCTCCGACTCACTGACTCGGAGTCTGTCACACAACTCAGCTACACAACTCGCCAATTGCATCCCTTGGAGTTGGAGGGTCATTTGGCGCATCCGAGTCGGTCAGGGTTCGGGTTGGGTGAGGACAGTTGTCCGAGAGGGGAACAGGGTTGGAGAGGAGGCGATATCCCATATACACGAGCGCTAGCCTGAGGCAGACGACTAGGTACCGCGTAACTATATTCCCTTGACCGCTCGCTCGCACCCGCGCACATCTCTTACGGTTTTTACCTCCCCGCCCTGGTCCATGTAGTAATGGCCTTTCCCGAATCCCAGAGGGGACAGACTCGGACCTGAGCGACTCCTGACAAAGGTGTAACAATGAAACACGTTCACATTCGCCAATGTAGGTGCGCGAGCCGTCCTCTTGTATGAGCCTGAGGACCACACCCTCACCAATCCCCCTCCACAAACAGACTTGATGCAGCACTCCCGTCAGCACAGCGAACAATTCGTCGCAAACATTGACAATCAACGTATCCTCCCTCACTTCTCGTTCCCTTCCTCTTATGAATAATGTATACAAATGGTACTTCGCTTCTCGCGCGGCGCCCTTTATTCGCTACCCTCTGGACTGTTCGCCTCATTCCGAAGGCTTTCGGCTTCCTGCATATTGACCAGCATTAGTAGGTGTGCCATGTGTGGCGGCCCCGCCAGTGCGATGCGCTTGCCTACGCGGAGGCGCTAATGGAGTGTGGGACGGTCATCATGAGCGAAGGTAGGAGCCGACAACATTTTTGTGAATGAGCAGGCCGGGGAGGAATGACGTGCAGGATTTCCGGGATGGCTTTTACGCTCTATAGACGACAGCTATATACAATCCGCGTATTCGAACAAATACGATAAGTAACGCTACATTGACACACTCTATGTATCGTAGAGTAGATCCATCACGACTACGTATCACGTTCAATTGGCAGAACATCTCGACAACAATCGCCTCATTGCCTTCCCTTTCCTCCTAGAAGCGAGCTGCAAAGGGGATTTGCCCTCGGAGTTCTCCGCATTAACATCGGCACCGTGCTTGACAAGAATTCGGGCAATCTCGTGCAACCGAAGGCGTGAAGCCAGATGTAACGGCGTTCCGTGGTCCTTGTTTAGTGCATTCGCGTCCGCCCCGCTCTCCAGTAATCGCTGTGCTAGACGAACGACTTTGCTTGGGTCGCTCTTTCGAGACTGTGACCTATTTTGATGGCCCAGTAGCACTTGATGCAATGGTGTCCGTCCCCGGATGTCCTCTGCGACTGCCTGTGCACCGTGGTCAAGCAGCACCTCTGTGATTTTAACGTGGCCATAGTAGGATGCCAAATGTAATGGGGTTGCCTGCTCGTTGTCTCGTGCATTCACGTCCACGCCATGTTCCAACAATAGTCGCGCGACAAGGGGACTGTAGTGTTTGCTATGGAACAAGTCAGAGTGCTGTGACACTGCTCGGTGTAATGGGGTCTGGCCGTCTGCATTGCGTACGTCGGCGTCTGCGCCATGGTCGATCAGTACCTTGACAATCTCAGACAACGACTTGTAAGCCGCCAAATGTAAGGGGGTCGCCTCGTGCTTGTCTCGTGCATTTACGTCCACGCCACGCTCCAACAAAAGCCGTGCGATACCGCCGTCCATGCGATGAGGTGGGCTCTGTGAGACTCGGTGTAACGGGGTCTGGCCGTCAGCGTTATGTGCACTGACTTCGGCGCCGTGGTCGAGCAACACCTGTGCGATCCTATATTTCCCATAGGAGCACGCGATATGCAAAGGGGTTTCTTGATGATTGTCTAGTGCATTTACACCCACTCCACGTTCCAATAACAGCCGTGTGATACGGGAGGCTTCCTCGACATCAATGAATCTGAGTCGGGTCAGTGATACACGGTGTAATGGTGTCTGGCCGTCTGCATCCTGTACATCGGCTTTTGCGCCATGGTCGAGTAGCACCTGCGCGGTCTCGAACATAAACCTGTAGCACGCCAAATGTAATGGAGTCGCTTGATCCTTGTCTCGTGCATTCACGTCTGCACCGCGTTCCAACATTAGCTGAGTGAGACGGGGATTGTCGTTGGCGCTTCCACGGGGGAAGGGATATACTCCAAGTCGGTGTAATGGTGTCTGGCCATCAACATTCCGCGCGTTGACTTCTGCGCCATGGTCGAGCAACACCAGTGCCGTCTCGAAGTTCCCGTGGGAGCACGCGAAATGTAAAGGGGTTGCCTGGTCCCTATCTCGCGCGTTCGCGTCCATGCCGAGCTCCAGTAAGAGCCGTGCTATACTGGGGTCTTCGCAGGAGAAACGTTCGTCTTGAGATACTAGATGGAGAGGGGTCTGGCCTAATACATTCTCCGCGTTGGCTTTGGCACCATGGTCGAGTAGCAGTCGTGCGACTTCAAACATCCCGTTAGAGGATGCAAAGTGTAAAGAGGTTGCGTAGTCTTTATCTAGTGCATTCACGTCCACACCGTGCTCCAGTAAAAGCTTTGCAACACTGAGAGAATTCTGCAGTTTTACTCCACTCAGCCTTTCTAGAGACCCATCAACGTAAAGGCTACGTCGGGACAGTTCGTGCAGTGGGTTGCGCCCTTGGACATTTGGTGCATTGGCGTTGGCGCCATGCTCGAGCAGCAGTCGGGAAATCTCGATCCTCCAATGACGCGATGCGAAATGTAACGGGGTTGCATCGTCCTTATCTCGTGCGTCCACGTCCGCGCGGCGTTCCACTAATGACCGCGCAATAATCGAACGTTCGCCACTTTCGTCCCTCCTAAACTCGCGCTCGCTGGTCGACACTAGGTGCAAGGGAACCCGGCCATAGTGGTCCCGAAGATCGACATCTGCCCCGTGTTCGAGCAGTATCCGGGCTACCTCTGGATCTCCCACATCCGCTGCCAGGTGCAGAGGAGTTCGGAGGTCCGTCCGCCCGGAATTTACATGTGCGCCGTGTCTGAGTAGGAACTGCACGGCATTGACACGGGCATCATCTGAGAATTCGATCGCGTGGCAAAGTGGAGGGTTTCCCCGAACATGAGCATGCGCACCGTGCTCGAGTAGAAGATCTGCAACCCGGGCATGTTTCCCGAATAGTGCCGCGGCCAAGGGTGAGTTATACTGACGACCGTCGTGATGTATTCGGTCTGGGTATTTGGCGATGAGGCAGTGAACTAGGTCATAGAATCCACAAAGAGCGGCGTAGTACAGGGGGTTGGTTGTGTAACGGTGGTCGCAGAGTGTACCAGGGTATATATCGTATATCCGTTTCCATTCCAAAAAGTATGGCTTGTCCAAGTCAAAGAGTGTCTCCATCGCGTCCTTCACGCGTGATGACACGTTCCCGACCTGGGCGTGCGAAGCCCAGTGCTCGGCACCATACCTGAGAAGCGGAATGGTCTTGGACCTGTTCACGCTGCTACCCTCTTCGCTCTCTCTGATGACGCAATCATCCATATTGAGCAGAACCCCAAGGCAGGCCTGAGCAAGTATCAAGTGCGCAGATTCGGGGACGATGTGATATCGTGAGACATCTCCACTCGTGGTGGCAAGACGATTCGACGTGAGGTATTCTTTCACCGAAAAATGCGAAAATTGGACAACCCGAGAATCGTCGCCGCCAACGACGGCAATCAGGCTCGAACAAGCAGACAACACAGCTTGCTCTTGGTCTTCCCATCGCCATTCCGCATGAAACGTTGGAATTTCCGCATTCGTCGCATCTAGGTCAAACGCAAGCACCTCCGCGAGCTCCTCAACACGAAGCGGCCGAATGGCCACGGCAAGGCACTGCAACAGACGACGTGCATGTCGGCCTTGGTTCGTCGACTCGATCTCTTTTAGTACCCGCTCGTACGTCTCGTCCAGGCTTCTTGGTAGTTCATTCAGTTGACGCCGAAGACTCGGAGCGAGACAGTGCCTCAACATCTCCAGCTGACAGAAGACCCAGCGGAACCTACGCGACAAATATTGAGATAAGAGGAAACATTGGGAAGAACGAAGGATCGCCTTACATGCCATCGGCTTTCTCCGAGAGCTTATCGATGACGAGTTTTCTGTCATCTTCCCGCCATCTCTTCATTTGGGGGTCGGATTGAACCACAGAGCTGACGTATTCAGAGATATCTTTCTTCTGTCCAGCTTGATCGTGAAGGGAGAAGTGGCCTGACGTCAAAGGTTTAAGAGCGGTCCAGATGTCACTTTCCGGACGACTAGTTATGCATATGTGTAAATTCGGGAGGCGGAGGTCAACAAGATCTGTCACAAGTCCGAGAACATGTCCTCGTGGAGTTGGTATTCCGGACGTGTTGGGACATTCGTCAAGGGCGTCTAGGATGATGTAAGTGGGAAGTTGAGCCGCGGATAGCGCCATGAGCATGTCTTTGAGGCATGTCACCAAGGTGCGTTCACTGGGCCGTTCCTTGCCATAGTTATAGGTCGAATAGACACGGGAGAGTACGTCGAGACAAGGCTTGGACCGAGAAGAGAGCTGTATTAGAAGTGAAGAGACGAGGTTGCGGCAATTCTTCTTGTCGACATCTCTAAAATCGAAATAGAAATAGGCGACGGAGGCTGACCCAGCATCGCGTAGAGTGATGAGATGCTGGACGATTGCAGAGCTGATCGAGGACATGAACGTCTGTATATAGAGAAAAAAGAGATTGGCGAACCAGAGGATACTCTTCCCCGAACCCGCTACGAAAGCAGGAATAGAATAGTCAGAGATGTGGACCCTGCAGTGTGAGAACATTCGTACCTTTGCCATGAATCCACAATAAGGAGCCCGACTGGGACGATTCCCAGTCCTTGAATATATCGTCGTCGAAAACCCAGGCTGCGGTGCAGTCGTGCAGGGTGCTGCACGCGTTTGAGTGGTTTGTCGATGGATCAGGCGGAGTCAGCCATCCTCGGAATCGCTCCCCTACAGTTGTGGGTGAGCTTCTACAAGTATTCGCGGTGATGTAATGACAATACGAACATTCGCGGGAGCTGACATCGCTGACGATCTGCTGCACCATCAGTTTTGTTTCCTCCGTGTCTAATCCGAAGAGGTTGAGTATGAATCGTGCCGCAAGAAAGAGCTACGCACCGTCCTTGATATCACTGGTAACGTCCTTGATATCGGTCGTGGCATCCTTGATATCACTTGTGACGTCCTTGATATCACTTGTCGCGTCCTTGATGTCATTTGTGGTGTCCTTCAGATCGCTGGTGTTCTTTAAAACTTGCGCAGACACCGTGCGGAGCTCCCCCTGTTCCAATTTATCCAACCTCAATAACGCGTCCTCGATATCGTTCCTCCCCACAAGCTTCTTAAGGAACGTTTCTGGTCCGATGTCAGCCAGGGGAAGCTCAGCAGCGATGACAAACTCACTCCTTCGACTTTGATACATCGCCTTTGTCGCGACGGCAAGCATGGACAGCACTTCGGCCATAACTTTCCCCATCACATTCGTCATCTGTACCGTCAGAGGGACTTCGGTGTGCGTCTGGAGGCGTTCGAAGAAGTTTTCAATCCTCTCGAAGAGCTCGATGAGGACATCGCGACTCGCTGCGGTGCCTCTTGCCGCCTGTGGGAAATGGCGTCATCATGGGTTATCACAGTATACGCGGAGGGACGACCCACCACAAGGAGGATACTCATCGCAGAGAAGATAATTTTGGTAGGGGGAAATACCTGAAATTTCACACTAGGACACAGGCCAGTAATTAAATAACATACTAGGACTCACTGTGCCGACGCCCTCGCCAAGGGTGGTAGAGAGAGCGTTGAGGACATTCACGGTTGGCGTAAGCCACTTTGTGAGTCGCTCATCGCTGCTCTGGGATTGATTGAGTTCGTTGGCTTTCCCTTGAAGCACGGTAAGGATGGCTTCGATAGAACTACAGCCATTTATCTCTTCCGCGAGCGGGTGGGTAGAAATGTCTTTTCCGGTCTTCTTCTTGTATTCTTTCAAGGCCTTCTCGAAGATCGGATGATAGTTTGGAGTGGAGGAGGACGGCTGGAGACTGGTCGACATGGTGTTTATTGGGGCCTTGCGTTAGATAAGAGTGCAGGTAGGAAATGCGAGACGAGGACCAGGTTTCTCAGGTGGGAACGTGTGCCTTGTCTCGTAGCGCGCACAGCCAAGGCACGGCCTTGCGCACATGACTGATTGGGACAAGCGGCGCTCATTGGGAGGGACATATCCGGTCCGGTTACCGGATCGTACCAGCTGCACGCGGCTCCTCAAGTCCTCGTCCTCGATGTGTGCTCTTTCTCTCCCTCCTTCGTTCCCATTCGCCCCTTCTCACAAATGGGAACGGGGCATTAAACTGACAACTACAATTCTCTCCCACGCGCGTCTACGTTGTACGCATCTCCTCTGTCCAGCCACGTGAATGGGTTCGTCCAGCCCTCATAGGACGTTTGGCCCCCACCTCCAGCCGCCGACATGGGTGCCGGGCACCGATACCCAGTCAGAATATGGTTATCGGTAGCAATTCATGGCGTATAGGAACGGTCTTGCCGGCCTACTGGAGGAATGCTTCCGGCGATACGCTCACTAGGAGTTACTACGCCGCGCACTAAGACGGTGGCAGAGCGCGCGAAACACGAGCGAGGATGACGGCAGGAATGTCGCTTCTAGGTGCGTAGGATGGTTTGTCAACTTTTGTTCACGATTATCTTCCTCAAGTGCGTCCACCTGTCACAATCGCCAACGTCATCAACCCTTGTTCTGTTCGTTTGTTTCGATCAATGAACGGATCATGGTCGCCGCGTGTGCCTGCGTCTGTGGACATTAAATTGGTAGGATTAGCAAGGCGTGCGAGTATCGACCTGGGTCCATTCCCTTGACACATGTTCCAGCCACTCGTCCTTCAAGCTTCAAGTTCCGTGTCAGAAATCGCTATGCATATTCACCAACTCATAGACGAAAACAATATCTCGTTATCTACCCTCCTTCCTTCCCACAACTTTTCTTCCTGCTGGCCTTTGCGCTCGTAGCTACCGCCAGCACCGCTGCCACGCCGAGCAATTCCGCGCTCCGCTCTCGATCTGCGCTACACATGGCGGATTTTTGGGGTGTACTAACCATTCAGGGTACTACCAATGTAGAACAGTGCACGTAGCACGTATGGGTGAACGTACGAGATCATGGCGCTTCAGGTTTCCCGTGGCTCGCTTCGAGTCGTACCGTGACAGTACCTCAGACCAAGTTCTCGCACCCGTGTAGGAGTTTCTTCCGCGCAAAAGTCGAGGGGCTCGAGGGTTAGACGGCAGTCTTGACACCCCTGACACCCCTCCACCTCTGGCAGCCGCGGTGACTGCAGCTGTAGCAAACTTGAGACTCATCTCGTCTTCCACGACGGCTGTACGGACGGGGCGAGTTCTCTTTGATGCTTACTGGTGCCAGTCGGTTTTGCAGAAGAGGGGTCGCAGACACGAAAAGATATCGCCGATCAGCACGACGCCGAGTTCTTCAACAGCCCCCGAAACGTTTCGCGTGCTGCCAATACCATTGCAAGCACGTCTAGCTGCGATACATGTGGTTTTGCGGCACGCACGTTGTAATTCAGGAAGCAGAGGAGTGGAATATCGATTACTGACTCAATGCGAACGGAATTGTCATGGGAGGGTTATTCGAATCTGCTTTTAAATTCAGTCGCGAGTGTGTAAGAGATGTGACGCGAGAGTGAATACAGTAAAATGGCGAACTCGTATGCAACGACCCGGTGTTTTCCGTTTTCCGGCCAACCCCGACCAAACAACCGTCTTCTCGTTCAACAGATGTCATACCGATTCGAAGTTCGAACCAAGCAATCTGGCCAATCTGGACACTAAGGCCGTGCCCCTTTCATCGCTCACCCGCACATCGGCCCCCTTCTGTCCTTCCCGCTCTTCTCCAACCGGCTCCCTTTGGGCGATAGACTGCGAGTCTTTTCGTCCCTTGTCAAGGGTGCGTCTCTCTCCCGTTCTAGTTCTCGCATCCAAATGATACTTTCTGCTCCACGCACACCCACGCAGCGAGCGGTCATCTCCTCCGTCTTTACCGCGCGTCTGGTAGGGTTCCTCTTTGCAGGGCGTCGCGTCCCCCATCGGCACTGAAGTACTGAAGCCGGAAATTCAAAGACACCAACTCTGGCCCACATTTCCGTCTACGTCAGCGATAGATATCGTCATTACCTCCATGACGTGTCAGCTACATGGCCCAAGATTTACATGCCCATGCCTTGGCCGTCTATGAGGAGATCGGAACAGGGGAGTATAGTATTTCAATGTATATGCTAACTTTGGCGACGAAATGTCTGTTCTGCTCATCGCTGGATGTGAGATCTCCATCTGGCGTGCTCGTTTGTGCGGGGGAGAGAGCAGCGAGAGTGTAGCCGCCGGTCCCAGTGGAGAGGGTGACAATGTCCCATGCGGTGAGTGGCGAGCAGACGAGCAGCGTTAACATGTTTCTTGCACTCTCTAGATCCTTCTTTGCTCACGCACATTCTCCTGGGGTCATCACTGCCCCTTCTACAGAGTTTGTTCCGCATCGGCGGCTCCGATGGTGACGCTGTGACGTATGTGATGCATCACCTTCGTGAAAGAGCGGGGACACAGTACGAGCTCGTGCTCTCTAGGTCTCCCAAAAGTCAAGTTTGCATGTCCGTGCGTGACGGAAAACGTTTGCATCGCCAACTTTCAAAATGTATGCACTGCAATGTCATCTTGTACTAAAATCATTCGCCTCATACCTCCCTCACCAATCCTGCTTTTGCTCCTCTCGTTTCTCCCAACAGACAGCGCCTGCCGCAGGTCCCCCATTGATCGACGCGCCATTTCTTGCTAGCGTTCGGCAAACATATTGAAATACTCGACGAGCGTCCCCTGTCTACCGTCCACTGACTACTTCTCGTTCTCTTCCAGACTATCCAATGCATACAAAAGGCACTTCGTTTCTCGCTCGCATAATCCCGTGTGCCGCGCATCTCCTTAGTGCGGTGTTTTCTGCCTTCTGGCGCTATTCGTCCCATCCATTCTCGTGGGATGTTTGACTTCCTGACCAGTTTCCACCAACGCTTGTATCTTCTCCCTGAGGGCCCCGGGCCCCGGTGGTAATGTTACCTGCGGTGTGCTCGATGGCCCCATCAAGTGCGACATGCGATGCGCAGCATGGGACGGTTGTCACGAGCGACGATTCGTGAATGGCCAGGTCGGACAAAGGCGACGCGCGGGATCTTCAATACGCTTCATGCACGGCTACTTTGACACGCTGTGTGCTGGCCTACTCGGAGGCGCTAATGGAGCGCTGGATGGTCATCAGGAGTGAGGGTAGAGCCCGACGACAATTTCGTAAATGGGCAGGCCAGGCAGGAGTGACGTGCAGAATGTCTACGATGGCACTCTACAGACGGTTACTATATACAACCGGCGTATTCGAACGAGTATAATAAGTAACGCTACGTTTCTAGAGTAATGTATCGTAGAGGAGATCCATCACGACTATGTATCATGTTTGCATGGCAGAGTATTCTAACAACAATCGTTTTATTGCCTTCCCTCTTCTCCCATGAGCGAGCTCCAATGGGGACTTTCCCTCGGAGTTCTTCATATTCACATCAGCACCGTGCTTGAGAAGAATTCGCGCCATCTCATGCAACCGAAGGCGTGATGCCAGATGTAACGGCGTTTCGTGGTCCTTGTCTTGTGCGTTCACATCCACACTGCGCTCTAGTAATCGCCGTGCTAGACGAACAGCTCTGGCTTGGTCGCTCTTTAGAGACGGTGTTCCATGGACGACCTTGTAGCTCTGGTAGTTGTGATTACCAAGTAGCACTTGGTGCAATGGTGTCCGTCCACGGATATCCTCTACATTGGCCCATGCATTGTGGTCAAGTAGTGCCTCTGCAACCTCGATAGAACCATGGTAGGATGACAAATGTAATGGAGTCGCCTGCTCCTTGTCTCGTGTGTTCGCGTCCGCACTGCGATCCATCAGTAGCTGCGCAACACGAGCAGCGTCACACTGTGATGCCTTGTGTAATGGGGTCTGGCCGTCCGCATTCCTGGCGTCGGGGTCTGCACCATGGTCGAGCAGCACCTCAACAATCATCGGCAGTGACCTGTAAGACGCCAAATGTAACGGAGTCTCCTGGTTCTTGTCTTGTGCGTTCACGTCCACGCCGCACTCCAACAATAGTCGCGCAAGATAGCCGTGCTCAGAGTGAAATGGGCTCCGCCTTACGCTGTGTAATGGGATCTGGCCGTCAGCATTCTGCGCCCAGATGTCTGCGCCGTGGTCGAGCAATACCAGTGCAATCTCGAAGTTCCCAAGGGAGCACGCGGCATGTAAAGGGGTTTCCTGGTCTTCATCTCTTGCATTTACGTCCACGTCCCGCTCCAACAATAGCCGTGCGACAATGGAATCATCGGAATTCGCGTGGCGATGCCATAGGTCCTGCGATATTCGGTGTAATGGTGTCTGGCCTTTTGCATTCTGGACGTCGGCTTCTGCACCATGGTCGAGCAGCACCTGTACAGTCTCGATCATCAACATGGAGCATGCCAAATGCAATGGAGTCTCCTGGTCCTTATCTCGTGCGTTCACGTCTGCACCATGTTCCAACAGTAGCTGTGCAAGACGGGAATTGTCGTCGGCGCTACTAAATGAACTTGGTGATATCGAGTGTAATGGTGTCTGGCCATTATCATTCCGCGCGTTGACTTCTGCACCATGGTCGAGCAACACCAGTGCAGTCTCGAAGTTCCCATGGGAGCACGCGAAATGTAAAGGGGTGGCCTGGTACTTATCTCGTGCGTTCACGTCCATGCCAAACCCTAGTAATAGCCGCGCGATATGAGGATCCTCGCAGAAGAAAGATTCACTTTGAGATACTAAGTGGAGAGGGGTCTGGCCTAGTACATTCTCCGCGTCGGCTGTTGCACCATGGTCAAGCAGCAGTCGTGCGACCTCGAGCCTCCCATAAGAGGACGCGAAGTGTAATGGGGTTGCGCGGTCTTCATCAAGTGCATGTATATTTACACTGTGCTCCAGTAAAAGCTTTGCAACGCTGAGAACATTCTGAAGTTTTACTCCGCTTGGCCTTTCTCGCGGCATATTGGCATAGAAATTGGGGTCATTCTGTGACAGTTCGTGCAGTAG
This sequence comes from Lactarius deliciosus, assembly GCA_021525775.1. Lineage (NCBI taxonomy): Eukaryota > Fungi > Basidiomycota > Agaricomycetes > Russulales > Russulaceae > Lactarius > Lactarius deliciosus. The sequence continues at coordinate 64,484 of JAKELK010000033.1, read as the reverse complement.
ATTCCGGCCTCGGACATCCCGTGCGTTGGGGTTGGCGCCGTTGTCAAGTAGAAGTCGGCTAATCTCGAATCGCCGATGACGTGAGGCGAAATGCAATGGGGTAGCGCCATCCTCATCTCGTGCATTCACGTCCGCGTGATGTTCCACTAATAACCGCGCGATAATCGAACGTTCGCCACTTTTATCCCTACCAAAATCGTGTATACTGGTCGACACTAGATGCAAGGGAACCTGGCCATTGTTGTCCCGAAGATCGACATCTGCCCCGTGTTCAAGCAGTATCCGGACTACTTCTGGATCTCCCATATCTGCAGCCAGATGCAGAGGAGTCCGGAGATTCTCATATCCAGCATTCACATGGGCACCGTGTCTGAGTAGAAACTGGACGGCATTGACACGGGCATCATCTGAGAATTGGATTGCGTGGCAAAGCGGAGGGTTTCCCCGAACATGAACATGCGTGCCGTGCTCAAGTAGGAAATATGCAACCCGGACGTGATTGTTGAATAGTGCCGCGGTCAGGGGAGAGTTATAATGACTACCATCGCGATTGACTTGGTCTGGGTATTTGGCAATGAGACACTGAACCAGGTCATAGAATCCGCAAAGAGCGGCGTAGTACAGGGGGTTGGTTGGGCTAAGGTAGTAGTCGCAGAGTGTACCAGGGTATATATCGTATATCCGTTTCCATTCCAAAAAATATGGCTTGTCCAAGTCAAAGAGAGTCTCCATCGCGTCCTTCACGCGCGATGACACGTTCCCGACCTGGGCGTGCGAAGCCCAGTGCTCGGCACCATACTTGAGAAGAGGGACGGTCTTGGCCTTGTTCTCGCTGCTACCCTCTTCGCTCTCTTCGATGACGCAATTATCCGAATTGAGCAGAACCCCAAGGCACGCCTGAGCAAGTATCAAATGCGCAGGTTCCAGGTCAATGTAATATCTAGAGACATCTCCACCTGTGGTGGCAAGTCGATCCGATGTGAGGTATTCTTTCACCGAAAAATGCGAAAATTGGACAACCCGGGAATTATCGTCCAAGTCGCTGCCAACGATGGAAATTAGGCTCGAACAAGCAGACAACACAGCTTGCTCTTGGTCTTCCCATCGCCATTCCACATGAAACGTTGGAATTTCCGCCTTCGTCGCATCTAGGTCAAATGCAAGCACCTCTGCGAGCTCCTCAACACGAAGCGGCCGAATGGCCACGGCAAGGCACTGCAACAGACGACGTGCATGTCGGCCTTGGTTCGTCGACTCGATCTCCTTCAGTACCCGCTCATACGTCTCGTCCAGGCTTTTCGGTAGTTCATTGAGTTGACGCCGAAGACTCGGAGCGAGACAGTGCCTCAACAACTCTAGCTGACAGAAGACCCAGCGGAACCTATGCGACCAATATTAAGATAAAGGGAAATATTGGGAAGAACGAAGCGTCGCCTTACATGCCATCGGCTTTCTCAGAGAGCGTATCGATAACCAGTTTTCTGTCATCTTCCCGCCATCTCTTCATTTGGGGGTCGGATTGAACCACAGAGCTGACATATTCAGAGATATCTTTCTGTTGTCCAGGTTGATCATGAAGGGAGAAGTGGCCTGACGTCAAAGGTTTAAGAGCGGTCGAGATGTCACTTTCCGGACGACTAGTTATGCATATGTGTAAATTCGGGAGGCGGAGGTCAACAAGATCTGTCACAAGTCCGAGAACATGTCCTCGTGGAGTTGGTATTCCGGACGTGTTGGGACATTCGTCAAGGGCGTCTAGGATGATGTAAGTGGGAAGTTGAGCCGCGGATAGCGCCATGAGCATGTCTTTGAGGCATTTCACCAAGGTACGTTCACTGGGCCGTTCCTTGCCATCGTTATAGGTCGAATAGACGCGGGAGAGTACGTCGAGACAAGGCCTGGACCGAGAAGAGAGCTGTATTAAAAGTGAAGAAACGAGGTTGCGGCAATTCTTCTTGTCGAGATCTCTAAAATCGAAATAGAAGTAGGCGACGGAGGCTGACCCGGCATCGCGTAGAGTGATGAGATGCTGGACGATTGCAGAGCTGATAGAGGACATGAACGTCTGTTTATGGAGAGAAAAAAGAATGGCGAACCAGAGGATACTCTTCCCCGAACCCGCTATGAAAGCAGGGAATAGAATAGTCAGAGATGTGAACCCCGCCGTCAACCCGCCGTGCGCGAGAACATTCATACCTTTGCCATGAATCCACAATAAGGAGCCCGACTGGGACGATTCCCACTCCTTAAATATATCGTCGTCGAAAACCCAGGCTGCGGTGCAGTCGTGCTGGGTGCTGCACGCGTTGATGTGGTTTGTTGATGGATCAGGCGGAGTCAGCCACCCTCGGAATCGCTCCCCTACCATTATGTGTGAGCTGCTACAAATATTCACAGTGAGGTAATGACGATACGAACATTCGCGGGAGCTGACATCGCTGACGATCTGCTGCACCATCAGTTTCGTTTCCTTCGTGTCTGATACCGAGATTCAGTATGAATTGTGCCGCGAGAAGAAAGAGCCACGCACCGTCCTTGATATCGGTTGTGGTGTCCTTAAGATCATTAGTGGTCTTTAGCACTTGCGCAGACACCATACGGAGCTCCCCCTGTTCCAATTTATCTAATCTCAGTAACGCGTCCTCGATATCGTTTCTTCCTACAAGCTTCTTAAGAAATGTTTCTGGCGGAATTTCAGTGAGGGGAGTCTCGGAAGCGGAGATGGACTAACTCCTTCGACTTTGATACATCACCTTCGTGGCGACGGCAAGTATAGAAAGCACCTCGGCCATAACTTTCCCCATCACGTTCGTCATCTGTACCGTCGGTGGGACTTCGGTGTGGGTCTGGAGGCGTACAAAGAAGTTTTCAATTCTCTCGAAGAGCTCGATAAGCACATCACGGCTCGCTGCGGTGCCCTTTGCCGCCTGTGAGAAATGGCGTTATCACGGGTCATCACAGCCTACGCAAAGGGGTAACTCACTACAAGGAGGATACTCATCGCGGAAAAGATGATTTTGGTAGGGGGAAATACCTGAAATTATCATTAGGACACAAGCCAGTAATCGGGTATCGTGCTGGGACTTACTGTACCAACGCCCTCGCCAAGGGTGGAGGAGAGAGCGTTGAGGACATTCACGGTTGGTGTAAGCCACTTTGTGAGTCGCTCATCGCTGCTCTGAGATTGATTGAGTTCGTTGGCTTTCCCTTGAAGCACGGCGAGGACGGTTTCGATAGAACTACACCCATTTATCTCTTCCGCGAGTGGATGGGTAGAAATTTCTTTTCCGGTCTTCTTCTTATACTCTTTCAAGGCCTTCTCGAAGATCGGGTGATAGTTTGGAGTGGAGGAGGACGGCTGGGGACTGGTCGACATTGTAATTATCGTAACTTTGAGTTCGATAAGAGCGCAGGTCGAATATGCGAGACGATGACCAAGTTCCTCAGGTGGGAACGTGTGCACTGCCTCATGTAGTAGCGCGCACAGTTGTGGTAGGGATGAGACAGGCGCTCATCGGGACATATCCGGACCGTACCTACCCTTCGGGAACTGCATCCAACTACAATCCTCTCTCCCGTGCATCTACGTTGTGCACATCCCCACTGTCCAGCCCCGTGCACGGGTTCGTCCGCCCTCGTAGGATGTTCGGGCTTCAAGTTAGCCCCCAAACCTCCAGCCGCCGACACTGATACCTGGCCCGGATACCCCAGTCAGAATATGCTTATCGGAATTGGCGATGTGTAAGAACAGTCTCGCAGCTTACTGCAGGAGTGCTTCCGACGATACGCTCACTAGGAGTTACGACGCGCCGCGCACCAAGGCAGTGGCAGAGCGTAGGAGGGCCACCATGAGCGAGGATGACGGTGGGGATGTCACTTTTAGGTGCGTACCGATGTCCTGTGAACGTTTGTTCGCGATTATCTTCCTCAAGGGCATCAACCTGTCAACGTTGTCGACCCACGTTCTGTTCGTTTGTTTCGATCAATGACCAGAGCGTGGTCGCCGCGTGTACCTGCGTCTGTAGACATTACACTGGTAGGATTAGTAGGATATGCGAGTATGGACCTGAGCCCTTTCCCTTGACACAAGTTGCGGTCGCTTGTCCTTCAAGTCCCGTGCCAGAATCCCTGTTCATATTCACCAACCTCTAAACGAAAACAATATCCCATTACACAACGATTATCTACCCTCCTTCCTTCCCACACCTTTACTTATGCCTGGCCTTTGCGCCGATAGTTACCGCCAGCACCGTCTCCACGTCCAGCAATTCCGCACCCACTCCCGATTTGCGTTGCTCTTGGCGGATTCCTAGGGTGCACTGACCAGGCCGGGTACTATCAAGGTAGAACTGCGCAAGGAGTGAGCGTAACTTACGAAATCATGACTGATGATGGCACTTCGGTGACTCAGGTTTCCCGTGGCTAGCTCCGAGTCGTGCCATGACCTCGGACAAAGTTCTCGCACTCGTGTAGGAGCTTCGTCCGTGCTCAAAGTTTACACGGCACTCTTCCCACGATTCCTCTCTACCTCTGGCAGCCGCGGTGACCATAGCTATAGCAAACTCGAGACGCATTTTATTTTCCACGATAGCTGGGGTGAGTTCTGTTTGGTACTGGGCCGCGCGAAAGGAACCAAGTTGGGTGCGTTCCAATTAGGTTATCATTATCTTATCGCAGATCAGCACGACCCTAAATCTAGTTCTTCAACAGTCCTGAAACGTTTCAAGTGCTATCAATGACACGTATACCTACGATACATATAGTTCTACGGCAGTAGTTACTTGGCACGCACGTTGTAATGCAGGAAGCAGAGGCGTGGAGTGTCGATCAATGACTCAATGCGGACAGAATTGTCGTGGGAGGGTTATTCGAAAGCGGCACCTGCTTATGTTCCGTCGCGATGAAGTTGAAACTACTGTAGGGCGAGAACTAGAGTTTATATGAAATCGCGAACTCATGTGGAACGCGAGGATCGTGGAAGTCTGGTGATTGGTGCTGTTTGTCAGCCAAACCAACACCTCCGACTCGCTCGACGTTGAGTCGACATATCGAGTCGAATCAAGCACCGTGCCCCTCTCACTCACCCGCGCATAGGGATAGGCTGCCTCCTCTCCTTCCCGCTCTTCTCCAACCCGACATCGGCACGCCAGAAGCAGGGCTCCCGTTGGGCGATAGACTTTTTGCTTGGGGTCCTATGAAGGGTGTGTTATTTCTCCCGTTCCAGCTTTCTCTCACACAAATGGAATAGCATCCAAATGGTCCCCCGTACATCTATGCGGCGAACAGTCATCTCCGTCTACCGCCCATCTGGTAGGGTTCGTCTCACTCCTGGAAGGCGTCGGGTCCCCAACGCCCCACCATTGGCACCGAAGCCTGGAAATTCGAGGACATCTACCTTGGTCCACATCTCCGATTCGGTCAACGAGTGATATTGTCTTTGCCCTCCATGACGCGTCAGCTACACGGCCCAAGATTTACACGCCCTGGCCGTCTGTGAGGGAGGGAATTGGAACAGGTGAGTAATATCGTCATTTTCTCCACTGCGCATTGGCAATACGGCCCACGATTTGCACGCTATATGCGTGAGGGCAGCGGCGGGCAGAGTCAATCGTTTCAACATATTTTCCCACTTTGGCGTCAAAATGTCTGTCACCCTCGTCACTGGGTCGCTGGATGGGAGCTCTGTATCTGGCGCGTTGATTCGGGTTCGCGAGGGCAGCGAGAAAGGAGTCAATGTTAGAGAGGAGGGTCAATGGCCCGAATACGCGGAAAAGTGTAAGGGGCGAGCGCTGAGTGCTAGACAGACGAATGGCATGAGTATGTTTATACTGATTCCTAGGTCACAATTTCTCGCTCACGCACATTCTCGCAGCATGAATCTCTCCTCCAGTCCTCGCCTCCCCTCTAATAGACTCGCGGCGGACCTGCTCCTCTCTTCCGACAAAGGCTAGGGTAACGCGTTCATCATATACGTTTACATTTGCCAACTTTTTAGTGTAATTGCGCAAGTAGCCCCCTCGTACGAGCGTCATTCGTGTCATACCTTTTCCCAAGGGCTACACGTCCTCACCCGCTCCTCTCTCTCGTCCTTCCTAAAGAGACACGCTAGACTCTGCCGCACTGCTCCTGTCAGCCGGCTGGCGCAACGAACAGTCCGTCGTAGGCATCGTCAATATCTTGAAACCACTCCTCATTATGGACAGCCTCTGCATGCAAATGGCACTTCTCTTCTCGCTAGCAATTCTATGCGGCATACATCCCTGCTGTGTTGTCCATCCTCTCCCGGCGTTGTTTTTCCCGTGCCTCCGAGGCGTTTGACCTCCCGACTATCTACCGGCATCTCGCGTCTTCTCCTGTGAGCCCTCTCGGTGCCAGTGGCAGTGTGAAAGAAGCTACATGTGTATTCGATGCTCGCTCAGGCTGAGGCTCTGACAGTGCGTGGGAGGTGTCACAAGCGAGGGTAGGGACAGCGATACCGTTTTCGAGGTTGGGCAGGGGTAACGTGTGATGGCATTTTACGCTTCACAAATGATTATTGTAATGTGAACTATCCACGTATCAAAAACAAATATGACGAACCTGTTTCTACACTAATCCATCGTAGTGCAGAGCCATTGCGACGACGTATCATGATTGTTTGGCAGAACACCTTTTCGTGCGACAGGCGCTACTAGCTGCCGCCAGCACTGGGTAATTCGGCGTCCCGCTCTAGCTCTGTGCTACTAGTACTCATGGCAGATTTCTGGGATGTACTAAGCAGAGTACCACAAAGGTAGTACTTGAAGGTGCACCCACAGTACACGGGTATCGGTGAACGCACCACGAGACGAGATCATGGAGCCGCAAGTTTCGAGCCGCAAGTTTCCCGTAGCTTGCTTACGCTACCCGTAGCATCCCAAACCATGTTCCCTCACATAGGAGTATCGTCCACGCAAAGGTTAGAAAGAGTTGTGAGTGACTACAGGGTGTTGGTAACTCATTTGGCATATCCAGCTCCAGCAGCCCCAGAGCCCGAAGCTAAGCAGACTCGAAAACTGTGCAAGTTATAGAACCTCTGTACGATCCGGCGCTACTTCCATTTGGTACTTACCGGCGCGGGTCGCTCTTGAGAAAAGATGGGAGTGGGTATCGTGGTCGAGGAAGGAGTCGCGTGGAAGAGGAGACAACATGGTATACACCGCTTCACGACACCAGTTTGCTTGTAAGTGACTCGCTTGTTGCTTTTGCGCTGCTGATCATGGCCTGGAGTTGAATTCGTCGTCACGTCCAGCCACGACCCATGTGGCCACACGATGGCCATCACTCATTCTTTGTGCATCACTTATTCTGGCTCCATGTTAGCGGTGGTTTCGTGTACGCTTGTGTGAACGGGCTGGGGAGTGATAATGGAAGCTGCGCGACACGAAACGGCTAAGTGGTGGGGGAGCACCCAACCGTCCTTGTGAGTATGAGTGATGGGGGTGACAAGCGAGAACGCGATGGGATATGATGGGGCTACTACGAGTACGAGATGACATGACATTGTAATGTACGGGCTGGCTGCACAGCGAGAGGGCGAAAGCGCGAAGCGCTCCTCGATCGAAGATGGGGAAGCTCAGGGCCGAGGCGAGGTCGCGACCGGGTGGGTGGGCAAACACCCGGAGCGATGCCTGAGGGCCTCATCATCGATCCCTTTTTCAATAGGGCGTGGCAGGGCGGGCGAAATAAAAGACTTCCGGTTTTCAACCGGTTGGAAAAATGGGAGGAGAGGTGGCGGCACGCAAAAGGAAGATGAGCACGTGCTGCCCTCTCCGCTCGCTCAAAGACAATGTTCTAAGGCTCCGCTCGTTTCTTACTCCGCCTCAGATCGGCTATCTTTGTGCATCACTTATTCTGGCTCCATGTTAGCGGTGGTTTTGTGTACGCTTGTGTGAATGGGCTGGGGAGCGATAATGGAAGCTGCGCGACACGAAACGGCTAAGTGGTGGGGGAGCACCCAACCGTCCTTGTGAGTATGAGTGATGGGGGTGACAAGCGAGAACGCGATGGGATATGATGGGGCTACTACGAGTACGAGATGACATGACATTGTAATGTACGGGCTGGCTGCACAGCGAGAGGGCGAAAGCGCGAAGCGCTCCTCGATCGAAGATGGGGAAGCTCAGGGCCGAGGCGAGGTCGCGACACCCGACCTGTTAGGAATCGATGACGCAGCGAGTGAGACTCGGCACCCCCTGTTTAGGAAGAGAGAACATTTGCTTACCCTCTGGGTAGTGCTCGGAAAGCGATGGCTGTTTTAGCGTACGGGGGGCATGGAATAGCGTATGAAGGCCTCCTGCAGGGTGGGAGTGCCTGTGGCCTGGATGTACGGGGCGATGACAATGGCGTGCTTCCTTAGATACAGGAGGAAGGAGTCCCCGGCCCAGCGTCCTTTGGCTTTCATGACCTCGAAGGGCATTCCCCGGAGGAGATATTCCAGAGTGGAACCGATTCGGATACCGTGGCCCTGTAGTGGGTTGAGTCCGGCCGCGTGCGCCGCCCTTCCTACTCTCTCCAGGAATTTTGTTTTGGTGAGAGGGCGGCATGCGTTCTTTGCTCGGTAGGCAAAGAGATGCGAGGCCGCGGGGGGCTGATTTACGCGCAGGTGATTTAGCAGGGCGGCCGTAGGGTTGGTGACCCCATTTTGCGATGCCCAGAACACGTCTTCGCCCTCATTTCCAGCCGCTTTCGTTGAGGGGAGGTGTAGGACTGTCACCTTGAGCCCATTTCGGTCCTGGTCATAGGACAGGTTTTGTATGGTGATGTGCGCGTTGGGACAGAAGCTGCTCAAGGTGCGCACGGTAAACTCCCCGAGCCTGGCGGAAGCGTAGAAGCACGTCGTTAGACACGCGAAAACGGCCGCGTCAATGGGGTCCTCCATGTCCAGATGCTCTCTGACCGCTGCGATGAAATCCGGCGTGTACGGGCGTCGCGGCTTCCTCTTCGAGGTGTTGGGAGTGAGCTTGTTGGCGGCGCGTAGCATCGCGTCCATCTCTTTCTTGTCCAGCACCCAGGGGACGCTGTGCAGGATATGCCAGGCCCGAATGCCGTTTAGATAGTTTGAGATGGTTTTGCCGGAGTATGCTGTCGCCATGTGGGCTACGAAGGCGGACAGCAGGCTCTGCGCTGCCGGGGCCCTTTCGGGCTCGGGAATCTGCATGTCGTCGCAGTAGCAGTGCCATGTAAGCAGCCCCGACCCGTATGTCTCCCGCGTGTCCTGCTCCCATGCGTGTACCATCGTGTCTTTGATCCGCTCTCGCTCCACCGAGCTGAGGGTTGAGGTGCCGGGAGGGGGTTGAATGTGGGCGGGGGTCCACTGGCGAAGGCGATCCCTCGCGTAGCAGTGTGGACGGAGAGGGGAGGAACGCGGGGTGAGGGAAAGCGGATAGGGGGCTGGTCTCTTAGGGGATGGGGTCGCGGAGGGGGGCAGGGTGAGATGACGCGGCCTCACTTCGAGGGGTTTTCGCCGCTTGGGCTCCCTTGCATCCCCCGTTGGTTGAGAGTCCCCGGGGTCCCGCGTTCTAATCAGGCGGTTTATCGCAGCCTCCCTGGTTAGGCTATCAGGGCTGAGCGTCGACGAGGAAGGGACGGATTTCCTCGGGGATGACAACATAATCGAGGAGAAGTTCCCGGGGAGGGTATCGGCCTCTGGAGGGGGCGTCGGCGGGATTCTGTGCACTTGGGATGTATCTTGTGTGGAAGACTCTGTTCCGGGCCTCAGAAAGTTCGAGGACGCGACGGAATATGTGGTTGGTTGGCTTGTTCGCGCTGGAGCGCTTCCACCATCCCTCGACGACACCCCGGTTGTCGCCATAGACCCTGAGGTGTTCGCCCTCATTAGAAGATCCACATAAGCTGATGACAAGTAGCTCGAAGCCGACTGCCTCCGCCCATTGGATGTCTCTTCCCTGAGCCTTCCAGCCAGGGACCAGACGCCAGGCTCTCCACTTTGGGCCAACGGTGATTGCGACGCCGAAGCCAGAGCTTGCATCCGAGAATGCTGCGCGGTCAACAAGAGGTCGGGGCTCTGGAATGGGTCTGTGTATTTCTGGGCGACTGAGCTGCTTCCTCCACCATTCAAGGTCGCTCGGGGTGTCCCGGGGAGGGGTGTGTGGTAAGAACGGACGGTTACTGCACGAGGCCAGCATAGCCTCCAGGCTGGTGAGGTATGCTCGCCCTGTAGGGATAACCAGCGCGGCGTGATGGAGCTTGCCATATAGCCTCTGGGTTTCAAGGAGGTTATGCGTGCGTTTACCCTCCCATTCTGCGATGGCAGCCAGATATTTTGCCCTTTTTTCTTCGAGCAGGTAAACAATGCGCGTGCGCAAGTTCCAGCGGAGGCCAAAATAGGGGACCTCCACGCCGAACGGCACGGTCTTGGACTCTTCCCACTGGATGCCCAACTGCGTTGACAGCGCGTCGATGTCGGCGTCTGCGTAGGCAAAATCCTGATCCGTTTCCGTCCGGGGGGAAGTGTCCGCGAGATCACGTAGCGCTGTACTGCAGTCCTCGACTGTAACGCCACCACTGGCGTTAGTCCGACTTGGACTGCGAAAGGGCGTTCACGACTTAGCGAATATCTTGAGTACAAGTCACGTGACTTGAACACGTATACACGGCGCTTATTAGGGCACGTGATACTGATAGACCCGGCACTAGGACGTTCGAGTCACTAGGCAATCGATGGAGACGACTTGCTTCAAAGAAGACAAGCGAAAGCACTCGTGAGAGAAGAGGGGAAGAGTGGTGATTGAAGAAGACCAAGATGGCGTATCTTGGTCTTATCGAGCCACTATTTATACATCTACGAGGGCGCTTTAAAGCTCCTCCCGAACCCGTACGACTAGTAGCGTAAGTAGCTCGAACCCTACTACCGCTGTCCTAGGAATGAGTCATGCCTCATCGGCATGTGATACTACTACTGACGCTGACTGATACTACTGTCCATGACACATTACGTCTTACTAAGGGGTCATCACCGTACAGTAAGAGTCCACTTCGCGTACCGTGACATCACCCCCTTTTCAGCCGTGACGACCCCGGCGCCGAATAGGTCCGATACCCCCCAGCCATCCTGCCTGAACCGACTCCACTCGGTTATGGATATCCGCCATCTCCAATCGGAATTTGCTGCGCGCGAGCTCCCCTTGAACACCCCCCAACGCCTGGGCTAGGGCATGGAGGCGCTGTTCGAGTCGCTCAGCCTCGTGTCTGTAGGAGCGGTAGCGATGTAACTCAGCTTTAAGCCCTACATCGTGTAGGGCGTTGACCGCCGTGTCGAGTCGGTGTTGATTGACGTGGCCTCTGACGAGGGCGTACGTCTCCTCGACAGAGTAGTGAGGCTTGCCTACTTCCCTAACTTGGGGTTCGGCGTAGAGTGGTTTGGAGAATGTCTTGTCGCTGTCCGAGGCGAGGGCGAGGACGATGGGATCGGGATTCATGATCACCTGGATGTACGGGGCCTGAGTCGTGACCCCCTGAGAGTTGGTGATGGGGAAGTGGACAAACTTCTCCCCGCGGTTGTGTTCGTAACCGTGCGGGGCGAAGCGTGAGTCGGTAAGCCGGCGGTTAAGCACGGCGAGATGGTGTGAGACGGGGGTGTCGTCGTGAATGATGTCACCCCGATACAGGGGGCGCCCCACAGTGTCTAGCGTGTAAGGGGTCTCTCTTGGGTGGTCAGAGTCGGTGGTCGTGATTATGGAGGGGTGCTCAGCTGGGTACCACTCCTTCAGTTCTCGCTCCGGTTGCTCCTGCACTGCTCGCGCATCATCTCGTCGAAGAGTCTCCTCCTCTCGAGGATCCTCGTTCTCCTTGTTGCTGCTATCGTCAACTGCTCCAGCTTCCACCGTTCCGCCTCGAACCTCCACTCCTCCCATCGTCGCGTCGCCGCGTTCTTCTTCCGCTTCGACCCGGTACTCGACTCGTACTGGGAGAGGTCCAGGAGAGGCAGACTCACTGTCTCGGAGAGCTGCACGAAGCCGACGCACTTGGGCCTCGGTGTAGGGGGTCGAGTTGAGCCGTTGGCCGTCGGTGGTGAGCAACCAGTAGGTTTCGGGGGTGTTGGGGTTGTCGACGTCTTCGACGGGGGCGATGTTGGCGAGGGCGGCATTGAGTTCTTGGTAGGTGAGGGATTCCCCGAGGAAGGGAGCGACAATGGTGGAAGCGGGGGAAGTGGGAATAGACATTTCTGGTTGAGAGAGGAATCCAGTGTGAGGAGATGGGGTAGACTTAGCGTGGCCAGCCTCGCTTATATGGATCCTGTTAGCTTTCGAACTCCGTTCGTACTCCGCTAGAGCTTCATCAGCAAAGACGTCATCCTTGTTGACCCACTGATTCTCCGAGTCTGGATATCCCCTCCATTTCACGAGGTACTGGAGCTTCTTGCTTCTGCCGAATCGCCGGGAGTCTAGAATGCGCTCGACTTCATATTCTTCTTCACCGTCCACTAGATCCGGTGGTGGGCGCTGAAAGTTTTCTCCGTGTAGGGGTGTTTCGCGATAAGGCGTGAGTAAATCGATGTGAAACACGGGGTGAATACTCCACTGCGTGGGAAGTTCCAATTGGTAGTTGACCGGTGACAGCACTCGTGCGACTTTGAAGGGTCCGTGTCTTCGTGCCGCGAGTTTTGCCGTTGGTTGGTTTGTTCGAAGGTGACGGCCTTCCAGCCACACGTGGTCGCCCACTTGGTATTTGGGCGTATCTCGATGTTTGACCCACAGCGATTGGGCCTTTCGGATAAGTTCCTGTGCTTCTTTCCGCGCTTCTCGGAATTGTTGGAGTCGCGTGAGCACCTGGGGAATAGGGGAGGGCTTATCGGTCCAATCAGCGCGCGGATCGTATCCCATCATGAGTGAAAACGGGGACTTCCTTGTGGCTTCGTGTGGCCAGCTGTTATGAGCGAACTCTGCCATTGGTAGGAATCGCGCCCAGTTATCTTGGCGCTCGTTGGTCCAGAACCTCAGATACTGCTCTAGCCATTGATTGGTGCGTTCCGATTGTCCGTCCGTTCGGGGATGATAAGCCGTGGAGATGTTCTGATAGATTCCCAAGATCCGGCATAGTTCGCGGGTGAATTTTGACGCGAAGCGTGGGTCTCGGTCGCTGATGATTTTTGCCGGTAGTCCGAATCTTCGGAACACGTGAGTGACGTACAGGGCTGCCGTTTCCTCCGCCGTAATTTCCTCGACGCAGGGAATAAAGATAGATGCTTTGGTGCAGTCGTGGTCGGTTACTGTGAGAATCGCGTCGTGTCCTTGGGATAAGGGGAGTTTAGTGATGAAATCGAGAGCTATGACTTCAAAGGGCTTAGCGTCGGTTAGGGGTGTGATGGGGACCAATGGTGCTCTCGTGGGTCGGTTATTGACTTTGTGGCGTTGGCATTCCGCACATCCTCGGACGTATTCGGTCACATGCTTCAACATATGCGGCCACCAGTGACTTCGTTCAAGGATTTGCGTCGTTCGTTTGATCCCCGGGTGGCCGTATACTGGGGGGTTGTGATGGTTGGCGATGATGACACGTACATCATCTTGACCCCCCGTGATTACTCGTGCTCCCTGGCGATACCAGATCCCGTCCACCTTCTTAAGCTTATACGGGTCTACCCACGGGCGTAGGATGTCTTCGTCCTGGTCGAGTGTTTCTGGTGTTTGTGTGGTCATCGTCCTTATGAAAACTTCCTTGGGCAGTACGATGACTCCCTCGTTGTCATTTTCCCCTCGGTCGTAATCGGGTCTCCTGGATAGTGCATCTGCGCGGCCGTTGTTGGTGCCTTTGATGTGGTGGATCTCGAAGTCGTATTCCATGAGTTCCAGAACTTCTCGAGCTACGCGACGACTTATCTTCTGGGGTGATTTCCAGTGCGTGAGATTGAGATGATCGGAAAAGATTTTGATCTTATGTGGGGATCCCGCCAGGAATGGTCTCCAGTGTCGTAGTGCCTTGACGATGGCGAGGAGTTCTAAGTCGTAGATGTCGTAGTTGCGCTCTGCTTCATTCAACGTGGCTGAGAAGTATCCAATGGGGTGTCGCTTCCTGTCTTCCTTCTTCTGTAGGAGGACTGCTCCCACCGCATATCCGGACGCGTCCACTTCGAGTTCGAACTGGTCTGTCAGATTAGGGTGTGCGAGTACTGGTTCACTGGTGACGAGGTCTTTGAGTGTTTGAAAGGCCTTCTCTTCGTCTTTTCCCCACGTCCACTCGGTGTCTTTGCGCGTGAGTTTGTTGAGTGCTCGGGCGTATGTGGCGAAACCGCGAATGAAGAGGCGGTAAAAATTACAGAAGCCTAGGAAAGAGCGTACGTCGCGCACCTTCGTGGGACGAGGCCAGTCTCGTATGCCTGAAATTTTTACGGGGTCCATGCGAGTTACCCCCTTTTCAAGGATTACCCCCAGGTAATCCATTCGCGGTTGGTGGAAGAGGCACTTCTCGGGTTTGAAGTAGAGGTCGTGGTCGAGTGCCACTTGGAGTACTGCGCTAACGGCTTCAATGTGGGCTTGTAAACCAGCTTCTTCGGTTGTGGCGATGCCGATGTCGTCCATATATACTCGGATGATGGTTCCGCGTGATTGATAGTGGAGGATGACGTCGGCCAGGATGTCGTTCATCATATTCTGGAAGGTCGCCGGTGAGTTGGTGAGTCCGAAGTACATGACCAGTGGTTCGTAGAGTCCGTATTTAGTCTTGAACGCGGCTTTAGGTTCGTCACCTTCCTTGACTCGTATGTTGTTATACCCCCATCGCACATCGAGTTTGGTGTAGATGTGTCCGTTTCCCAAGTCGTTAATGAGTTCTGCCATGAGCGGTAGCGGGTATTGGTTACGTACGGTACACGCGTTGATCTTTCGATAGTCTTGTACGGGTCGTAACTTGCCATCTTTCTTCTTGATAAAGAAGAAGGATGATGCGTATGGTGACTTTGAAGGTCGTATATAACCCATCTCGAGTTGTTCATCAAGCCATTTACGAAGTTGTTGATCTTCGTCTTGCGACATGGGGTAGACTTTGCAGTCGATACTTGCTGGGGTGCCTGGTTTGAAGTCGATGGCGTGGTCCCATGGTCGCGAAGGTGGGAATCGGTGAGACGCTTCTTCGCTAAATATCTTTGCAAAGCGTTGGTATGGTTCTGGTATAACTGCCACGACCGTGTTCTGGTTAGCGGCGATGGCTAGTTCCGTGGCTGTGGTACGTATCTGGCATTCCTCCTCAAGTTCTTGTACGATATCTTCTCTTTCTTGTTGAGTGATCGCACTTGCTATAGTAGTTTGTGGTTCCGTGGGATTGATCGACCGGAGTACCACTGGGAGCGCATTTTCGTGGATAGTGGCGTGAGTCCAACTGATCGTTGGTTCGTAAGTGGCTAGCCAGGGGTACCCGAGGACTAGCTCTTCGTTTCCGATGTCCGTAACTAGGAATCTCATGACTTTGTTAATTCCGTTGGTTTGGACGTCTAAGTCGACGAAGTGAGTGATGGACCCAGCTTTGTTTTCGGTGTTGTCTATGTTCCATATTTTCTTCGGGCGCTCGAGGGCTTGCAGCCCGAGGCCCATGCGTTTAGCGAATGCGGGTCTTATGAAGTTGTCGGTGGCACCCGAGTCAACGAGCCCTTTAATGTCGGCCATGGAGTAACTGGTGCGAATCGAGACTGGAATTCGAAGCGAACGGTAGCGAGTCATGATTACAGAGTTACAATTAACTGCCCTCACCCAGGCCGATGGGTTTAGGCGTCCTGAAAACCCTCTTGGGTCCATAGGTCTTTGAATATGAGGTCTTTGACCTCGTCACTAGCCCCTCGTATGGTATCCATCCATCCTTTTGCCTGTTCTTCGGCTGTGGCTTCTGCGCGCCTTGCGGTTACGGGCTCTTGACTGTAATAGTCGGTCTCTGCATTACGACTCGTACTGGCACGTGGTTGGTACTGCTGCTTCTGTTTCCTGGGGCGCGTGCAGTCTCGTGAGAAGTGACCCGGGTTGTTACAGTTGTAGCATATAACTTCCCTCATGTCTCGGCGTTGTCCGTCTCCTCTATTTTGTCCCGGCCTCCCTCGCGGTAGAAATGGTGGGGTGTACGGTGCTCGATTGGGGTCCCCTACCATCGCGAGTCTTGCGCGCGTCCGATCGGCCGAAGTATCCATGGCGTTCGGATCGTATCGTGGAGGTGGGTATCGGGGTGGTGCCCAAGGCGGAGCGTACCCGCGCTGTTGGTTTTGGCGTGCGGGTGGGGTTCCTCGGGACGGTGTACTAGTGAGGTTTAGTCGCGCGCGCAGGTGGATGTATTGTTTTTGGCGGCGCATGGCTGCTTCTTTCCATTCGTTGAAATTTTGTGGGTCGTCCATTTCGTAGATTTTGGTAAACAGCGCCTTGGGTAAACCCGCCGTGAAGCGGTCCAGGGTTTGGCGATCGTTGAGGCGGTAATCAGCCTTCCGTGCTAGCTGTTCGAAGTTGGTGACGTACGAATCTATGTCGTCCCCGACCATTTTGAACCCTTTGGCCAACGTGGCTTGTGCCTCTTCTTGTTCGAGGACGTTGGAGAATCGGTCCGAGAATCCGGCGGTTAGCGTATCCCACAGGTAATCGTCATATCTGCTCCTTCCTAGGCGTAGTTCGTTGTTGAGCCACTGGAGGAATCCAAGAGTCCAGTTGGCTACTTGGGGTCCTTTGATGAGTCCTAGGAAGAGCAGGCATCGTCGGTAGACATTGAGCATAATTGGTGCTTCTGCGTTTTGTCCCCAGTAAATGTGCCATTGAGTGAGAAAGGATTCGTACTCTTTTCTATTTCCGTCAAAGACGGTCGGTACTTCTCCTACTAATCTTTCCGTTCCGTGGGGTGGCCCTAGTGGTGGCCCTCCTAGCGGTGGTCCTCCTGGGGGTGGTGGTGGTCCTCCTCCGAATGGGTTACCTCCTCCTCCTCCGCCGAAATGCGGGTGTCTCCCTCCGCCTCCTCCTGGCGGGCCTTGACCGAAACTTCCACCTGGTCTTCTAGGTGGCGCGGGTCCTGCGGCTCCTGGCGGCGGGTCTGGTATGTCTGGACCTACTGCGCGAAATATGGCTGCGTCGTCAGCCGTCATACGGTGTCCTGTGGCGGGGTTGATGGGTTGCAGATGAGTTTCTGCTTCTTCTGCAATGCGTCGTACTTCTTCGGCGGCTAGTTCTTCGTGGGTTAGGGTGGCGGTGGCCATGACTGCGGGGGCGTGTACGTGGATGGTTTCGGGTTCGTTTATGTGAAGGGACTCAGCTGTGTGGACCACTTCTTCAATTTCCGATTCGTCTCCCGCGTTGGAGGTTTCTTCGTCGCCACTGGTTTCTGAGGGGGCTGGGGTCCTTGGTTCGGATGTACTGGGTTCTTCCTCTGGTTGTCCGTCAATACGTCCCCACTGTTCTCGTGTGGGTAGTCCCCTTGCGTCGATGTCGCAGTTGTAGTTTCTGCCCGCTGGTCGTACTACGTCGAATCGATTGTCTATGGGATTCCACGTAATCTCCACCCAACAAAGGTTATCGAAGTTGAACTCAACTGGTCGATATCGGGTAGGTCCCGATGAGAAGTCTACAAAGTAACCGGTTTCTCCTCGGTATTCTCTCCACCTAGCTGCTCCTAGAAATTGTGTTGGTACGTTGCGATCTCCCCTGCGTTCGAGGGAGTATGTTTGAAAGTTTCTCCACTGGTCTCGAGTTGTGAACGCCACGGTGAGGGATCTTGGTCTTAATGTAACGCCACCACTGGCGTTAGTCCGACTTGGACTGCGAAAGGGCGTTCACGACTTAGCGAATATCTTGAGTACAAGTCACGTGACTTGAACACGTATACACGGCGCTTATTAGGGCACGTGATACTGATAGACCCGGCACTAGGACGTTCGAGTCACTAGGCAATCGATGGAGACGACTTGCTTCAAAGAAGACAAGCGAAAGCACTCGTGAGAGAAGAGGGGAAGAGTGGTGATTGAAGAAGACCAAGATGGCGTATCTTGGTCTTATCGAGCCACTATTTATACATCTACGAGGGCGCTTTAAAGCTCCTCCCGAACCCGTACGACTAGTAGCGTAAGTAGCTCGAACCCTACTACCGCTGTCCTAGGAATGAGTCATGCCTCATCGGCATGTGATACTACTACTGACGCTGACTGATACTACTGTCCATGACACATTACGTCTTACTAAGGGGTCATCACCGTACAGTAAGAGTCCACTTCGCGTACCGTGACATCGACGAATTCCTCCGGGGCTCCGTCCGGAAGGTCTTTTCCCCTGTACCAGAGGCGACCGCCGTCCTGCTGGAAACCTCCTCGGGATTGGATCTCCTGATGCCATTCCGAGCGCTGCAAGTTGTACTCGTGCAAGTGGGAGCGTGGTATTCTAAAGAAGATGTGGTCGTCGACCCACTTTGCCAGTGGGCCAATGCCGTTTCCTCGGAAGATGTCCGCGCCGGCATCCGCCACCATTCCATACACCCCGCCCGCTGAGGTGAGGCCAAAGTTGTTGCAGGTGTTGACCGCAAATTGGCCTTCTGTCTGCAGGCGAATGACCAGGCCAGGCCATTGAGACGGGGCCGCCGGTATGGTCCTGTAGGCCTCCGCGACGTCTCGTATGGAGGCCTGAGAACCTGGTGGAAGCCGGGAAATGAGTAAGGCGACCGCGGTGAACGTGCCCCAGGTGCACGGGAAGTCATCGCTATTGATGCCGGAGTTGACTGCAGTCGCTCCCGGAAGCGGGTTGTGCGGATGGGAAAAGTTGTGCACTGCCCGGTACTTCCCCGGTTTGGAGGTTTTGGGCACGAGAGACAGTGGGGACGTTTGGAAGGGTCCCAGGGCGGCTTCCAGCTGATCTTGTGTGAAGGGTCCGATGTATCGGCCCATGGCAAACTCGTGTTCTGTGATGGCATTGCATACAGACAGAAGATTTCTAACAGAAGGATGATTAGGGGGAATGTATGTTTGGGCGATTCGCGGGATGCCAAGGTGGAAGCCGCGAGAGAGTCCTTGTAGTAGTGCTGGGTATCTGGTGAGTAGGCCCAGACGCGTGAGCTCGTGGGCCCAGGCGTCTTGCTTGTACGGGGATAGGGCCTCAAGCCTTCTCCGCTCGAGGGCACGCCTGTGCTCCGTGCTTGGGTTCTCCGCATCCCGAGCATCTGTGTCGCTCGGGATGGCTGACTGAGGCGCACCCTCTTGGTACTTGCCAATCGAAGCAGAGGGGAAGCCCGTCCGCCGTGACCAGCCTTCCCTGCTCGTTTTTTCTGGCTGTAGCTGCCGACCCATCCCAGAGCTTGGACGATGCGCATCTGGAGAAGGTGTGCTCGTGGCGTCCCAGACATATTGCGCAGACTCCGCCACGTGGGCCTGCGCCGCCTTGAAAAAACTCGGGGTTGTCACGTTTGGCCTGCCGAGGACCTTCTCGAGCACGTTTCGCGGGGCGATCCGATGGCGATCCACGGGGGGAACGTGGGGAGCGTGATCGCTGGCGCTTCCTCGGGGACTCGTAGCGGCGGGGTGATGACGAGCAGCGACGGTGACTATGGGACTGCCGCCCCCGCTCACGGTTGCGCCCGGAGGAGGCGCGCCCTGCTGAGGCGTCTTGGTCAGACGATGCCCTGCCGATCTGGTTCGGGGAGATGCCGGTAGCAGCAAGGGGGGGGGGGAATGGCAGATGGCAGTGAGGGAGCGGCCGATCGCGAATCGTGCAGGGAGGTAGGCATTGTCGAGAAAACGGCGGTGGCGTATGGCATGGCAGTGGCATGGCAAATGGCAGTATGGCGGGAATGGCAAATGGCGGGGGGGGGGGGTCGGTGGCATGGCAGCGTGTGGCGAATAGCAGGCGGCGGCGCAAGAGGAAGGGTGCGTGTGAGGGTGCATGGCAAAGAGAGGTCACGGTGGACGTTCGAGTGCGATCAGAGGATCATGGGATTGGGGGAAAAGAGTGGGATGTTAGCGGGTGAAACTACCATTTGGATTATGCTCGCACGTACCTGATCGTACTTTCTGTCCCACACTTTGTTGTTTAACTGGTCCGAGAGGGTCCGAAGGAGTTCCTCGTTAATTATCTCGAGGTTGAAACCCTCGTCGCGTTTGAGGGCATCAAACCATTCCCGTCTGACTCGGCTTTGATAGGCCAGAAGAACCTTCCGGCCGTTTGACTGGATCCGTATTGGGTGTACTTCTAAGGCCACGAAGAAGGCTGCCAGAGATCGGGCGTTCGCTAAGGGCCAGACTCTAGATTTGGCTATGAAATGTAGCATCGAGTTTTTGGCTTCCGTCAGTTCATCCCAGGTCAGATCTTCGTCGTTCCTCAGGTATCTGGAGGGCTTTACCGCCGCCATGGGGCGAAGGGCGATCATGTCGTCCAGCTGGGTGAAGGCAAGAGTATCTTGACTAACCGATTTGCTGGAGTCCGTGGCCGCTTCCCGGCATCCTCTCAGAGTGAAGTAGTCCAGCTCGACGTACTCGAGGGAGTTTATTTTGTTTATGGCGTACTGGGAGGGTCTTGGTTCGATCCAGTTGCTCACACAGCGACGTGGGTCGAAAGTGTTCATCTTAGGCTTTTTCTTCTCGGCTTCCTTGCGCTGCTCCTCTGCCTCCTTTTCGCGTAGAGCGAGCTGGGCATCTTCTGCTTCCTGTGCTATTCTGTCCTGTTCATCCTGCTCTGCTCGGTCTTGTTCGAGCTGGGCGTTCCAGGCGATTATTTTGTTGGCATTTTCACGGCCCCATGCTTCCTCCAATCTAAGAACTGCTTCTACTTCCGTAAGGGGAATGATCCCCTGATGAGCGTCTATCATTGATTGTCTCAGAAAATCCCATTCGTCACCATCGAAACCCGGGCAGGTGGCCTGAGTTGGGTCTGCGGTGATGCGTGGCATGGCTTTCTTAGGATGTTGATGTGGTCTAGGTATGTATTTTGGAAGGAGTTTCTACGAAATAAAAGACTTCCGGTTTTCAACCGGTTGGAAAAATGGGAGGAGAGGTGGCGGCACGCAAAAGGAAGATGAGCACGTGCTGCCCTCTCCGCTCGCTCAAAGACAATGTTCTAAGGCTCCGCTCGTTTCTTACTCCGCCTCAGATCGGCTACACACATGTCGTAATGCAAGCGGACCTCTACTGGGACACCGGTAAATTATAGCCTTTGATAGCGGGGACGATAAAATTGCTGAGGGTGTGTAAGTTGACGTTGAAGCCTTGAAGCTTGAAGGCCACATCCTATTTGCGATCAGTCACGAGTATTTTCAACGAAGGTAGGGGACTGAAACTGCTGAAAGAGAATAGCGGACTTACGTGGAATACTCCCTGCTGCGAGCTAACTCGACGTGGAGACGACGTTGACCAGAGTGACCGGACCGGAGACATCTCGGCCGAACCGTCCTTGGCCCGAGAGCGTATCTCTGATGGTCAACGTCCTTGGCTCGGCTCATCCAGTGCAGTTCGTTCCCGCCCCCGTATCCGACTCCCAGAGCCGCCACTAACACGGACATCGGCCTCACCTGCGTCTGCTTCTGGAACGCCTTCGGAGGACGGTTGCGCCAGTGGTGGCAACAAGGACGTCTCGCGCGGTCTGCTCGAGGGACGCATCAAGCACATCGCGTTACATTCTAGGTCTCACCATGCGCTGCGCGCTACGGCGCTGCTGTCACCGGCGAAGGCGGCAGTAGGAGAGCTATCTCGATCGAAGGCAGGGGCGGGGGTGAGACAGCGTTCCTCATGCGCATTGAGGTTGTGTGTGAAGGTCTGTTCCGTCGTCTGCCTCGAAGTCCTAAATCCGTTCATCCTGTAATTTACGGGGGCACGCGAGCTGGTCGGTGTTACATTACCTTCGTGACAGGTCGAGGGTGATCTGCTGCGGACTTATTTCTTGCGCCACTCAGAATCGCGTGTCCATCCATGACGAAATACGTTTGCAATCGCCGACTTCGGAATGAAAGTACTTCGCGACGGAACCCCTTGCACGACGGCGATTCACCTCATACCTTTTTCCGAGTAATACTTTCCCCGCAAAATCTTTTCTCGCCTTAGACACGCCACACACAGACCGCTCCGGTCGGCCGCCGAGCGCAGCGAGCAATCCGTCGCCAGAGTCGCCAAATATTTTGAAGAGTCAAAAACTCAGTATGTGTCCTCCGGGACTCCCAAGTGAGTCCTAGCTCTCACTTGCCATTCTTCTTCCTTTCCGCTCATGGATAGCCAGCGCATACAAATGGTACTTTGGTTCTCGCTCGCATAATTCCGCGCGGACCCTAGCTCTACTGCAGTGTCCACCGCCATCCGGCGTCGTTCGTCGCATCTGTTTTCGTGATGCGTTAAATGCGATGTGCTCGATAGCCTCACCAAGTTACGTGACATGTGGTGCGCTGTGACGCTTGCTCGTATTGGGCCACTGATGGAGCACGGGACTGTTGTCATGAGCGAGGGTAGGGACACGGTCAATGTTTTCGTGAACAGCCAGGCCGGGTAGGAGTAACGCGCGGGATTGCCAATACGGAACTTTGAGTAGATTTATCACGACTACGTTTCATTCTTGGCGAAATATTCCGATAATAATAGTTTCGTTGACTTCCCTTTTTTCCTAGTACCGAGGTACAATGGGGACTTTCCTACGGAATTCTTCACATCAACATCGGCACCGCACTTGAGAGGATTTCACGCCATCTCGTGCAACAGAAGGCGCGATGCTGACTTCACTGGCGCAAGAGCTTGTCCGAGTAGTATTTCGGTGGTATTGTGCGCACAATTTGTGCATGCGCAGCGCATAGTGAGACTGATTAGCAGTGTACTAGGCTATAGAAGCTTGGAAACAAGTAACTACAGCAGCAACAGTATGTCTAAAATCCCGTCCAGTATCCCGCGGTGACTACTTCTCGTTGATCGTCGTATGAACTCTGATCAGGCATATTAGGCCCATATTAGTGCCCAAGCGAGCAGGCAGCGTCACGAAGCCAGGACGGTAGAGGAGTCGGATAGTTGCATAGTAGGGATGATCAGGGCCACCACATGCATTAGTGGAAGGGTACCGTGACGCAGATTTGTCTATATTTGGTTCATGTCCTTCTATTTCTCTTCTTGGGCTGCTGGGATTACCTTGTTCTGGTGTTGAGACGAGTGTCCCCGGCTAAATCCATCGACTTGATGGAAGGCTTGTCTACTCTCCGGCTCGACAGCATTGGAGTGGAACGTTGAGTATCACACGCGCCTCTCACCTAGATCCCTCATGATATAGCCTCATACCTCATCCTCAATGGCCGTCGCATGCACCAGATCGACAACCTTTGCGATCACCTCCCTGTCCGCCTGAATGTCGCTGCTTGCAGCACCTAGTCCACATTCACATCAAAAAAACTCGCTTTCCAAGCTCTCCACCGCCGTCTATGTGCCCTCAACCTTGTCCTCCCCTGTGAGTACCGTCGCCAACCACCAGATGAACTTGACCTCCCCCGTCCTCCATACGTCGCAATTTCAGCATGAACGACTCTTCGCCCCCAGGAACAGGCACCGCCGCGTCCTTCGTCTGCGCACCAGCTTTGGGAGCCCGCGTGATTGGGTCGAGCGGCAGCCACTGGCACGGGTAGCCCGTCTCCTCGAACGTCTCGCGCACAGCCGCTACGCTCACGTCTTCACCGCGGTCCTTGCGGCCTTTGGCCTTTGGGAAGAAGCCCTCGTAGCATACGTTGCATGAAGTAGACCCGCCTGCAACGATGCGCGACCGGGGTCGATTCGAACAGGATCGATCTGCCGCAGATGAGGAAATAGGAATACGGGAATTGCTCAGTTGGATACTTAGGGAGACTCCACCCCCTAGTGGGGTTTATATAACCCGTCCGTCCGCGATGAAATATAGACGGTCTGAGCCGAAGTGAGGAACGAGCGAAGGTTTAGAGCATAGTCTTTGCGCGAGCGGACAGGGCGGCACGTGCTTATCTTTTCCTCCGTGCCGCCGCCTGTCCTCCCATATTCTCAGCCGGTTCAAAGAACCGTGTCCTTTTGATTTCGCCCACCCTCCACTCCCTCTTGTGCATCAAAAAACGCCAATGGGTCGATGAAACTGCGTTTTCTGTGCCCCTCGCTCGTCGGCGCGCCTCGGGTTGCTCCCGCCCGCCCGTCGCGACCTCGCCTCGGACACAAAATCCCCAGTTTTTTTGATCGAGGAGCACTTCGTGCTTCCGCCCAGTCTCTATAGTCGCCACGTAGCTATTAATCACGCTTTTCCCATGTACACAATCTCCCTTCTCGTGCCCGCTATATACCCAGCTGCCGAGCAACTCAGGGCACGCCTCTTTCATTCTTCTCCTTCCCCCCGTGTCTGCGCGCCGGATTCCTTCTTCACGCGCCTCGCCCTTTCAACCGGCGCCACACGGGCATGTCCCCGCGGAAAGCCGTAGTAAGCGACACGCAAAGATGTTTGCACTCGCCACTTTTCAACGCAAGTCGCCCCCTTGTACGACCACGCACGTTACGCCTTTTCCCGAGAGCTGTTCTCCCTCATCAAACCCTCTCCCCTCAAATAGATGCGCCAGACGCTCCCATAAGCTGACGAGCGCAATGAACAATTCGTCGCAGAAGTTGCCAAATATACTGACACACTCGATGTGTGCCCTCTCAGCCTCTACCCTCGACCATTTCTCGTTCCCTTTCGCTCATGGATAATGATACAAATGGCATTTTGCACCCCGCGCGGCGGCCATTGTTCACCGCCTTCCGCCCTCCAGGGCCGTTCGTCCCATTCCTGAACCCTAACGCTAATGGAGCACGGGATGGCCGTCACGACTCGGAACAAGGGCAGGGGCCAAAAACGTTTCCGTGGATGAGCAGGCCGGGAAAGGGTGAGGTACAGGATTTCCGCGATGGCCTTTTACAATCTACAAACGACTACTATATACAATCTGCGTATTCGAACAAATATCTACACTAACGTATCGGAGCAGACCCATCACGACCACGTATCATGTTTACTTGGCAGAATATCCTGACATCAATCGTTTCATGGCCTTCCCTTTTCTCCCAGAAGCGAGCTCCAATGGGGACTTGCCCTCGGAGTTCTTCACGTCAACATCGGCACCGTGCTTGAGAAGGATTCGCGCCATCTCGTGCAACCGAAGGCGTGATGCGAAATGTAACGGTGTTTCGCCATGGTCGTTGTTTTGTGCGTTCACGTCCGCACCGCGCTCCAGTAATCGCTGTGCGAAATGAACAGCTTTGCCTGGGTCGATCTTTAGATATCCCATCATCTCTCCCATCCTGAACCTGATTCTCTGGTAGTTGTAATTGCCTAGTAGCACTTGGTGCAACGGGGTCTGTCCACGGATGTCCTCTGCATTGGCCTGTGCCCCGTATTCAAGCAGCACCTCTGCGACTTCGACAAGGCCATAGTGGGATGCCAAGTGCAATGGGGTTGCCTGCTCCTTGTCTCGTGCATTCACGTCCATACCACGCTCCAACAATAGCCGCGCAAGACGGGAACCGTCATATCCAAGGTCGTATCTGCCATGACTCGACCACTGCGATATTCGGTGTAATGTGGTCTGGCCATCCGCATTACGTGCATCGGTGTCAGCGCCATGGTTGAGCAGCACCTGGACAATTTCCAACGTCGGCAGATCGTTGGCGCCCGCGACAGACACCAAATGTAACGGGGTTGCCTGGTCCTTGTCGCGTGCATTTATGTCCGCGCCGCGCTCCAACAATAGCCGTGCAACTTGGGCGCTTGAGTAACTAGATGAGAACTGAGATATTCGGTGTAATGGGGTCTGGCCATCAGCATTCAGCGCGCTGACTTCGGCGCCGTGGTCGAGCAACTCTAGTGCGGTCCCGGCGTCCCCATAGGAGCACGCGCAATGTAAGGGGGTTTCCTGATCATTGTCTCTTGCATTTACGTCCACGCCACGCTCCAACAATAGCCGTGCGATAGGGGAAGCGTCGGGTACTGGGCTGTGGAATCGGTATATGACCCCTGATACTCGGTGTAGTGGTGTCTGGCCTTTTGCATTCTGCGTGTCGGCTTCTGCGCCATGGTAGAGCAGCACCTGTACAGTCTTGAACCTCAACATAGAGCACGCCAAATGTAACGGAGTCGCTAGGTCCTTGTCTCGTGCATTCACGTCTGCGCCACGTTCCAACATTAGCTGTGCAACACGGGAGTTGTCGTTTCCGTATGGATTCGAGACTCGATGTAATGGTGTCTGGCCATCAACGTTTTGCGTGTTGACCTCTGCACCATGGTCGAGCAACACCAGTGCGGTCTTGAATTTCCCATTGGAGCATGCCAAATGTAGAGGGGTATCCTGGTCCTTATCTCGCGCGTTCATGTCCATGCCGAGCTCCAGTAATAGCCGTGCGATATTGGGGTCATCGAAACTTGAAGATTCTCTCAGAGATACTACTTGGTGGAGAGGTGTCTGGCCAAATACATTCTTTGCGTCGGGTTTTGCACCATAGTTGAGCAGCAGTTGTGTGAGCTTGAGGATCCCGTAAGAGGATGCGAAGTGTAATGGGGTTGCGTCATTTTCATCTAGTGCATTCACGTCCACGCTGCGCTTCAGTAAAAGCTTTGCGATGCTGAGGACATTCTGAAGTTTCATTCCGCTCAGCCTTTCTTGTGGAATTTCAAGACTGTGAGTAACATTACAAGGGTCACCTTGTGACAGCTCGTGCAGTGGGTTCAGGCCGTAGATATTTTGTACGTTGGCGTTGACGTCATGCTCGAGCAACAGCCGGGAAATCTCGAACCGTCTATGACGTGATGCGAAATGCAACGGGGTTGCGCCGTTCATATCTCGTGCATTCACGTCTGCACAGCGTTCCACCAATAACCGCGCAATGATCGAACGTTCGCCACCTTCATCTCTCCTGCCAGTGAACCAGTCGCGCTCGCTGGTCGATACTAGGTGCAACGGAACCTGGCCTTCGTTGTCCCGAATATCGACGTCTGCCCCATGTTCAAGTAATATCTGAGCTACCTCTGGATCTCCCACATACGCTGCCAGATGCAGAGGTGTCTGGAGACTCTCCTCTCCGGCATTTATATATGCGCCGTGTCTGAGTAGAAACTGCACGGCATTGACACGGGCATTGTCTGGAAAACGGATTGCATGACAAAGCGGAGGGTTTCCCCGAACATGAATATGTGCGCCATGCTCAAGTAGGAGATCTGCAACCCGGACGTGGTTCCCGAATAGTGCCGCGGTCAGGGGAGTGTTATGACCACCACCATCATGATTTACTTGGTCTGGGTATTTGGCAATGAGACGCTGAACTAGGTCATAGAATCCACAAAGAGCGGCGTAGTACAGGGGATTGGTTGGGTAATGGCGGCTACGGAGTGTATGAGGGTATATGTCGTATATCCATCTCCATTCCAAGAAGTGCGGCTTGTTAAAATCGAAGAGAGTTTCCATCGCGTCCTTCAGGCTTGATGACACGCTCCCGACCTGGGCGTGCGAAGCCCAGTACTCTGCAGCATACTTGAGTAGAGAAATAGTCCCGGCCTTTTTCTTTTCGCTTCCCTCTTCTCTCTCTTCAATGCTATTCGAATTGAGTAGAACCCCAAGGCAGGCCTACGCAAGTACAAAATGCGCAGGTTCTGGGGCAATATGATATCGTGAGACATCTCCATTTGCTGTGGCAAGACGATCCGATGTCAGGTATTCTTTCACTGAAAAATGCGAAAATTGGACAACCCGAGAACCGTTGCCGCCAACGATGATGACAATCAAGGTCGAACAAGCAGACAACACCGCTTGTTCCTGGTCTTCCCATCGCCATTCCGCATGAAATGTCGGGATTTCCGCCTTGGCCCCATCATCAAGGTCGAACGCAAGCACCTCGGCGAGCTCCTCAACACGAAGCGGCCGCATAGCCGTGGCAAGGCACTGTAATAGACGACGTGCATGGCGGCCTTGGTTTGTCGACTCGATCTCCTTCAGTACCCGCTCGTACGTCTCGTCCAGGCTTTTGGGTAGTTCATTGAGTTGACGCCGAAGACTCGGAGCGAGGCAATGCCTCAGCACCTCCAGCTGACAAAATACCCATCGGAACCTATGCAACCAATAAGGGGAAGTATTAGGGAGATCGAAACATCACCTTACATCCCATCGACTTTCTCCGAGAGTTTCTCGATAACCAGGTTTCTGTCATCTTCCCGCCATCTCTTCATTCGGGTGTCTGATTGTACCACAGCGCTAACATATTCGGTTATATCTCTCTTCTGTCCAGGTTGGTCATGAAGGGAGAACTGGCCCGACGCCAAAGGTTCGAGCGTGGCCTGGATGTCGATCTCCGGACGACTCATAACGCACATGCATAGATTCGGAAGGCGGAGGTCGACGAGATCTTTCACGAGTCCGAGGACCTGTTCTCGCGGAGTTGGAATGCCGTGAATATTGGGACATTCGTCAAGGGCGTCCAGGATGATGTAAGTGGGGAGTTGACACGGGGATAGCGCCATCAGCATGTCCTTGAGGCATTGCACCAAAGCACGTTCACTGGGTTGTTCCTTGCCATCGTTATAGACCGAATAGACGCGGGAGAGTACGTCGAGACAAGGCTTGGACTGAGAAGAAAGCTGTATTAGAAGTGAAGATACGAGGCCGCGAAAATTCTTCTTGTCGACATCTCTAAAATCGAAGTAGAAATAGGCAACCGCGGCCGACCCGGCATCGCGCAGAGTGATAAGATGCTGGACGATTGCAGAGCTAATCGAGGATATAAACATCTGGATACGGAGAGAAACCAGAACGGCGAACCAGAGGATGGTCTTCCCCGAACCCGCTACAAAAACAGTAGTCAGCGAGATGTGAACCACACAGTGTGAGAAGACTCATACCTTTACCATGAATCCACAACAAGGAAGCCGACTCGGACGACTCCCACTCCTTAAATATATCTTCGTTGAAAACCCAGGCTGCGGTGCAGTCGTGCTGGGTGCTGCATGCGTTGGAGTGGTTAGTCGACGGATCGGGCGGGGTCAGCCATCCTCGGAGTCGCTCCCCTAGAATTGTGAGAGAGCTTTTATAAGTCTTCGCAGTGAGGGAATGACAATACGAACATTCGCGGGTGACATTGTCGACGATCTGCTGCACCATCACTTTCGTTTCCTCCGTATCTAGTCCGAGGAGGTTCAGTGTGAATTGTGCGCAAGAGGAAAGAGCTACGCACCGCCCTTTATATCACCGGTAACATCCTTGATATGGCATGTAGCGTCCTTGATATCATTGGTAGTGTCCTTTAGATCACTGGTGGTCTTTAACACTTGTGCAGTCACCAGACGGAGCTCCCCCTGTTCCAATTTATCCAACCTCAGCAACGCATCCTCGATATCGTTCCTTCCCAAAATCTTCTTTAAAAACGTCTCTGATCGAATTTCAGCGAGGGGAAGTTCGGCGGCGGAGATCAACTAACTCCATCGACTTTGATACATCACCTTTGTCGCGACTGCAAGCATAGACAGCACTTCGGCCATAACTTTCCCCATCACATTCGTCATCTGTGGTATCGATGGGACTTTGGTGTGGGTCTGGAGGCGTACGAAGAAGTTTTCAATTCTGTCGAAGAGCTCGATGAGTACCTCACGGCTCGCTGCGGTGCTCCTTGCCGCCTGCGGGTAAATGGCGTTATCACGAGGTATCACAGCCACGCTGAGGGTAAGCTCACGACAAGGAGGATACTCATTGCGGAGAAAATAATTTTGGTGGGGGGGAACACCTGAAATTTAACGTTAGGACGTAGGCTGTAATCAGGCAATGCGTTGGGACTCACCGTGCCAACGCCCTCTCCAAGGGTGGCAGCGAGAGCGTTGAGGACATTCACAGTGGGTGTGAGCCACTTTGTGAGTCGCTCATCGCTGCTCTGAGACTTATTGAGTTCGTTGGCCTTCCCTTGAAGTACGGTGAGGATCGCTTCGATAGAACCACAACCTCGTATCTCCTCTGCGAGCGGGTGGGTGGAAATTTCCTTTCTGGCCTTCTTCTTGTACTCTTTGAGGGCCTTCTCGAAGATCGGGTGATAGTTTGGAGTGGAGGAGGACGGCTGGAGACTGGTCGACATCGTGCTTATTGCGGCTCAGAGTTAGATAAGAGTGTCGAAGATGCGAGACGAGGACCACGTTTCTCAGGTGGGAACGTGTAACATTCCCTGTGGATGCGCACAGCGCACGGCCCACTGGCAAGCTTGACTGAGGCACAGCCCTGCTCACAGCACACATGACTTGGATAACGTTTGGTTTGATTGAGACAGGCGCCGCTCAAAGCGCTCAACTGGCGCTCGTCGGCACATATCCGGACCGGTTGAATCGTGGAAGTAAGGTACGCCAGCCAGGTACGCAGCTCCTTCTCAGAGTCTTCGACGTGCGCTCTTTCTCTTCCCCATTCATTCCCGTTCGTCCCCTCTCACAAATGGGAATATATATGATCATTTCTTGCGTGCATCTACGTATTCCCTAGTTCCTTCCAATCCTGTGAAAGGGTTCGTCCAGCCCTCGTAGGAAGTTCGGCCCCCCGCCTCCAACTGCTGACACCAATGCCCGGCACCGGTACCCCAGTCGGAATATAGTCATCGGAGGCCATTGCTAGTTGTGTCAGATTACTCTTGCAGCCTACTGGAGGAGTGGATCCGGCGATACGTCCGCTAGGAGTTACGGTGCGCCGCACACCAGAGCGGTGGCGGAGGGCCGCCACGAGTGAGGATGACAGCGGAGATGATGCTTTTAGGTGTGTACCGTGGCTTCTGACATTTTGTTCACGATTACCTTCCTCAAGTGCGTCAAAGTGTCCGTTGTCAACCCCCATGTTCGTTTGTTTCGAACATTGACTGGGGCGTGGTCGCCGTGTGATCGTCTACCCTCCTTCTCACGCCTTTTCTTCCGACTGGCTTGCGCGCTAGTAGCGTTCCGCCAGCACCACCTCTGCTTTTCACTCTAGATCTGCGTTACTCATAGCGGATTTCTGAGGTGCACTAATAAGACGGTAGGGATCGAAAGTCACACGGTGTATGTAGCACATGAAGCTGTCTTGACACCCCGCGAGACCCCACCACCTACGGCAGCCGTAGCGACTGCAGCTATAACAGACAGATCCGTCGTGTTCTCCCCAATAGCTGTGTGGTGAGTCGCGAGATCCCTTTGGTAATTGCTGAATAGTCGGTCTTGCAGCAGGACGGGAATGGGGTCACGGACAAGAAAGTTGGATCGACAGACGACATTGTCACATTGAACTACATCGTGGCTCAGCTCAGCTCTTGAATATTAGTTTAAATGATTCACACGTTGGATCGGTATTGGCCTGAGGCCAAGTACGTCGAGTGGTGTTCCAGTGAAGTTATCATCTTATCACAGATCATCTTCGCCAAACATTGGGTAATACCACTGATGCTTTGGCAATCACGTCTAGCCACAAAACATGCGGTTCTACGGTAGTACTCGTCGTGCGCCTGTAACGTAGGAAGGAAATAAAGCTGGAGTGAAATGTTGGTCGACGACTCAATGCGAACGGGAATTGTTGCGGGAGGGTCATTCGAAAGCAGAATTTACTTATGTTCTGATGCGAGTGTGATTTGGCGTGAGAGTGGTGAGAAATACTCTTGGGCGAAGAGCGACAATCGCGGAAATCTCCGGTATTTGCCAGCTCGGTCCAACATCTCCGATAAACACCGTCAGCGCTCAACAAGTGTCATACCGAGTCGAATCAAGCAATCTGAGACTCTACTAAGGTCACCGAATACCCTGCCTGTTCTCCTTCCCGCATCTCCCTTCTCCACTCCCGCACTGGCAAGCCAGAAGCAGGGCTCCCATCGCGCCGGTTTTTACTTGGTTCTACTGAATGAAGGGTGTGTCGTCTCTCCCAATCCGCTTCTCTCTCACACAAATAGTCTTCTCTACTCCCCGTTCATCCACAGAGTGAGCAGTGGACATCTTCTCCACCGCTCTTACCGCCGGTATGGTCCATCTCACCTAAGCAGGGTGTCGGGTTCCCAACAGCGGCCACACCACTGTCAGCGCTTCAGCACAGAAGCCCGGAAATTCGAGGGCACCGACCTCATCAACACGACTAGGGTTTGCATGATCGATATTGTCATTGTCTCCGCTGTGTGTGAGCTACACGGCCTACAATTTATCCGACCTGGCCGTCTATGAGAGGGAATTGGAACAGGAGAGTAAACTATATGTTGACTCTGGTGACGAAATGTCTGTTGCGCTCGTTCGGGTGAGGAAGGGCGCAGTGAGAACGCAGCCGGCGGTTCTGGTGGGGAGGGGGACTATTTCCCATGCGCTGAGCGCTGAGCAGACGAGCGGCGTGGGCATGTTCCTTGCAGTTCCTAGGTCGCACTTCTTTTTTTCACGCACATTCGCAGCGCACTTTTATCCTGAGGTCTTTCACCGCCCCTCCTGCAGAGTTTGTACTGCGTCTGCGGCTCCGCTAGCGACGCCGTGACGCATATGATATGCTACCTTTGAGAAGGGCGAGCCCAGGCGACACAGTACGAACTTACTTATGCTACTCCGAGTCTCCATTGACAAAGTCAAGTTCGCACACCGTCCGCGACGAAAAATATCTGCATTCGCCAACTTTCAAATGCAAGCACTGCGCAACGCCGTTCCCTTGTAAGACAACCCTTCACCTCGTACCTTCCTTTTCCAAGGACTTCGCTCCCTCACCAATCCCTCCTCTCGTTTCTCCAAATGGACTGCGCGAGACGCAGGTCTCCCATCGGCCGATGAGCAATTCCTCACTAGAGTTCGGCAGATATATTAAAATGCTCGATGTGCGACCTCTCTCTACTATCACTCACCTTTTTCCGTTTCCTTCCAGTCATGGATAGCTAACGCATACAACCGGCATTTCGCTTCTCACTCGCACAATTCCGCGCCGGGAATCTCTGCTGCAGTGTTCGCTGCCCTTGGCGTCATTCGTCCCATCCATTCTCCTAGGGGGTCACCGGGCGCCAGTGGTTGTTACGTACGGTGTACTCGACGGCCCCACCAAGTTGCGTGATATATGGTACGCTCTTTCTCTCCCCCTTTCCATTACCTTCCTCTCACAAATTGGAGCGGCATCCAACTACGATCCTCTCTTGCACACATCCAAATTGTATGAGTCCCCTCTCTCCGGCCCTGTAAAAGGGTTCTTCCAGCCATCGTAGCACGTCCCCCCCCCAACCTCCAATTGCCGATTCCAATACTGAGAGTTGATACCTCAGTCAGAATATGGTCATCGGAAGCCATTGGCAACATATAAGAACAGTCTTGCGACCTACTGGAGGAGTGTATCTAGGTTTCCCATGGCTCGTTCCCGGTCGTGTCGTGACGCGTGAAGCAATATCTCACACCGTGCTCCCGCACTCATGTAGGAGTCTCATCCGCGCAAAAGTAGAAGGGCTCGAAGGTTACATGGACCTCTTGACACCCCCGACACCTCAATACCTCTGGCAGCCGCGGTGACTGCGGCTGTAGCAAACTCAAGACTCGTCCCATTTTCCGCGATAGCCGTAAGGCACGGAGTAAGTTCTATTAGGTACTTGTTGGTGCCAGTCAGTCTTGCGGAAAGAGGGAAGCAGGGGGTCGCAGGCACGAAAGGAGTCAAGTTAGGTACGTTCCAATTAGGTTATCGTTATCTTATCGCAGATCAGCACGATCCCGTTGAGTTCTTCAATAGTCCCCGAAACGTTTCGCGTACTTTCAATGCCATTACAGTCATGTCTGGCCGCAGTGCATGTAGTTCTATGGGCAGTACTTACTCGGCACGCACGTTGTGGTGTAAGAATCAGATGAATAGATTGTTGATCGATGAGTTCATGCTAACGGAATTGTGGTGGGAGAGTCATTCGAAAGCAGCATCTGCTTACGTTCCGAAGTTGAAAGAGCGAGAGCTAGAAGTGTTTATGTGAAATGGCGAGGATCGCCGGTGATTGGCGCCGTTTGTTAGCCAAACCAACATCTCCGACTCATCTTCTCTGTGTCATACTGTACTGAGTTGAACCAAGCAATCTGGACTCAACTAAGGCCGTGTCCCTCTCGCTCACCTGCACATAGGAATAGGCCGCCTCCTCTCCTTTCCGCTCTTCTCCAACCCGACACGCCAGAAGCCGGGCTCCCGTTGGGCGACTCGGATAGACTTGGGGTCCCTTGATTGGTGCGTTATCCCTCCTGTTCTCTCTCACTCGAATGGAATAGTATCCAAATGGTCCTCTCTGCACCCCGCACATCTACGCAGTGAGTGGTTATCAATTATCTCCGAGTCCTCTGTCCTTACCGCCCATCTTGTAGGGTTCGTCTCACCTCTGCAGGGCGTTGGGTCACCAACGCCCCACCATTGGCACCAAGGACCGGAAATTCAAGGACACAGACCTTGGTCTACATCTCCGACTTGGTAAATGATCGATATCGTCATCGCCGTTCACGGTGCGTCGGCTACACGGCCCAAGATTTACACTCCCTGGCCGTCTGTGAGGGAGGTAACCGGAACAGGTGAGTATAGTAACCTATTCCAAAATATATGCTAAGTTTGGCGATGAAATGTCTGTTCCGCTCATCGCTGGATGTGAGATCTACGTCCGAGTCTCGCGTGCTCGTTTGGGCGATGGAGAGGGCAGCGTGTAGCCAGCAGAGAGGGTGACAATGTCCCATGTGGTGAGCAGACGAGCAGCATGGACATGCTTTACTGCACTTCCTAGGACTTCCTTGCTCACGCACGTTCGAACCGCGCACATTTCTCCTGGAGTCATCACTGCCCCTCAGTTTGTTCCGCGTCGGCGGCTCCGGTGGTGACGACGTGACGCATGTCATGATACATCACCTTCGTGAAAGGGCGGGCGCGGGCGACACAGTGCAGGCCTGCGCCGCTCCGGGTCTCCACTGACACAGGTCAAGTTCATACGTCCGTCCATGACTAAATTCGTTTGTTTTCGTCGATTTTCAATAAAGCGCTGCGCAATGCAGTCCTCTTGTACTAACACCATTCGCACCATACCTTTCTTTCCAAAGACTATACTCCTTCACCAATCCCTCTTTCGCCTTCCTCTCGTTTCTCCCACAGACAGCGCCAGATGCAGGTCTCCCGTCGGCCGACGAGCAATTCTTCGCTGGGGTTCGGCAAACATATTGAAATACTCGATGTGCATCCTCTGTCTACCGTCACTTACTACTTCTCGTTCCAGACTAACCAACGCATACAATGGCACTTCGCTTCTCGCTCGCATAATTCCGCGTGCCGCCCATCTCCCTAGTGTGGTGTTTCTGCCTCCTGGCGCCATTCGTCCCATCCTTTTTTTTTTTTTTTAAATCTTCATCCCATCCATTCTCGTGGAGCATTTGACTTCCTGACCATTTGCCACCCACGCTTACATCTTTTCCCGTGAGGGAGGCCACCGGGCGCTGGTGATGATGTTACGTGCGGTGTGCTCAACGGCCCAATCAAGTTGTGTGACATGCGATGCGCTGATGGCCTTGCCCGTGTTAGGCTGCTGATGGAGCACGGGACAGTTGTCACGAGCGACGCTTTCGTGAATGACCAGAGGTGACGCGCGGGATCTTCAATATGCTTCATATACGGTTACTACCTATTGTCTGTGTTTCCGAATAAAATGACAAACAAAGCAACGTTTCTACACTAATGTATCGTAGAGCGGACCCATCACGACTACGTATCATGCTTAGTTGGCAGAGTATTCCGACAACAATCGTTTTATTGCTTTCCTCTTTCTCCCAGAAGCAAGCTGCAAAGGCGACTTTCCCTCCAAGTTCTTCACATCTACATCGGCACCGTGCCTGAGAAGGATCCGCACCATCTCGAGCAATCGAAGGTGTGACGCCAAGTGCAACGGAGTTTCTCGGTCTTCGTTTTGTGCGTTCACATCCGCGCCGCGCTCCAGTAATCGTAGTGCGAGAGAAACGGCTCTGTCTGGATAGCTTTTTAGTTCCCACGACTCCGTTGTGAAACTGTGGTAGTCATGATTGCCTAGTACCACTCGGTGTAGTGGCGTCTGACCTCGGATGTCCTCCGCATTAGCCCGTGCCCCATGGTCAAGCAGCTCCTCTGCGACATCGTCATTCCCGTAGTAGGATGCCAAATGTAACGGGGTTGCCTGTTCTTCGTCTCGTGCATTTACGTCTACGCCGCGCTGCAACAATAGCCGCACAACACGAGAACCGAATCCTTGATGATCTACTAGTAAGCTCTGTGATACTCGGTGCAATGGTGTCTGGCCCTGGATGTCCTCCGCGTTAGGATTTGCCCCGTGGTCAAGCAACACCTCTGCAACGTCGAAAAGCCCATGGTGGGACGCAAAATGTAACGGGGTTGCCTGTGTTTTGTCTCGTGCGTTTACGTCCACGCCGCGCTCTAACAATAGCCGCGCGAGATGGTGAAGGCCCAAGTAAAAATGTGGACTTTGTGATACCCGGTGTAATGGGGTCTGACCGCCTGCATCTTGTGCGTCAGCTTCGGCACCGTGGTCAAGGAGCACACGAACAGCCCCCGTCGAGTAATAGGGAGACACCAAATGTAACGGAGTTGCCTGGTACTTGTCTCGTGCATTCATGTCCGCGCCGCGCTCTAACAGTAGCTGTGCAACACGGGCGTTATCGGATACGTAAGAATTTACAGCACGGTGTAATGGGGTCTGGCCATCAGCATTCTGCGCGTTCGCCTCAGCTCCGTGGTCGAGCAATACCAGTGCCATCTCGAAGCGCCCACGGAAACACGCGAAATGTAACGGGGTTGCCTGGTCCTGATCTTGAGCATTAACATCCGCGCCGAGCTCCAGTAATAGCCGTACAACATCGGAATTTTCGTTGGCCATATGTTGTGATATTAGGTGCAGAGTGGTCTGGCCGCGAACATTCTGAGCATTGGCTGCCGCACCATGGTCGAGCAGCAGTCGTGCAACCTCAGGCATCCCATGGGAGGATGCCAAGTGTAAAGGTGTTGCACGATCCTTGTCTAGTGCATTCACATCTACGCCACGCCCCACTAGAAGCAGTGCGACATCGGGAGCGATTTTGCGGTGATATGCTGGGTCCCCGGGGGCAAATGAGAGGTTAGGATACGTTTTGTATTGGCGGATGCCTAGTGACACCTCGTGCAATGGGCTCCGGCCTTGGATGTTCTCTGCTTGGGCATTTGCGCCATAGTCGAGCAGCAGCCGGGCAATTTCAGCCCGCGCATACCATGACGCGAAATGTAACGGAGTTGCCTTGTCATCATCTTGTGTCGTCACATCCGCACCGCGCTCAACCAATATTTGCGCAAGAATAGCACGTTCGCCTTCACGTTCTCCTTCATGTTCGCTGGACTTCCTAGTCGACACTAGATGTAATGGTGTTTGCCCCTTGTCGTTCTGACAATTGACCTCTGCTCCATGTTCGAGTAACATCTGAGCTACCTCGAGATATCCCCTTTCTGTTGCTATGTGCAACGGTGTCCAAAAATGCACCTCCATGGCATTCACATCTGCGCCACGTCTGAGCAGAAACTGTACGGCGTCGACACGAGCGCTTCCTAAAAATCGGATTGTATGGAAAAGTGGTGGGTGTCCGCGAACGTTGATATGCGTGCCGTGCTCAATGAGGAGCTCGGCAACCCGAAAGTGTTTTCTGGATAGCGCCGCGACCAGGGGGGATTCGAGGTTACCATGACGATAATTTACTTGCTCTGGGTGTTTAACGACGAGGCGCTGAACCAGGTCATAGAATCCACAAAGAGCGGCGTAGTACAGGGGTTGGAAATGGCGTTTCTTCCGGGGTGCAAGTACCTCAGGGTCAATGTCGTATATACGTATCCATTCCACAAAGTATGGTTTGTTCAAGTCAAACAGACTCGCCATCGCATCCTTTAGGCGTAATGACACGCTCCTGACTTGAGCATGGGACGCCCAGTGTTCAGCAGCGTACTTGAGCAGAGGAATGTTCTTGTCTATGTGCTTGCCGCCGCCCACGTCGCTTTTGTCATACCCTTTGTCATTGCCATTATCCAAGTTGAGTAGAACCCCAAGACATGCACGCGCAAGTATCAAATGCGCAGGTTCAGGAAGAATGTGGTACCGTGAGATATCTCCGCTTGTGGCAACAAGACGATTCGACGTGAGGTATTCTTTCACAGAAAAATGTGAAAATTGGACAACCCGGCCAACTTCGCCGTCAACAATGGAAACCAAGCTCGAACAAGCAGATAGCACGGCCCGTTCCTGGTCTTCCCATCGCCATTCCGCATGGTGCATCGGGATCTCTTCCTCGACCGTATCAAGGTCAAACGCAAGTACTTCTGCAAGCTCCTCGACACGAAGTGGCCGCATAGCCACAGCAAGGCAATGCAACAGACGACCCGCGTATTGACCTTGATTTGTGGACTCAATCTCCTTCAAGACCCGCTCGTACGTCTCATCGAGGCTTTTCGGTAGTTCACCGAGTTGACGCCGAAGACTCGGGGCAAGACAATGCCTCAACATCTCCAACTGACAGAAGACCCATCGGAACCTGCATGATCAATATTAGGGAAGTATTCATAAGAATAAAGCCATCGCCTTACATGCCATCGGCTTTCTCCGAGAGTGTCTTGATTACTAGACTTCGGTCATCTTCCCGCCAACTCATCATTTGGGGGTCAGATCGAACAACAGCATTGACGTATTCTACAATGTCATTCTTCTGTCCGGGTTGATCATGGAGGGAGAGGTGGTTCGATGCCAAAAGCTCGAGAGCGGACCGGATGTCGTTCTCCCAGCGACTAGTAATGCACATGTGTAGATTCGGAAGATGGAGGTCAACAAGATCTTTCACAAGTTCGAGGACATGTCCTCGCGGTGTCGGAATGCCGGACGTGTTGGGACATTCATCAAGGGCGTCCAGGATGATGTAAGTGGGGAGCTGAGACAGGGATGGCGCCATTAGCATGTCTTTGAGGCATTGTACCAAAGCACGTTCACTGGGTTGTTCCTTGCCAGCGTCATAGGTCGAATAGACGTGGGAGAGTATATCGAGACAAGGCGTCGACCGAGAAGCGAGCTGTATTAGAAGTGAAGAAAGGAGGCCACGCCGATGCTTCTTATTGACGTCTCTAAAATCAAAATAGAAATAGGCCATGGATGCTGATCCCGCATCACGTAGGGTGATGATATGCTGGATGATCGCAGAGCTGACCGGGGACATAAGCACCTGTACACGGAGAGGAAACAGAACGGCGGACCAGAGGATGCTCTTCCCAGAGCCCGCTACGAAAGGAAGTGCAGTCAGCGACAAGTGAAACTCGTGGAGTGAGAACATTCTTACCCTTCCCATGAATCCACAGCAAGGGGCCCGAAGACTCCCATTCTTTGAAGACATCTTCGTTGAAAATCCACGCCGCAGTTCTCTCGTGCTGAGCGGTGCACGCGATGTTGTGATTCGTCGACGGATCAGGCGGGGTCAGCCATCCTCGGAGGTTCTGGAGGAGACGTTCCCCTACAACCGTGTGTGAGCATATACAGGCATTAGGGGTGAGGCCATTGGAGTACGGACAATCGCGGGAGCTTATATCGGTTACGATTTTCTGTACCATCACTTTTGTTTCCTTCGCGTCTAATCAGAAGAGGATCGGTATGATTGTCTCGCCATACGAATGAGCTACGTACCATGTTTGAGATCACTGGTAGTCTTTAACACCCGCGCGGTGACCGTACGGAGCTCCCCCTGTTCCAACGTATCCAACCTCTGTAATGCGTCCCCAATATCATTCCTTCCGGCTACCCTCTTAAGGAATGTTTCTGGTCTAATTTAAGGGAGGAAGGCTCAGCGACGGAGGTGAACTCACTGATTCGCCTTTGCTTTGTCTCCTTTGTCGCGATAGCAAGCATGGATAGCATTTCAGCCAAAATCTTCCCCATTACATTCGTCATCTCCGTAGTCGGTGGGACTTCGGTATAGGTCTGGAGGCGTACAACGAAATCTTTGATTCTGTCAAAGAGCTCGATAAGCGCATCGCGGCTCGCTGCCGTGTCCCTCGCCGCCTGCGTGCGATGGTGTTAGTATCGCGACCTACACGGTAGGACAAAGCGAGAAGACTCACCACGAGGAGGATACTGATTCCAGAAAAAATGATTTTGGTAGGGGGAAATACCTGAGCTAATGTTAGGACATAGACCAGGTATGACACGCCGGTAATGTATTATGTACTCACCGTGCCAACACCATCACCAAGGGTGACAGAGAGTGCGTTGAGGACATTCACGGTTGGTGTAAGCCACTTGGTGAGTCGCTCATCGCTGTTCGATTGATTGAGTTCGTTGGCCTTCCCTTGAAGCACAGTGAGAATAGCTTCAGGAGAATCACAGCTCGTTATCTCCTTCGCGAGTGGGTGAGTGATAAGTTCTTTTCCGGTCTTCTTCTTGTACTCTTTCAGGGCCCTATCGAGGATTGGTTGGAAGTTTGGAACGGATGAGGATACCTGGAGACTGATCGACATTGCGATCTTGCGACACTGAGTCAGACAAGAGTGCTGGGGAGAATACGGGGAAGACGTTTCTCAGGGTGTAGTCGAACGTGTGCACTGCCTCTTGTATGCAACGACAAATCAACGCCTCTCGTTCGGTGATT
The DNA here is from genome assembly GCA_021525775.1 of Lactarius deliciosus. Classification (NCBI taxonomy): domain Eukaryota; kingdom Fungi; phylum Basidiomycota; class Agaricomycetes; order Russulales; family Russulaceae; genus Lactarius; species Lactarius deliciosus. Next base: position 23,943 of record JAKELK010000033.1, on the reverse strand, counting down.
GACGCACGCATGACTTGATACTGTAACATGGTTTGAACGGGTTCGTCAGGGTTGGGACCGGTTCATTCTCGACCGGATCGCCGGTACGCGGCTCCGACTCGGTGTTTGCTAGCCATACCGACCTCGGTCCTACTTCCCGACTACTTTCTCGTTCAACAAGTGTCGTGTCATGTCAAATCAGGCTATCAGGCTGCCTCCTGTCCCATCCATCTCGTCCTCCAGACTGGCAGAAGTTGGGCGATGAACGGAGCGAAACGTCGCCGGAGTCAGTCAGGAAATGCTTGGTCTGTTGGATTGTGCGTTATCTCTCCTATTCCAGATCTTTCTCACATAAACGGAAGGGGATCCAAAGGGCAAATGCTCCCCGCGAGCCCACATCACCGTAGAGCGATCACTCATCTCCGTCCGCCACCATCCTTATCGCCCATCCGGTAATAATCGTGCCGCTTCTATATGGCGTCGGGTTCACTTACACCCCACTACCGATATAGAAGCCTGGAATTCAAGGGCGCCTCAGCAGCGCCGATCTCGACTCTACCACTGCGCATCTGCAATACGACCCACAATTTGCACGTCATATGCGTGAGGGCAGCAGCGGCCAGATTCAATCGATTCAACGTATTTGCCGACTTTGGCGTCGAAATGTCTGTCACCCTTGTCGCTGGATCTCTGGACGGGAGCTCTTCGTCTGGCGCGTCGATTCGGGTTCGCGAGGGCAGCGATAAATGTTGGAAAGGAGGGCCAATGGCCCGAATACGCGGAAACGTGAGGGGCGAGCGCTGAGCGCTGGACAGACGAACGGCGTGAGTATGTTTATACTGATTCCTGGGTCGCAATTCCTCATTCTCGCAGCATGCATCTCTCCTCTAGTCCTCGCCTCCCTTCTAGTAAACTCGCTGCGGACCTGCTCCTCTCTCCTGACAAAGGTCTGGGTAGCATGTCCGTCAGTACACGTTCGCATTTGCCAACTTCTAATGTAAGTGCGCAAGCAGGCCCCGCGTACGAGGGTCACGCACGTCACACCACTTCCAAGGGCTACACGTTCTCACCAGCTCCTCTCTCTCGTCCTTCCCAAACAGACACGCTAGACGCTGCCGCAGTGCTCTTGTCAGTCTGCTGGCGCAACGAACAGTTCGTTGCGGGCATCGCCAATATCTTGAAACCACTCTTCATCATGGACGGCCTCTACATACGAATGGAACTTCTCTTCTCGCTAGCAATTCCGTGCGGCATACATTCCTGCTGCGGTGTCCATCCGCCCCCGGCGTTGTTTTTTCCCGTGCCTCCGAGGCGTTTGGTCTCCCGACTATTTACCGGCAGCTCGCGTCTTCTCCTGTGAACCCTCCGGGTGCCAGTGGCAGTGTGAAAGAAGCGACATGTGTATTGGATGCTCGCTCAGCATCAGGGGAAACCTCCCGCTCTAGCGAGAGATAAATTAATAATAATTGGAGTAAGTGAGATAATGAACTACTAATTGATGCTAAAAGGCTGGCATGCGGTGTGCTGGCCTATGCGGAAGCGCTAATGGAGCGCGGAATGGTCGTCACGGGCGAGGGTAGGGAGCGACAACATTTTCGTGAATGGGCAGGCCGGGCAGAGGTGACGTGCAGGATTCCACGATGGCTTTCCACAGACGAGTACTATATACAATCCGCGTATTCGAACAAATATAATGGCGTTTCTACACTAATGTATCATAGAGCAGGCACATCACGACTATGTATCACGATTACTTGGCAGAATAGTTCAACAACAATCGTTTCATTGCTTTCCCTTTTCTCCCAGAAGCGAGGTCCAATGGGGACTTGCCCTCGAAGTTCTTCACGTTAACATCGGCACCGTGCTCGAGAAGGATTAGCGCCATCTCGTGCAACCGAAGGCGTGATGCCAGATGTAACGGCGTTTCGTGGTCCTTATTGTGTGCGTTCACGTCCGCACCGCGCTCCAGTAATCGCTGTGCGAGATGAGCGGCTTTGCCTGGGTCTCTCTGGTGGTAGTCGTGATTGCCCAGTAGCACTTGGTGCAAAGGTGTCTGTCCACGGATGTCTTCTGCATTGGCCTGCGCATCGTGGTCAAGTAACGCCTCTGCGACTTTGACGCAGCCATAGTGGGATGCCAAATGTAACGGGGTTGCTTGCTCCTTATCTCGTGCATTTACGTCGACACCGCACTCCAACAATAGTTGTGCAACGCGGGAACTGTCGTCTTCCTGAGAATACGGGCACTGTGATACTCGGTGTAATGGGGTCTGGCCATCCGCATTCCGTGCATCGGCTTCGGCGCCATGGTCGAGCAGTGTCTGGACAATCTTCGACCTTGGCCTATAACTTGAAGATGCCAAATGTAACGGGGTAGCCCGGTGCTTGTCTCGCGCATTTACATCCGCACCGCGCTCCAACAATAGCCGTGCAACATGGTCAGGTATTGGTTGAGGTGAGTTCTGTGACGCTCGGTGTAAAGGGGTCTTGCCATCCGCATTCTGCGCGCTGACTTCGGCGCCGTGCTCGAGCAACACCAGTATTGTCCCGGCGTCCCCGTAGGAGCACGCGACATGTAAAGGGGTGTCCTGATCGTTATCTCGTGCATTTACATCCACGCCGCACTCCAACAATAGCCGTGCGATACGAGAGCCGTCGAAATTCGGGTGGTAAGGGGACCATTTTTGTGATACTTGGTATAATGGTGTCTGGCCATCTTCATTCTGTGCGTCGGCTTCTGCACCATGGTCGAGTAGTACCTGTGCAGTCTCGAACATTGACATGTAGCATGCCAAATGTAACGGAGTCTCCTGGTACTTGTCTCGTGCATTTACGTCTGCGCCATGTTCTAACATTAGTTGTGCAACACGGGGATTGTCGTAGGCGCGTCCAGATAGATCAAGGAATAGATATGAGTTGGGTGATAGTCGGTGTAATGGTGTCTGGCCATCAACATTCTGCGCATCGACTTTTGCGCCACGGTCGAGCAACACTAGTGCGGTCTCGAAGTTCCCATGCGAGCACGCAAAGTGTAAAGGGGTTGCCCTGTCCTTATCTCGTGCGTTCACGTCCATGCCGAGCTCCAGTAGTAGCCGTGCGATATTGGGGTCTTCGTAGGAGAAGGGCTCGTTTTGAGATATTAGGTGGAGAGGGGTCTGGCACAATACATTCTCTGCGTCGGCTTTAGCACCATGGTCGACTAGCAGTCGTACGATTTCAAGCATCCCGTTAGAGGATGCGAAGTGTAATGGGGCTGCGTGGTGATCATCTAGTGCATTCACGTCCACGCCGTGCTCCAGTAAAAGCTTTGCGACACTGAGAATATTCTGCAGTTTTACTCCGCTCAGCCTTTCTAGAGGCCTGTTAACGTAAAAGTCGCGTTGTGACAGCTCGTGCAGTGGGTTGCGCCCTCGGACGTCCTGTATGTTGGCGTTGGCGCCATGGTCGAGCAGCAGTCGGGCAATCTCGAATCGCCAATGACGCGATGCGGAATGCAACGGGGTTGCGCCGCGCTCATCTCTTGCGTTCACGTCCGCGAAGTGTTCCACTAATAGCTGTGCAATAATCGAACGTTCGCCCTCATCCCTCCAAAACTCGCACTCGCTGGTCGACACTATGTGCAACGGAACCCGGCCGTTGATGTCCTGAATATCGACATCTGCACCAAGTTTGAGCAATATCCGAGCTACCTCTGGATCGCCCACATCCGCTGCCAGATGCAGAGGAGTCAGGAGACCCTGATATCCAGCGTTCACACGTGCGCCGTGTCTGAGTAGAAACTGCACGGCATCTATACGGGCATCATCTGAGAATTGAATTGCGTGGCAAAGTGGAGGGTCTCCTTGAACATGAACGTGCGCGCCGTGCTCAAGTAAGAGCTCCGCAACCCGGTCGTGTTTTCTGAATAGCGCCGCGGCCAGGGGAGAGTTATACTGACTACCGTCGTGATTTACTTGGTTAGGGTGTTTAGAGATAAGACACTGAACTAGGCCGTAGAATCCACAAAGAGCGGCGTAGTACAGGGGATTGGTTGGGGTCCTTGGGGAGGGGTGGAAACAGAGAATATAAGGGTATATGTCGTATATCAGTTTCCATTGCAAAAAATATGGCTTGTCTAAGTCAAAGAGAGTCTCCATCGCGTCCTTCACGCGCGATGACACGTTCCCGACCTGGGCGTGCGAAACCCAGTGCTCGGCACCATACTTGAGAAGAGGGATGGTCTTGGCCTTGTTCTCGCTGCTACCCTCTTCGCTCTCTTTGATGACGCAATTATCCGAATCGAGTAGAACCCCAAGGCACGCCTGAGCAAGTATCAAATGCGCAGGTTCGGGGACGATGTGATATCGTGAGACATCCCCACTTGTGGTGGCAAGACGATCCGATGTGAGGTATTCTTTCACCGAAAAATGCGAAAATTGGACAACCCGCGAATCGTCCAAGTCGCCGCCGATGATGGTAATCAAACTTGAGCAAGCAGACAATACAGCTTGTTCTTGGTCTTCCCATCGCCATTCCGCATGGAACGTTGGGATTTCCGCCTTCGTCACATCTAGGTCAAATGCAAGCACCTCTGCGAGCTCCTCAACACGAAGCGGTCGCATAGCCACGGCAAGGCACTGCAACAGACGACGCGCATGTCGGCCTTGGTTCGTCGACTCGATCTCCTTCAGTACCCGCTCGTACGTCTCGTCTAGGCTTCTTGGTAGTTCATTCAGTTGACGCCGAAGACTCGGAGCGAGACAATGCCTCAACAACTCCAGCTGACAGAAGACCCAGCGGAACCTATGCGACCAATATTGAGATAAAGGGAAATGTTGAGAAGAACGAAGGATCGCCTTACATGCCATCAGCTTTCTCCGAGAGCTCATCGATAACCAGTTGTCTGTCATCTTCCCGCCATCTCTTCATTTGGGAGTCGGATTGAACCACGGAGCTGACGTATTCAGAGATATCTTTCTTCTGTCCAGCTTGGTCATGGAGGGAGAAATGGCCTGACGTCAAAGGTTTAAGAGCGGTCGAGATGTCACTTTCCGGACGACTAGTTATGCATATGTGTATATTCGGGAGGCGGAGGTCAACAAGATCTGTCACAAGTCTGAGAACATGTCCTCGCGGAGTTGGTATTCCGGAGGTATTGGGACATTCGTCAAGGGCATCTAGGATGATGTAAGTGGGAAGTTGAGGCGTGGATAGCGCCATGAGCATGTCTTTGAGGCATTTCACCAAAGTACGTTCACTGGGCCTTTCCTTGCCATCATTATAGGTCGAATAGACGCGGGAGAGTACGTCGAGACAAGGCCTGGACCGAGAAGAGAGCTGTATTAGAAGTGAAGAGACGAGGTTGCGGCAATTCTTCTTGTCGACATCTCTAAAATCGAAATAGAAGTAGGCGACGGAGGCTGACCCGGCATCGCGTAGAGTGATGAGATGCTGGACGATTGCAGAGCTGATCGAGGACATGAACATCTGTACATGGAGAGAAAACAGAATGGCGAACCAGAGGATACTCTTCCCCGAACCCGCTACGAAAGCAGGAATAGAATAGTCAGAGATGTGAACCCCGCCGTCAACCCGCCGTGCGAGAATATTCATACCTTTGCCATGAATCCACAATAAGGAACCCGACTGGGACGATTCCCAGTCCTTAAATATATTGTCGTCGAAAACCCAGGCTGCGGTGCAGTCGTGCTGGGTGCTGCACGCGTTGGTGTGGTTTGTCGATGGATCAGGCGGAGTCAACCACCCTCGTAATCGCTCCCCTACAGTTGTAGGTGAGCTTCTACACGTATTCGCAGTGAGGTAATGTCAATACGAACATTCGCGGGAGCTGACATCCCTGACGATCTGCTGCACCATCAGTTTCGTTTCCTTCGTGTCTAATCCGAAGAGGTTAAATATGAATTGTGCCGCGAGAGGAAAGAGCTACGCACCCCCCTTGATATCACTTGTAGCGTCCTTCAGATCACTGGTGTCCTTTAATACTTGCGCAGATACCATACGGAGCTCCCCCTGTTCCAATTTATCCAACTTCAGTAACGCGTCCTCGACATCGTTCCTTCCCACAAGCTTCTTAAGAAACGTTTCTGGTCGAATATCAGCCAGGGAAAGCTCGTCGACGGAGATGAACTGACTCTTTCGACTTTGGTTCATCACCTTTGTGGCGACGGCAAGCATAGACAGCACTTCGGCCATAACTTTGCCCATCACATCCGTCATCTGTGCTGTTGGTGGGACTTCGGTGTGGGTCTGGAGGCGTACGAAGAAGTTTTCAATCCTGTCGAAGAGCTCGATAAGGACATCGCGGCTCGCTGCGGTGCCCCTTGCCGCCTGCGAGAAATGGTGTTATCATGGCGTATCACGGCCCACGCGAAGGGTCAACTCACTACGAGGAGGATATTCATCGCAGAGAAGATAATTTTGGCAGGAGGAAATACCTGAAATTTAACGTTAGGACAGACGGTAATCAAGCAAAATGCTGGGACTCACTGTGCCAACGCCCTCGCCAAGGGTGGAAGAGAGAGCATTGAGGACATTTACGGTTGGCGTAAGCCACCTTGTAAGTCGCTCATCGCTGCTCTGAGATTGATTCAGTTCGTTGGCCTTACCTTGAAGTATGGTGAGGACGGCTTCAATAGAACCACAGCCATTTATCTCCTCCGCGAGTGGGTGGGTAGAAATATCTTTTCCGGTCTTCTTCTTATACTCTTTGAGGGCCTTCTCGAAGATCGGGTGATAGTTTGGAGTGGAGGACAGTTGGAGACTGGTTGACATCGTGTCTATTGTGGCTTTTGAGTTCGATAAGAGTGTATGATAAGTCGAAAATGCGAGACGAGGATCACGTGGGAACCTGTGCCCTGTGTAGTGCGCACTTGTGCTCGTCGGGACATATCCGGACCGTTTCATCGTGACCGGATCGAACCGGCGTAGTCCGGCGGTACGTGGCTCGACATACTCTCGACATGCGCTCATTCTCTCCCCTTCTCCGTTCCCGCTCGCTTCCTCTTACAAGTTGGAACGGCATCCAACTACGATCCTCTCTCACGCGCATCTACATTGTGCGCGTCCTCTCAGCCCCGTGGGGGTGTTCGTCCAGCCATCATCGTAGGGCGTCGGGCTTCCCAACCTCTAACTGCTGTGACCAATACCGGGCACCGATACCTCAGTCAGAATATGGCCATCGGTGGCCATTAGCAGCATATGTGAACGATCTCACGGCCTACTGGAGAATCGCATCTGGTGATACGCTCACTAGATGTTACGACGTGCCGCGCACCAAGGCGGTGGTAGAGCACTCACCATGAGCGGGGATGATGGCAGGGACGACTATTGTAGGTGCGTAGGCAGGCGATCTGTGAGCGTTTGTTCACGACTCAAAGGCGTTAACATGCCAACCCTAGTCCCGTTTGTTTATTTGAACAATGACCGGAGCATGGTTGCCGCATGGGCCTGCGCGTTACACTCCTTAGATTCAGGACTCGGACACCGTGTGAGTAATATGGACCTGGGCCCACTCCCTTGACAAGTTGCAATTACTTGTCCTTCAAGTTTCAGGTTCCGTGCCAAAATCCCTATGCTTTTACCAACTTATAAATGAACACCAGATCCATTACACGATAATAATGAACTCTCGTTCTCACACTTTTCTTCCGACTGGCTTGTGCGCTAGTTGCTACCGCCACCGACAACAGCAACTCCGCACTCCACTCTCTATCTGCGTTACATGGTAGGTTTCTTGGGTGCGTTTACTATGCAGGGTACCATCAAAATAGAACAGCACGCCTTGCACGTATGGATGAACGTACAAGATCATGGGGCTTCAGGTTTTTCGCGGCTCGCTCCGAGTCGTGCCATGACGCGTGACGCAATACCTCAGACTGTAGCGAACGCACTCATGTAGGAGTTTCATCCGCGCAAAAGTAGAAGGGCTTGAAGGTTACACTGTACTCTTGACACCTCCGCCACCTTCTCTACCTCTGGCAGCCACGGTGACTGCAGATGTAGCAAACTTGAGACCGTCTCGTTTTCTACGATAGCTGTACGGCACAGTGAGAGTTCTCTTTGGTATTTGCTGGTGCCTGTCTGTCTTGCGGAAATGGGGGGTTGTGGACACGAAAGGAGCCAATTCGGGTGCGTTCCAATTTGGTTATCTTTATCTTATCGGAGATCAGCACGACTCCATTGAGTTCTTCGAAATGTTTCGCATACTTTCAATGTCATTGTCGTCACGTCTAGCTGCGATACATGTAGTTCTACGGGCAGTAGTTACTCGACACGCACGTTGTAGTGCAGGAATCAGGGGAGAGGAATGTAGATCGATGACTCAATCTGGTACTCGATAATCAATGCTAATGGAATTGTCGTGGGAGGGTTATTCGAAACCAGTATCTGCTTATGTTACGTCGCGATGAAGTTGTACTGTAGGGCGAGAGCTAGAAAGTGTTTGTGTGAAATGGCGTCGAACGCGAGGATCATGGAAGTCCGGTGATCGGTGCTGTTTGTCAGCAGCCAAACGAACGCGCGCATCACCGTCTTCTCGCTCGACAAGTGTTACTGTATACCGAGTCGAATCAAGCAGTCTGGATTCAACTGTGGCCGTGCCCCTCTCACTCCGTACATAGGAATAGGCCGCCTCTTCTTCTTCCCGCTCTTCTCTAACCGACATCGGCACGCCAGAAGCAAGGCTCCCGTTGGGCTAATAAACTACGAGTTCTTTTTTTGGGGTCCCTCGAATGGTGTGTTATCTCTCCCTTTCCAGCCGTCTCTCTTACAAATTGAATAGAATCCAAATGGTTCTCTCTACATCCCACATATCTATGCAGCTAACAGTCATCTCCTCCGTCCTTACGGCCCATCTGGTCGGGTTCGTCTCACCTCTGCATGGCGTCGTGTCACCAACGGCCCACCATTGGCACCAAAGACTGGAATTCAAGGACACAGACCGACTCGGTTAACGACCGATGTTGTCATTGCCCTACACGGCCCAAGATTTTCATGCCCTGGCCGTCTGTGAGAGAGGGATCGGAACATGTGAGTAGTATAGTATTTCAAAATACGTGCCAACTTTGGCGATGAACTGTCTGTTCCGTTCATCGCCAGATGTGAGATCTACGTCTGACGTACTCGTTTGGGCGAGGGAGAGGGCAGCGTGTAATTAGCGGAGAAGACGAGCCGCGTGGGCATGTTTCCTGCACACCCTGGGTCGCACTTCTTTGTTCACGCACACTCTCACAGCGCACATTTCTCTTGGGGTCATCACGGCCCCTCCTACAGGGTTTGTTCCGCATCGGCAGCTCCGGTGTTGACGCCGTGACGCATCACCTTCGTGAAAGGGCGGGGACACAGTACGAGCTCGTGCCCCTCTAGGTCACCCAAAAGTCAAGTTCGGTCCGTACGTGACGAAAAATGTTTGCATCGTCAACTTTCAAAATGTATGCGCTGCAATGTCATCTTGCACTAAAATCATTCGCCGCATACCTCCCTCACCAATCCCGCTTTCGCCCCTCTCGTTTCTCCCAACAGACAGCGCCCGACGCAGGTCCCCCATTGATCGACGAGCCATTTCTTGCTAGCGTTCGGCAATCGTATTGAAATACTCGACGTGCGTCCCCTGTCTACCGTCCACTGACTACTTACCGTTCTCTTCCAGACTATCCAACCGCATACAAACGGTACTTCGCTTCTCGCTCGCATACTCCCGCGTGCCGCGCATCTCCCTAGTGCGGTGTTTTCTGCCTTCTGGCGCTATTCGTCCCATTCATTCTCGTGGGGCGTTTGAGTCCCTGACCATTTGCCACCAATGCTTCCACCTTCTCCCCTGAGGTCACCTGACCCCGGTGGTGATGTTACGTGCGGTGCGCTCGACGGCCCCATCAAGTTGTGTGACATGCGATGCGCAGCACGGGACGGTTCACGAGTGACGTTTCGTGAATGGCGAGGTCGGACGGAGGTGCGGGATCTTCAATATGCTTCATATACGGCTTTTACCACCTGTGTATCCGAATAAAATGACAAACAAAGCAACATTTCACTGATATGTCATACTGTAGAACAGACCAGCCACGACTACGTATTATGGGTATTCCGACAACAATCGTTTCATTGCCTTCCTCTTTCTCCCAGAAGCAAGCTGCAAAGGCGACTTTCCCTCCAAGTTCTTCACATTGACATCGGCACCACGCTTGAGAAGGAATCGCGCCATATCGAGCAACCGAAGGCGTGACGCCAGGTGTAACGGGGTTTCGTGGTCTTCATTTCGTGCATTCACATCGGCACCGCGCTCCAGTAAATGTTGTGCGAGGTGAACAGCTCTGTTTGGATGGCCTTCTCGCCCCCGTGACTCTGCCCTCGTGAAAATGTGGTGGTCATGGTCGCCGAGTACCATTCGGTGTAGGGGTGTCTGGCCTCGGATGTCCTTCGCATTAGCCAGTGCCCCGTGGTCAAGCAGCTCCTCTGCGACACTGACATTCCCACAGTAGGATGCCAAATGTAACGGGGTTGCCTGTTCTTCGTCTCGTGCATTTACGTCCACGCTGCGCTCCAACAATAACCACACGATACGGGAACCGTCACGGTATCCATCCAAATGATCTAAGTTCTGTGATACCTTGTGCAATGGTGTCTGGCCCCGGATGTCCTCCGCACCAGCACTTGCCCCATGGTCAAGCAACACCTCTGCGACACTGACAAGCCCATGGCGAGATGCAAAATGTAACGGGGTCGCCTGGGTTTTGTCTCGTGCATTGACGTCCACGCCGCGCTCTAACAATAGCCACGCGAGATGACGAAAGCTGAAGTAATTATGTGGACTTTGTGATACCCGGTGTAATGGGGTCTGACCGTCAACATTCCGTGCGTCGGCATCGGCACCGTGGTCAAGCAGCACCTGGACAGCCCCCATCGAGTTGTAGGGAAACACAAAATGTAACGGGGTTGCCTGGTACTTGTCTCGTGCATTCATGTCCGCGCCGCGCTCCAACATTAGCTGTGCAACACGGGCGTTATCGTGTACGTAAGAATTTACAGCACGGTGTAATGGGGTCTGGGCATCAGCGTTCTGCACGTTGACTTCAGCTCCGTGGTCGAGCAACACTAGTGCCGTCTCGAAGTGCCCACTGAAGCACGCGAAATGTAATGGGGTTGCCTGGTCCTTATCTTGCGCATTAACGTCCATGCCGAGCTTCAGTAACAGTCGTGCGACATCTGAATTCTCGCTGTACTCGTCTTGTGATACTAGGTGCAGAGGGGTCTGGCCGCGAGCATCCTTGTTGGCTTTCGCACCATGCTCGAGCAGCAGTTGTGCGACCTCGAGCATCCCATGGGAGGATGCGAAGTGTAATGGTGTCGCGTGGTCCTCATCTAGTGCATTCACGTCCGCGCCGCGCTCCAGTAGAAGCAGTGCGACATTGGGAGCTATTTTGCGGTGATATGATGGGTCCCCGGGGCCAAGTCCGAGGTAAGGATATGTTTTGTATTGGCAGATGCCTCGTGAAACCTCGTGCAGTGGGCTCCGGCCATGGATGTTCTCTGCCTGGACATTTGCGCCATGGTCGAGTAGTAGCTGGGCAATCTCGGTCCGCCCGTAACATGATGCGAAATGTAACGGAGTTGCACCGTGCTCGTCTTGTGCCATCACGTCCGCGCCGCGCTCCACTAATATTTGCGAAAGAATGGCACGTTCGCCTTCACGTTCGCCTTCACGATCGCCGGACTCCCTGGTCGACACTAACTGTAATGGTGTTTGGTTCTTGTCATTCCGACAATCGACTTCTGCCCCGTGTTCGAGTAACATCTGAGCTACCTTGAAAATTCCCTTTTCTGCTGCTATATGCAACGGAGTCCAAAAATGCTCCTCTGTGGCATTCACATCTGCGCCACGTCTAAGCAGAAACTGCACGGCGTCGACACGAGCATCTCCTAAAAATCGGATTGTGTGGAAAAGTGGAGGGTGTCCGCGAACATTGATATGCGCGCCGTGCTCAACAAGGAGCTCGGCGACCCGAAAGTGTTTTCTGGATAGGGCTGCGACCAGGGGAAACTCGAGGTTGCCATCACGGTAATTTACTTGCTCTGGGTGCTTAACGACGAGGGACTGAACTAGGTCATAGAATCCACAAAGGGCAGCGTAGTACACGGGTTGGGGATGGAGTTCTTTCCAGGGCCGATATATATAAGGGTCTATGTTGTGTATGTGTATCCATGCCAAAAAGTATGGCTTGTCTAAGTCAAAGAGTGTCCCCATCGCATCCTTTAGGCGTGACGACACACTTCCGACCTGAGCATGGGACGCCCAGTGTTCGGCAGCGTACTTGAGCAGAGGGATGTTCTCGTCTATGGGCTTGCCGCCGTCCTCGTCGCTCTTGTCGTACTCTTTGTCGATGCGATTATCCAAGTTGAGTAGAACCCCAAGGCAGGCACGCGCAAGTATCAAGTGCGCAGGTTCGGGGAGAATGCGGTACCTGGAGATATCTCCACTTGTGGCAAGACGATTCGACGTGAGGTATTCTTTCACCGAAAAATGTGAAAATTGGACAACCCGGCAATCTTCGTCGCCGACAATGGCAACCAAGCTCGAACAAGCAGATAACACGGCCCGTTCTTGGTCTTCCCATCGCCATTCCGCATGCAGCGTCGGGAGCTCTTCTTCGATCGTATCGAGGTCAAACGCAAGCACCTCTGCGAGTTCTTCAACACGAAGCGGCCGACAAGCTACAGCAAGGCACTGCAACAGACGACGTGCGTATTGGCCTTGATTTGTGGACTCGATCTCCTTCAAGACCCGTTCATACGTCTCGTCCAGAGTCTTCGGTAGTTCATCGAGTTGACGCCGGAGACTGGGAGCCAGACAATGCCTCAACATCTCCAACTGACAGAAGACCCATCGGAACCTGCATGATCATATTAGGGAAGTATTGATTAGAATGAAGCGTCGTCTTACATGCCATCGGCTTTCTCCGAGAGTGTCTCGATAATTAGACTTCTGTCATCTTTCCGCCAGCTTATCATTTGGGGGTCGGATTGAACGACAGCGCTGATGTATTCGATGATGTCATTCTTCTGTCCAGGTTGGTCATGAAGGGAGAGGTGGCCAGATACCAAAGGCTCGAGAGTGGTTCGGATGTCATTCTCCCAGCGACTGGTAATGCACATGTGTAGATTCGGAAGGCGGAGGCCAACAAGATCTTTTACAAGTTCGAGGACATGTCCTCGTGGAGTTGGTATCCCGTAGGTGTTGGGACATTCGTCAAGGGCGTCAAGGGCGATGTAAGTGGGGAGTTGAGACAGTGATGGCGCCATGAGCATGTCTTTGAGGCATTGTACCAAAGCACGTTCACTGGGTTGGTCCTTCCCGGCGTCATAGGTCGAATAGACGTGAGAGAGTATATTGAGACAATGGGTGGACCGGAAAGCAAGCTGTATCAGAAGCGAAGAAAGGAGGCCGCGCCGATGCTTCTTACTGACGTCTCTAAAATCAAAATAGAAATAGGCAACGGAGGCTGACCCGGCATCGCGCAGAGTGATGAGATGCTGGATAATCGCAGAGCTGACCAGACATAAACATCTGTAAACGGAGAAAAAATAGGACGGCGAACCAGAGGATGCTCTTCCCCGAACCGGCTACGAAAGCAGGAGTAGTCAGTGAGATGTGAACCCCGTAGAGTGAGAACATCCATGCCTTTGCCATGAATCCACAACAAGGATCCCGACTTGGACGACTCCCACTCCTTAAATATATCTTCGTTGAAAACCCAGGCTGCGGTTCTCTCATGCTGGGCACCGCACGCGTTGGTGTGGTTTGTCGATGGATCAGGCGGAGTAAGCCACCCTCGGAATCGCACCCCTACAATTGTGAGAGCTTTTACAAGTATTCGCAGTGGGGTCATGACGATACGAACATTCATGGGAGCTAACGTCGCTGACAATCTGCTTTAGCATCACTTTTGCTTCCTTCGCATCTAATCCGAAGAGGTTTGGTATGAATTGTGTTATGAGACAAAGAACTACGCACCGTCCTTGAGCTCGTTGGTAGCATCCTTGATATTACTTGTGACGTCCTTGATATCACTTGTAGCGCCCTTGATATCACTGGTGTCCTTCAACACTTGCGCAGTCACCATACAGAGCTCCCCCTGTTCCAGTTTATCCAACCTCACTAACGCGTCCTCGATATCATTCCTTCCAACCAGCTTCTTAAGAAACGTTTCTGGGAAAATTTCAGCGAGGGAAAGCTCAGTGGCGAAGACGAAACTAACTTTTCCGGCTTTGATACATCACCTTCGTCACGACGGCAAGCATAGACAGCACTTCGGCCATAACTTTCCCCATCACATCCGTCATCTGTGCTGTCGGCGGGACTTCGGTGTGGGTCTTGAGACGTACAAAGAAGTTTTCAATTCGGTCGAAGAGCTCGATAAGCATATCCCGGCTCGCTGCTGTTCCCCTCGCCGCCTGTAGGAGATAGGGTTATCGCGGGTTATCACAGCCTCTGCGGAGGGTCAACTCACTACAAGGAGGATACTGATCGCAGAAAAGATAATTTTGGTCGGCGGAAATACCTGAAATTTAACGTTAGGACGCCGGCTGGTAATCGGGTAACATACTGGGACTCACTGTGCCAACGCCCTCGCCAAGGGTGGCAGAGAGAGCGTTGAGGACATTCACGGTCGGCGTAAGCCACTTTGTGAGTCGCTCATCGCTGCTCTGAGATTGATTGAGTTCATTGGCTTTCCCTTGAAGTACAGTGAGGATAGCTTCAATAGAACCACGGCCTTGTATTTCCTCCATGAGCGGGTGGGTAGTAAGTTCTTTTCCGGTCTTCTTCTTATATTCTCTCAAGGCCTTCTCGAAGATCGGGTGAAAGTTTGGAGTTGACGAGGACAGCTGGAGACTGGTTGACATCGTGTTTATTGGGACTTTGTGTTCGATAAGAGTACAGGTCGAAATTGCGAGACGAGGATCACGTTTCGCAGGTGGGAACGTGGCAGTGTGCCTTGGCTAGTGTAAGTTACGTAGCACGCACAGCCTTGCGCATACTGCAGCATATTGGACCGGTTCATACCGGCAGTTCGCGGCCCGTTCTCTCTGAGGCTATGTATGCGGCTCTTTTCTCTCCCCCTTCGTTCCCGTTTGCTTCCTCTCACAGATGGGAGCGCCATCTAACTACGATTCTTTCTGGCGCACATACCACTGTGCGAATTCTCTGGTTCCTTCCAACCTCGTGACGGGGTCCGTCCAGCCCTTGTAGGAACATAGGCTCCCCAGGCTCCCACTGCCGATAACAATACCGGGCACCAATACCTCAGCCGGAATGTGGTCATCGGAGGTCATTTGATGTGTTTAGGAACGGTCACACCCGACTCGAGGGGTGCAATACACTAACTAGGTGATATGACCCCCTACGCCCCAGAAGTGTCAACATGTCAACTTAGTAACCCTCGTTCTGTTCGTTGGTTTCGAACAGTGACCGGAGCGTGATCGCCGCGTGATAGTCCACCCTCCTTCTCACACCTTATTTTTTTTCGACTGGCCTGTATGCTGGTAGCGTGCCGCTGGCACCATCTCCGCTTCCCACTCTAGATCTGCGTTACTCATAGCGGATTTCTGTGGTGCACTAATATGACAGGGTACCGTCTGCGCCAAGGTGGAAGGTACCGAAGGTGACACAGTGTATTGGTTGCACATGCAGCAGTCTTGACACCCCTCTCCACATCCAGCAGCCCCAGCGACTGCAGCTGTAGCTGACTCGAGATTCGTCGTGTTTTCCACACATGTATAGTAAGGCACTAATGTGCGAGTCGGTCTTCGCGCGCTATAGCTACTGATGCTATGGCAGTCACGCCTAGCCAGGAAACACGCAGTTCTACGGTAGTTGCTCATCGCGCACGTTGTAATACAAGCTGTAAAACTGGTGTGGAATGATTCAATGCGAATGGTAATTGTCGGGGAGGGTCATTCGAAAAGTGGAATCTGCTCGTGTCCTTGCGAGTGAGAGCGATGTGAAATGACGAATTCCAGTACTGCATGGAATTCTGAGTGAGGGCGACGATTATGGTCCATGGAAATCTCCGGTGTTTGCAACTGGCAGTTCAACCGACCCTGGCCCCACTCATGATCAGGCTTCTCGCTCAACGAGTGTCAGAACGAATCAACTTGAAGAACTCCGGACTCTACTAAGGCCGCGCCAGATTTCTCTCGTTTTTCAACCGCGCATAGGACTAGGTCGCATCTTCTCCATCACGCGGGTGGAGGGGATGACTGATGTCTCATATGCGCGGGAACATATGAGCACTGAGCCCTGCATCATGATAGACGAGCCGTGAGTACGTTTCCAGTGATTCCTGGAACCCACTTTCTCACTCACGCACATTCTCGCACACGCACATTTTCTCCGATCTCACCGCCCCTCTAGCGGACTCGTACCACCTCGGCGGCTGCGGAAGTGACACGCGTGATACTCCATTATTTTGGGCCCGGGAGACATCGTGGACCCGTGCCATTCTCCTCTGACAAAAGCAGGGCTGTCTGTTAATGTTGAATATCTGTCCGAGTCGGTGACGTTTGCATTTACCAACTTTCCGATGTAAGTACCGCAGTCCTTATGTACAAGGGCCATTTATCTTTTATCCTCCTCCCCCCTCCCCCGGACTACACTCCTTCGCCAAATCCTCTCTTTCCCTCCTTTCCATTTTTCGAATAGACAGCACCAGATGCGGGCCCCTGGGCTCCCCGTCAGCCGACGCGTGCGGCGAGTAATTTGTTGCCAGAGTTCAGTACAGTCGAAATTGTCATAACGCATAGCATGATAATGCATATTTTTAATAACGCATAGGGTTAGGGCTCTGAATCATTGAATACATAGGGAAGCACTGGTAAAATTGCATAATGCATAATGCATGGAGAGTTGGCCATCAAATATGCGTTATTGAGCCCGAGTGTGCCTCTGAAATTGCTCATTGTGACTCAGAATTTTCACTTTTCCTACATTTTCCTTTGGCCCAACATGCCCATTGACCAAACTCGCAAAGTCCGAGCCAAACTTGGACCATATGCCTCAAAACCTGGTCCAAAGGCACCTTGGAAGGCACCTGCCACATCAGCCATCTCCGCCAAAACCCGTCAACACAAGAATCTCACAGTCAATGACTGGTTGACAGTTTTTGCCTTCATTGATGCCAATGCTGGCATCTCACAAACAAGTGTATGCGATCACTTCCATTCCCTTGCCAATGGTGCCCTTGAGTTCAACCAAGCGACACTTTCACGGAAGCTCAAGAAACGAGAAGAAGTTGAAGCTTATGCGACCTCATTTCCAAATGCGGCATCAACCAAACGTGAGCGCATCGTCACCCGTCCCGATGTGGATCAGGCCCTGTATCTCTGGGTCAAGTCAATGGAAGCTAAGAAGGAGATTGTGACGGGCTGCATGCTGTGTGCAAAATGAGGGTTTTTTGAGCGGGAACTTAGGGTGCCTGAGGAGGCTCAGATGCAAGGAGAGGGGTGGTTGGCGTCATTTAAGAAAGCGTAAGTGATTTATTAATCTGAGACTCATTTGTGGCTAATGAGACAATAGATATCAGATCTGCGAGACCAAAAAACATGGTGAAGCAGGCTCAGTGGACCATGCAGCAGTTGTCGCTGAACAAGCAAGAGTCCGGGAAATTCTTGCTCAGTTTGCACCAAAGGATCGGTTCAATCTTGATGAGACGGCATTGTTCCCTTATGCAGTCCCTGACCGTGGGCTGGCGACTGTTCACATCAGCGGAAAGAAGATTAATAAATTCCGGATCACATTGACCCTCCTCTGCAACGCAGATGGCTCACAGAAGTTTCCGATCTTCTTTATTGGCAGAGCCAGGCACCCTGTGGCATTCAATCGACAAGACCCAAACTGGGCAGGATTCTGCTACCGACACAACAAAACTGCGTGGATGACATCCCAGTTTTTTGACGAGTGAGATCTTACCCATACAACGTGATGTCCCACTTATCCCACCCAAGGTACATCCGAGAACTTGACATTGTGATGCGTCTGCAGAGTTGGAAGGTTGTTCTATTTATCGACAATTTCAGTGGTCACAACACCGAATACAAACCAACCAACATCAGATTGGAGTTTTTCGCACCAAATCTGACCGCATTTGTCCAACCACTTGACACTGGGATCATCCGCTGTTTCAAGGCTCACTATCGCAAATTGTTCTGTCAACGGGCTCTGGAACTCAATACAATTGGAAAGGAAAACATATTCGAAATCAACATTCGTGAGGCCATGCTGATGACGAAAGAAGCCTGGGATGCGGTTCAGCCAACGACAATCAAAAACTGCTGGAACCATACAGGAATCCAGCGTGACCCGATCATGCTACGCATTCCAGCAAGGCAAGGTCATGGACACGGAGTCAGTCAAACTCAAGGTCAAACTTCACCGGAAGCGTGGAACATCCTCGAAGAACTCGCGACATCACAGAAAATCTTACCAGAAGCAGAAGATGCTCTAAAGAGTATCTATGGCAGCACATACCAGGACTCAGTCTGGCGACCAGCCCTTGCTGCACTCATGGGATCCGAGACAACAGAAGCAGCTCTTGACGAACTGGAAAAGTTCAAGGCTGCACAAGAGGCCGCAGCTGAAAACGGCGCAGTTGAAATGGGGGCCCGGGATGAGCCAATGATGGTGGTGGAAACCAAGCTTATGGAAGCAGTTTCAGAACTCAAAACTCGCCGCCGCATTTTCATGCCACTTCCGAGTCTTGAGGACCTGGTAAACCCTCCTGGTGAGCTGGAGAGTGGCGAAAATCCCAATAAGTTCATGAGCGATGCTGATATCATTGAAGTGGTGTGTAGAGGAGTTGATGGGGAGGTAGAGGAGGAGGGTGATGATGACGAGATCGAGGAGTGCCCACCACCTCAGATGAGTAGGGCGGAGATGGCTAAACACTGTGAAACTCTCAGGTTAGTCTGTATTGATGTGGGCGTTGAGGCATCATATGAACTCTCCAAGGTTTTGAGGAAATTTGAGGCCCAGCTGAGGACAATGGATTTGCGAATGAGCACCCAGCAGAGGCTGGATGGGTGGCTTGAAGCTGGTGCATCGTCGTTGTCGTTGTAGACACTTATTGATTGCTTGCTGTGGCACTGTATGCGGAAATCCCCGGACTGTGGGAAAACCGTGGTCTTGCATATTTCTGATAACGCATAGCCTTTTGGGGCTGAATCATGTTATGCGTTATGACAATTTCGACTGTATATCGAAACACTCAATGTGTGCCCTTTATCGCCCCTCGCCATTTCTTGTTCTCTTATTTATAACATATGAATGCCACTTCGATTTTTTGCTCACGTCAGTCCACGCTGCACCTATCTTAATCTGGTATTCACCACCTTCTGTCATTTTTCGTCCTATTTCCACAAAGCATGCCGCCTCATGACCTTTTTATCCGGTGTCTTATCCTGTAAAACCACCGGACGACAGTGATGTGGCACGCAGCGTACTTGGGAGGTCGTCATGGGCGAGGGAACAGGGTGAATAGGTAGGTCAAGGGATGATGCGATCAATGACGTGCAAGATTTCTGCAATGGCAAGACACTACCAATTGCATTGAACGCGCTTCTGGATGACCCGGGTCGGAAGCTTCTGACTCTGACTCTTTCACCCTTGAAGCGTCTCCAGGTGATGCAAGAGTCTGACTTTAATTCCAGGTATCAAATCCCAATGGTGGTTATAACAAGGGGGGTCAAATTTGTTAAAAATTGCATGGGGTAGGTAAATTTTTTTAAGGGATTTTGGTTGACCCCCCCCCCACGTACCACCTAAAAAAGGAAACTCATACCAAAAAAGGAAAAATTTGGGGGCCACAAGTGAGCTGTGTGACTCCAAGAAGGACCTGATGGTGAGAGGAGGGTTTGGGAGAGCTTATGAGCAACAAGTGCACCCCCTTTGTGCACCCTCTGAACTAACAAGACAGCCCAAAAAGTAAATTTTTTTAGGGATTTTGGTTGACTCCCCCCAACCTTGACCCCAACCCCCCTGCCATGGGTCATAAAGTGGAAAATATTAAATTTTTTTAAGAGATTTTGGTTGACCCCCCCCCCAGCCCTGGGTCAGGGAGCAACATTTTTGACCCCCCTTGGGTTATAAATGAGGATACGCCTAGGGAGGATGCGTGGTGGAATGTGAGTTGCGCCTTCTTCTGTCTTGGCTTGGGTCGACCATTCTAATATCTATAGGAAAACGTCTGGGACAACAAAGTGTGCACTCCTGGCCGCACTCGGATTCTGATTGTCACTGTAGAGCAGCTCTTCAAGTCTTGTGGAGGGCATCTTTCTCGTCTCACCCTGCTTCTTCGTAATCTCCGGTTCCAGAGGCATGTTGCACATGTTGTTGTTGATGAGGCGCATAATATCTATACAGCTGGTCTACCGCATTATGGCCTTGATGCCTTCCGACCAGCGTGGGGTCGTCTGGACAAGCTCAAGATAATACTTCCTCGTACTGTGCACTGGGCATTCCTGTCAGCGACCTTCCCACCACATATACAAGCGACAATTGAAAAAAGGCTCTTGCGATCTGGCTATACCCCCATTCACGTTACTTCGAACCGCTCAAATACAATCTATGCTACCCATGAAGTCCTAAACAGTATTGACGACCTTCAAAACTATGAGTGTTTCCTCTCGTGTCCCTTTTTGTTGGAATCCCAACCACGTGTCCTCATATTTGCGGATAAGAAAGAGCTGGCCTGCCAAATCGCTGACCATTTAGATTCTTGTCTACCATCTGGCTGTCGGGACAAGGGTATTGTGCAGCATTACCACAGCACGATGTCGCAGAAGTTTTTGCAGGTCGCTCATGAAGCTTTTACGACGCCATCTGGAAACTGTTGTATTTTGGTGGCGACTTCAGGTCAATTTGTGGTAGGCATCTGTAAAAGTGGGAGCTGGTCAAAAGCATTTGAGACTGGTCTCAAACACTTTTGACAGCTTTTGACAGGTTCCATTTTTACAGATGTATGTGTTCCTATCGTCCTGGGTCCCTTGTCGCAGGGACCATGCTGATATACCTTAGGGCGTTGACTTCCCGGATGTCAAGATCGTGTGTACAGCCAGTCTACCAGGGACCATGGTCGACGTACTGCAGCGTGGTGGCCGCGCCCTTCGTAATTCGGATGAAGAAGCTCTGTTTGTTGTTTTCTACAAATCTTGGGTTCACGAACTCTCCCTGGACGAGTATAGCGAAGGTGACTTGGGTGACCCCGACCGTCCCAGGGGCCTGTTGAAGCCGAGCTTGCGGCAACGGGACCAAGCACTGTTGTCTTGTGTAAAGCTGGTGAAGAGTACGACGTGTCTTCGAGCCAAATTTGCCTCGTATCTGGACAATACTTCTCATTCTGGTACTGTGATTGTCTTGTTTTGAAGCTCATGTCTTATCTCTCGTATCCAGCCCTTGCACGCCCAGCAACTTACTGCTGTACCGCTGCGGGTTGTGATGGGACTCAATTTAGCATCCAAGATCTCCTCCCCGGGAAGCTTGCAGTTGCTCCCTCAGCTTCTCCTACGGCCCAGAAATCGAAACGGAACTCTTATCGCCCTATGGAAGAACACAAGTTCCTGGAGTTCCATCTCAACGAGTGGCTAGAGTCCGAGCATTTGTTGGATCAACTCCACTTCATCCATCCGGTTGACCTCATCCTTTCTGACACACAGAGGGCGACTTTGGTATGTGCCGACCCAAGGGAAATCAAGACCGCGCAGAGCATAATGACGTTGTTGAACAAGTCAGCTGAGTGGGAAGCCAAATGGTCCGCGAAGATATTGGAGGTTGTCACACGGTTTGATAACGAGTATGCGTGTATTCACGAACAATCAACTACACAGCGAAAGTAATAGTATCGGAATTGAATCAATGTTAGTCCTCGTGAAGTTCTGAGACCTCTTCAGATGGCTCTGGCTCGTCTGTGTCGCCGTCTTCCACCACTTGACATGGGGTGATCTCGTTGGCCTCAGGCCCGGGCTGGTCTGGGCTTCCTTTCGCCCTATCGGCAATTTTTTTATTGAATGTCGCCAGTGAGGATGTTTGAAACTTCCTGAACCCAGTCGTGAAGATGTCGACAACCAAGCATGCGTCAGAATTGATATCACGGTCAGCGATTACACTTTGAAGCCCAAGTTCATCTGCTTTATTCGCGATCCGCCAGACAAGTGCTGACGTATCGACGTCCGTGTGTGTGGATCCCCGGTAACCAGACCTCAGCGAATTAGTAACTCGCTTTTTCACCAGCTGGAGGTAATTGATCCCAGCAGCGATGTTGCCAAGTCAGTCCCAGTTAGAATAGATGCCCTTGGCTGCAAATAATGTCTGTTGTCGAAATCATTCAGTATTAGAACACAGTCAACACGAACGGAAAAAACTACCTTGAGATATTGAATCAAGTGTTCGATGTTCATGTCAATTCCCATGGCATGCCCGGGAAGACTGGACGGGTTTACCAGCATGTTGTCACACATAATATTGCTTTGATAACACAAGCACATCAGTGTTTTCACGCATTGCTTTTTTAGCTGGTCCCAGCTGGTCCCAGCTGGGACCAGCTAAAAAGGTAAGCAAGTTTCCCCTAAAATTATAAAGTTGACCAGTTGGCAGGCCATGTCAAATTTCCAGCAATCTCCTCACAGAGTGATGACCAGCAAGTAGCACAAGTTAAGAAAGTCATACAAGTCCCATGAGGTGATCTCAAAATGGCAATTGTGTTAGTCATATGATTAGTCATCACATGATTCATGTGATTAGTCAAGTCATATCACACATATTTGCAACAGTTAAGCGTAGTAATAACAATAACAATATTTAATTGCAATTAAACAAATACAAAGAACTAGTACTAAGCAATGACACGGCGCTGGCGATTAGGTAATCGCGGTCGCAAGGCGGAGAACCGGTGGTGTAGTGGGGCAGTTCGCGCGGCGTCGTGGCATCGTGGTGGGGCTCGCCCGTTGAGCTGGGGTGGCTTCGTGCGGGGCGGGGCGGTGTCGTGGTGGGGCTTGCATGCCGCGATCGCATGGGGAATCCTTGGCTGCAACGGCAGTGGTGTCGTCGGATGAGATCCACACCCTAAAAGCGAGCGCATCAGTGAACGAGGTGAAGGTGCAGGGATGATGACTCACAGCGCGATTGTATCGTTCGAGAGCGTCAGATTGCAGTTAAGCACCCACGACGAGGCTGTACGCCATGTCTCTGCTTCCGAGCGGGAGCGTAGCCTCCGTCGCGATTGGCTGGGGCGTACCCGAGGTACTTCTGAGGCGGAGCGTGAGTCCAAAGAGTGCCTTCGTGCGCCGGACCGCGAGGAGGCCGTCCGCGCCGCGACTGACTACGATTCCTCCAAGGTCGCGGCTGCGCAGGGCCAGACAACAGAGTCAAGGTTCTGCGGGCCGGGCTGTTCTGTCCAGAGCTGCTGCTGCCCACCGAGCACGAGCGGCGGTGCGCAGCTGTCAGGTTCGCGAGCGGGTCGAACGTGTAGGCCTGCGCGATGTGAGGTTGTCGTCAAAATATCAACAGAGAGAGAGGAGGTAACGCACGTTCTGCCAGGTCTTGAAAGGTTCGCACCAGCTGTTGCGTCCGGGGTTATTTCCCACCCATCCACCGGCCCCGCAGTCCTATGCATTCCCATCAGGATCTGCGCTGGAAAGGAATGCATGACGGCGCACCAGGTAGAATGAATTGGGCGCCGCGAGTATAAAGCGGCGACGGGCCTTTTGTGCGACGTCGTGGCATCGTGGTGGGGCTCGCCCGTTGAGCTGGGTGGCGTCGTGCGGGGCGGGGTGGTGTCGTGGTGCGGCTTGCATACCGCAATCGCATGGCGTTGCGACGGGCCTTTCGCGCAACGTCGTGGCATCGCCCGTTGGGCTGGGGTAGCATCGCGCGGGGCGGAGTGGTGTCGTGGTGTGGCTTGCGCGTCGCGACGGGCCCTTCGCG